>CAMRHE010000128.1:3610000-3967500 GCA_947044405.1 Leptodactylus fallax | reverse complement strand
AAGATACACACACTCTGTGTTCAAACTTCCTCCCTGGGGGCTGTGTTATCACATTTCTTCTTCAGTCCGTGAAGCACTGCTCTCCTCTGTATAGCTGACTGGGTAATAATCACTCCCACATCTGAGGTCAGTATGAGTGGCTTCAAGCAGCAAGGAGGGCACATGCTGCTGTAACATTTCATCTGCTGGCTGAACTGCTCACAGGGAGGGGTAGTGAGCTTGTAAACGAAACCTCATAGATGTGGTCAAAGAGCTTAAAATAAAACAGATAAACTGTGCTGAATTAAAACAGAATACATATTAGGAAGTGTTTTATGTTGATGCGTCCTGTTTGGCCCATATGGTTTTTTTTAAAACTGATTAACCCCTTCAAATCCAGACTTACGGTTGTCATACACCTTCAGTAGCTGTTGGCCAAATTCTTGTTTAGGCATGAGCTATTTTTGACCCCTCCCCATACACATGCAGCTCAACTCGACCAAGAGTGCATGTGTTATTACGGTGAACATGCCACTGTGGGACAACTTCAGCAGTAGCTTAACTCCCTTTAGAACAAAAAAGCATTAGGCATGTTGAAATCCAACATGCTCGACTGTTTGTCCCTCAATAGCCGACGTCCAAGTCATGTTGGGAAACCCTCATACTCTAGAAAATGTCAGTTGATCCTGGCAGGATTAATGTGTATGGCGACCTCCATAGCTATAAGGCTACTTAGAAGTGAACCTTAGTAGCTTACAGCTTCCTAAGTGGTGGCTAAATGCTGATTGCAGCTTGTAATTACACTTTTCTGTCAGGTTTGAAGTTCTGTATCAGGAAAACAGTGCTCATACTATTATAGTTTTATTAAGGGGTTTTTGTTTAAAGATTGCATACTCTGGAGAAAAATTTCTCCTGTTTCCCATGTACACCTATCATCCCCGCTATAGTTTTACATTCTGAACTTCTGCTCTGAGCCATTTCTCTTGTTACTAACCAAACCCATGATCCCTTTCTGCGGCTGAGACTGCAGCTACAGTTCAGCCCCAGCTTCCTCCACAGCCTTAATCCCGGCTCTCGAATGTCCCTCTCTGTTGTTCTCTCTGCCTCCAACCCCTCTCTTTCTAGTGTTCTCCTCCTCTCTATGAAACTGGCACTGAAGTGTAGGTGGGGAGGAATGGGGACCGCAGGCAGAACTGAAGCAAAGAGGACAGAGTGGATGTTTATAAACTAGGTTCTCACTACTGACGTGCTGTGCTCTTCCTTGACTGGAAGAGCAATCCTAAGGAGAATTTGGAACATCACTAGAAGCCGTGCTATTGGCTCCTGGAGTGGTGGTGTGATCAGTGCTAAGCTCAAGAAATGATTGTGGGGGTCTTACCAGTGGAACCCCAAGATCATGAGCCCCATGTCAATACTGCAGCTGTCAAGCATCTGCACTTTTGATTCATTGTCAGTAGAACTTCTGAATATAGAAGCAGTTCATATTCTTGACTGCACTATTTTCAGATGGAGGACAGAACCTCTGTAGTAATCTATGGGGGGTTGTGCTATTGGCCACTTATGTCTCTGGATAGGTCTTAAGTTGCAGTCCCTTTACCTGAAGAAAAACAAACAGATTAACAGAGTATTTACTTGCCTCCTGGACAATTAAGGTTGTGGTCACACTAGCATTGGGTGACCATTCAGGAACTCCGTCCCCCATTCAGCTTATATGCAGAAAGAAAAGTCCTGCAAGCAGGACTTTTCTCTCTGCCGGTTTCGAGTGGAAACCTGGCAGACCCCATTATAGTCTGTGGGTAAGCGCATAGGGTTTCCGTTTTTCGGGTGCCCAAGTGCAGCCGAAGAATGGGAACCTGAACGCTAGTGTAAACCTAGCGTCATTTTATGTCAGGGGTCTCATGACTGATTCCAATTTTAGTCGTCTTCAATTCTCCTTCTGTTGCATTTTATAGGATTGGAATGGACCAAATGTTTGTGTTTTTTTGTTTTTTTTTTTCTTTAGAGGCAAGCAACTGAACTGAAATGTATATATAATACATGTATATTAGAAAAGTATGATAAATTTCACATAAGTCATGAAAACTAATTGGCACAGAATTTTAGTCCTATTTAGGTATTAAATGTTAAGGTGTAGACAATCCCTTTAGACAGCCTACCACCATGAAAAATGCTATTAAACTACTTGTATGGTGTTTGTGGAATAACTAAATATACCATTCTTGGAGTCAAAGTGCAGTCTTGCTGCCAAGAAAACTCAATTTTAACCTGTACAAAAATGATCTGTTTGTTGCCAATGGGAAGTGGCAATGCCTGCCAGATCTCCTATTTTCACCTGTGAGCCCTGCCATTTGCTCCCCAATACCTAGATTGCAAGGTCCTGTTGTGTGGTGACCACAAGCAGAAACGGGTGCAACTGCAGATGTGACCTCACCTTAGGTACACTTTATCTCATGTCATATATTAACACAGATTTCATATTAACACAAAAGGGCCTGTTTACTATGCTATTAACATCCCCTACAACAGCATATAAGTGATTCTGGAGAAAGCTATTTTTTTTGGCAGTAGACTCCCTTTGAGGTTATCAGAATGTAGTGTGTTTTCTATTAAATGTTCTGTAATGTTTTAACAGTTGCTTCAAACTAGATATTTGTTTTTTGAAGTGTAAATCCAAGTATAAAACCTCTTTTCATAAGTGAATATGGGTTAATTTATAGAAAACTTTTTAATATATCTTAAAGAATATTTCCTCCTTCCATTCACTCAGGCCTTTATCTGTACTGGCACCCATATCTGTATCTAGCCTCAAACACAGAAGTATATGGGAAGGGGGAGAAGGTGGTTGCAGTCGGCTAGTCATTTATTGCCTCATTCATTGGTAAATCTTTATCTCGCTAGATATAGTAGGGTCAAGTGCTGTATTGATTACTAATTGTAGCATAGCTTAGCATCTGCAGTATGTTTGTCTTTTCCAGCAGCCTTTTCCTTCCCCTTCCCTCTTCATAGACTTCTATTTTAGAAGTAACTCCGCCTTATTTTTCTTTGATATCAAAGTTTCTTAGCGCTACTTGTACTATTGATTTATGAAAAGTGGTTTTACAATTTGTGGTATTCTTTCCGACCCCAAATCGAAAATTCATACCGATGATCTAATTGTTGGACTCAGCTGACACTGTGGATAGGTCATCAGTATGAAAACTCTATTTTGGGCAAGAAAAATGCTTTTGAGTGAGTGATCACTCCCCTATGGCTGTCTTTACAGTCTTTTTGTGGCAGTTTTCATCTCTGGTGGCGTGTTGTGGTCGCTCATTTTATAGATATGCGTTTTTTGACTACTTGGGTAGCCAAAATTCACAACTTTTTTACAGAAAGGATTGAGTAAAACCAGCCTATTAGTACAAATTTCTGTGGCCTTAGTGATAAAATGGAGTAGAGTACATGGTTTTGAAATTCCTCTCATCTATGAAGTTGTGCTGCAGACAAGCTGTTTTCCTTTTTTTTTTCTTTTTCTTTTTTTCTTTCTCTGTCATGTGGTGGTATACTTCTAGCAGAACAAACTATAGATGCCATTATGCTTAGATTAACACATTAAATTCATTTTTTTGTGTATAATTTAGGATAAGGAAAGGTTAGACAATGTTTTATAGCCCTCTTTGGAAAGGCTGTATTTCATACCAGTGATGTAGATAGAAGCCATGTTGTTATCTTGCAAAATCTCCACTTATGAAGCATGAACCTAGTTACAGTTTATATGGTTGAGTTAAAGAGGTTGGCAGCTTTCTCACAACTAACATGTATGTAAGGTAAATGTATGCTACTTCCTAATGTGGTGGTTTGTTTTTGGTTTTTTTTACAATTCTTATGCCACATCTCCCTGTTCTGCCCACCTTGTGTCATCCACATGGAGATTCTTCCCATAAGAAGGCTGCTAATGGTGGAGCATGCTGTGCGCTCACACACTACTCAGCCTCCATTTAAACACATTGCATTTGTCCCCAGATTCCTGACACAAGTGCAAATAATGACAGTATTTTTGAATGGAGGAAGCTAAGTGACATGTCTGCCATTCCATTAGCAGCCATCTTGTGGACAGGGACTGCCATGTGGACATCGTAGTCTGAAAATGGCACATCACAATAACAATGGCCATATTAGTAAGTGCTATACGTTCACGTTGTGAGTGTATATTGGTTGACATTAGCCGATGACCCCTTCGATGGCAGGCTTTACCAGTCTCTTATTTGCTTTTCATACCTGATGATGGATTTATGAGGAATTTGTACATGTCACTGCAGAACATCTTATATGTTGTCTACTGCTGGTAGATATGCATTTTGGAAGCAGAAATCCAGTAATGTGTGAATAAAAATATTACAATATTTCCAGGTTAAGAAATGTGTGTGGCATCTACTCACGTATAGTTTACTTTCATTCTAGGTAGCTACTGTTTTTTAGGCATGCTATTACAACCGCGTTTTAGTTTGTTGAACATTTTTATACATTTTTATTTTTTTTTTTTAATTCTTTATTGAACCGATTAACTATCTAGTGAATGTATGCTAGTTTTGCAGTATGAAGTGTAGTTTTACTTTTATCTTTTTAAAAAATAAAATCAGTTTGTGAGCGAACTTTAAAAGTTTAACTTCAAAATATACAAATAACCAAAAAAATCCAAATTAGAAAGTTAGTGGCAATCATATTTTAAATGCATGCTTTAATTTCAATATTGTGTTATTCCATGCATGGGTATATGTTTTGTTGATGTTGAACTCTTTAGAGTTTAAGTTTTTTAATTTAAAAAAAAAAAAAAGTGTTCTTTATCTAATTGATGCCTTTTGTTACCTGGCTAGCAGGGAAAAGGGGTCGAGGCCGGTCCTGACCTGTTACAATGAAGACTGACTTGATCTGTGGGATTACACCAGAAGCTTGCAGTGGAGTACTGGTAAGGAAATGAAGAAAACCTTTAAATGTCTTGAGATGTATAGGAACATTTGTCGCAGAAGACCTTCAAGCAAAAATCATGGATTTTGATATTGGACTTTTGAACTAATATGTGGACTTTGATATGAATTCCTTTAACATTTTTTGCAGTGCAAGTTATTAAATTTAAGTTACCCTAAATTTTCCTGTGTTCAACAGAGTTGCTTCATGGCCTATGGCATGGTATATTGGTAAGCGTCTATTATACAAGCAAGAATAAAATTCTGCATAAAGTAGATTTTTTTTTTTTTTTTAATACAGGGTCCCAATGGTGTTTACTTTGCCATTTTTAAACAAGTTGCCCATTTTGCTTGCTTTGACCAATTCAATCTGAGCATCTTAATCAACATTTGATTGTGTTTCTAAGCCTGCAGGAATCCTGCTTTCCTTAAGCTTCAATGGTTGTAGCTGTAGGACTCCTGTCCAATGTTAAGGTTACATTGCGACCCAGACCCTGCAGTTTTAGGGCTGATGTACTGCAGATATGCAGGTATTTAAAGCTGAGGTTTAATGGAACGTCTTGATAAAAAAATGGCATAGTAGCTTTATATTTTGGTTTTTAGAGACCTAGGATATGTTTGTATTTTTATTTTTATTTTTTTGTTCCTCTTTTTTGACTTATAAAATGTTTAAAATGGTGTGGGGAGTAAAGTTAACTACTTATGTATGTATACCACCATTGGAACCCATTTCAATTCTTTATCATTTTTATGTTTTTGCTCCCAAAGGTTAATAATGAATGTGCCACATGAATTGTGTTGAAATCTTGGAAGTTTCAGGTGTAATCATCAGAGCCGGTTAGTCAGGCATTCCAGATAGTGGTTCTTTTCAGAACCTTTTTTAAAGGGTTGGTTAACTACCTCAGTAGCAGAGGATTGAACTATACCCTGTGTGTACTGTATATAGAAAATCTTTGTTGATGAAAGCCAGACTTGTTCAACGCGCCATGAGGAAGTCATTTAGAAATGTACCAAATGTAACGCTCTATCGCCTTTAGTATTAAAGGCTGATCAGACTTCATCATGAGCCCCACAACAAGCCTAGCATTTGTCGTATTTTGTGGCTGAAAAAGCAGCCTTTGCTCTTTCAGATATATTGTAGTTATTTGGATGTAAAATAGTTTAGCGAGATGTTACTTTTCTAAGACATCAAATGTTCCAAAAAAAGTACATCGGCAACTTGTTCTAAACACTGCAGTGTCCCTTTTGGTCAGTCAGGCTTAAGCTGAACATGCAGTTAACCTTGACCTTTTTTGGATGATATTTAATAATTTTCCTAAATGGTATTGGCTGTCACAGTGACTGGTCAGTGAATGAAGTTTCTCTTCATGCACTCCCTCACCTCTTTGCTGGCCATTTATAGACAAGCCATCTATTTCTCTGATAATGGGCCATAAAATACTGTGCAGTACAGATGTTTGTGTAGCTTTCCTTTCTTAACTACTTTTTCCTAAGCACCTTGATAAGAGGAAACTTGTTTAATACATCTTTTAATGGCACACAGTTTCCGCTCTATAAAACACTTCACCTCAAAGGGATACTGCAGTTAAACTACATATTCATTAGGCACCACAATAGATGATCAATACTGTTATCCAATAGTAGTTTCTTACTTATTTCCCCAGCAATTGAAATTTTTAAGCAGCATAAATAGATCTGTCATCTGTTCAAAATGCTCATGACAAACAATCATTTTTTTTGCATTCCTGCAAATAAAATTGTTTTATACTGTAAGCTGGAGGCGAGTGTAACTTATTTTTGTAATAAAAGTTTTTTATTTTTTTTATTTTATTTTATTTTTTTTTTTAAGTGTCATTAATATAAATGTATGTAGTCCAGAGATTGTTTTGCTTTAGTCTTACTGCAGTATGTTTACCTGTACTTTCTCTTTTCTTTTTTTTTTTTTTCTTTCTCTTCTTTTTCTTCTCATATTTCCCTTTTAGCTTAGTGGTTGCCAGTAAGTCTGCAAGAGTAAAACTGTTAGGCCAAACGATCAGTAGCACATTAAACTGAATACAGTGGCTAATAAACATCTACAGGGTTCATAACCTCACCTGGTTGCAGGACCTTCTATATGTAAAATGAGAGAAAAAATGTTACTTCTCTGGCAAATTAAAATTTCTTGTTTTACATTGAACTAATTCAAGGGCATATCCCCAAATACGAAAGCCTTGCTTTGGATAAAATTTGACGTTTAAAAAAAAATAAAAATAAAAAAAATGCAGCCCCATTGCAGTGGGTTCTTTGAGTTTATATAATATTTTATGATATGTGTGTGCCCGTTTTTTTTTTTTTTTTGTTTTGTTTTTTTTTTTTGCTGCCCTGGTTACACCACAATTCAAAATGGATCAAGCCAGGAAGAAGAATAATATAACAATGCTCTACATTTCAAGGAACTAATAGATGAGGATGAAGATACTATTTGTCATCTTCCCTCTCCCACCCTTTAAAGGGTTTTCCAGGTAGGGAAAAATTAGTGAAAAACCGCTTAGAAACTTTTAAAATGGCAGAGGAAGACTTTACTTTCCTTTTATAGATTTCCCACTGCTCCAGTTCTGATGCCGTCAGTCCCGCATCTTTGCATCCTGGTCAAGTAATGATAAACTGACACAGGGCATGTTACTACTGCAGACACTAGGAAGATCTGTGAGGCAAGCTTTGACTGCCTTTATACTTTAAGCCATTATTTTCCAGCTTTCTAATCTGGTTTTCAAATAACTTTTCTTGCCTGGAAAAAGCCATTTAATTGTTAAAATTACAATTTTTTTTAATGACAATTTATCTTTTTATATTTACTACAATAAAGTATTAAAATTTGAGTTTCTAAAAATTGCTCACTTTTGTGATATTCTATTATATAGTTGTGTGATGTATTTGATGTCAAAGCATGTGTTTGATGTCTGTCTTAATACTGCCACAGCTTCTTCAATGTTGGGTCATCTTTCTACTGTGCTCATTTACAGGATATGGGTTTTTTACAAAATTAAAAGCCGAACACAATGAGTTATTGTGTCGCAAATATTCAGAAAATTCTTTTTCTTGAAGTACCTATAGTGTTACACTAAACTATTATGGCTAACATGTAAAACTCAATACAACAAACTGCCAAGAATTTTCCAAGATCTCAGCAAGCCGGGATTTTGTCAGTTTGCGCTTTGCTTTATTTTTTAATTTTTATTTTTTGTATACTGTCTGTTAGCACTTTGGAAAAGGAATGGATGTATCTGCAGGGTAGAACAATTATAGTGTTCTTACAGACATGGATCTTTCGAAAGTAGATATTCTCACTTCCCTTATAGCTACATGTACTGCAAAACGTGTTGCATTGACTTTTTTTTTTTTTTTTTTTTTTTCCCTCAGTGTAAAATTAATTTTTGGGTCATCTTATTTGTGCTTGCCAGCTTATTCACTTTTGTGCATTATACCAAACCACGTCATGCTACAGTTGGGGAAGCAAACTCTCCACTAAACTCAGTATTGAAGTTAATGTTTCAGGTTTTTTTTCCTGTATCCATAACTACTTAAATTAAGTGTTTGGATCTTGTGGTTTACTTATCTGATAAAATGTCCAAGACTTTATCTCTCTTCCATTGTTTCTTTTCCCTCTTTTGGGCTGGATGGTGGGGGTGTCGCCATAAACTCCTCCATCTACTATAATATATACATACAGTGGTTTGGCAGAACTTGATAACTTACAACCTTGAAAGATTTTTATTCGCTGCCTTTTGCCAGTAGGGTTGTACAACTTTATAACATTCATTTGGTTTTGGGATTGCACCAGTGACTTGCATTTTACTGGCTTTGAATTTTCCATACATATTTTTAAATGTATATAAATAAAGTGATTTACAAAAACAAACCGTTTCCTGAGGTTTTTTTTTTCCCCCATAACTACTTGTTAGTAGTTACATATATAACTTACATTTATGGGGCACTGCTGCTGTCAATGGGCTAGTTTCTCCTTGGGGAGAGTGTAGTGTGGGCATAAAGAGTCTTGTGAAGCCACTCTTTGCTCCTCTGGGGAAAAAAGGGGTATGTAAACTATGTTTCTAATGCTAATGAAAAACAAGCAATTTAATAAGTTTGAAATAATCATGTTTCACAGGAATTTAAAAAAAAATTGAAACATGTATATTTCATCTCCATTGTCTGTTTACTTTTGTTATGCAAGTTCTCCCGACAACCATAATACCCCACATGTCAATGTAAACTAATATATGGGTGCACAACAAGACTCAGAAGGGAAGGAGCGCCAATGAGTTTTTGGAGGGCAGATTTTGCAGTTATCAGGTTCAGAGGCACCATGTCGCAGTTGCCTAGCCCTTGAAGTGCTAAACCCATGGAAACCCCCAGAAAGTGGCCCCATTTTGGAAACTAGTCCCCTCAAGGAATTTATCTAGGGGTATAGTGAGTATTTTGACCCTACAGGTTTTTCACTGAATTTATTACCATTGGGTTGTGAAATTTTTTTTTCCAATAAAATGTCGCTTTAGTCCCAAATTTTTCATATTCACAAAGGGTTAAAGGAGAGAAAAACCAAGTATCATTTATCTCCTGAACACACATACCTCATATGTGCTGGTACACTGATGCACGGGGCACATGGCGGCGCTTGAAAAGGAAAGGGCACTAATTTTGGCTTTTGAAAGACAGATTTTGCTGGAATAGTTTGTTACCGTGTCCCATTTGACAAACCCACAAGGTGCCAAAACAGTGGGTTCCCCCCCAGAAGTGACACTTTGGAAACTAGACACCCTCAAGAAATTTATCAAGGCGTATCGTGAGTACTTAGATCTGTATAGGTCTTTAACAGAATTGGGCCATGAAAAAGGAAAATTGCATTTTATATATATATATATATTTAGAAAATGTTGATTTTAACCCAAAATATTTAATTTTACAAGGGGTTAAAGCTGGAAATGCACCCCGCAATTTAATCAATTTCTCTTGAATATAGAAATGCCCCCACATGTGGATAGAAATTTCTGTATTGCCACACAGGGATGGAGTACCATTGAGGTTTTTGGAGGCCATGTTGATTTCAGGTGCCATGTTGCCCCTGAGGTACCAGCGCTGTAGAAAGCACCAACAATCGACCTCATTTTGGAATCTAGGCCCCTCAAGGAATTTGAGGGGTACAGGCAGCATTTTACTCCCACAGCTGTTTCACCAAATTTACTACTAATGGGATGTGAAAATAAAATTTTTATTCCCCCCCCCCCACCCCGCCCCAATAAAATGTGGCATGGTCCAATTTTCTTACTTTCACAAAAGGCTAAAGGAGAAAAAGAACCCCACAGTTTTACACAATTTTCTCCTGAACCCAAAAATTACCCCCATATGTGGTCGTAAACTGCTTGGAATGGAAAGATTGCTATTTGACGTTTAAAGGGCAAATTTTGCTGGAATTAGTTTTGGGTGTTATGTCTCATTTCAAGACCTCTAAAATACCAGTACCACAGGAAATGCCAAAACATGACCCCATTTTGGAATCTACACCCCTCAAGGAATTTATCAAGGGCTATACTGAGCATTTTGATCCCACAGCTGTTTCATAGGTATTATTAACTTTGGGCAGTGAAAATGAAAAATTCATATTTTTGCAATAATGTTACTTTAGCCACACATTTTTCAGTTTTACGAAGGGTTAAAGGAGACAATTTGTTACGCAAGTTTTCCTGACTACGGAAAGGGAGAATTGCTGTATTGGCACACGACAGGGCATAGAAGGCAGGAAGCGCATTAGGCTTTTGGATGACAGAATCTTTTTCAGGTGATATGACACATTTGCTAGGTTCACACTTGTGTTCAGGGGGTCTGCTTGGAGACCTCCCCAAACAGAAACCTAACCCGTGGACCCCATAGACTTTAATGGGGTTCATCGGGTTTTTGCCTGAAAAGGGCAGAAAATGCGGAGAGAAAAGTGTTGCTTGCAAGACTTTTCTCTCCGCATTTTTAAAGCGGAATGGGGAACGGAATCCCCCGGCGGAGACCGGGCGCACCAAGAAGTGACTTCATTTTGGAAACTGCACCACTCAAAGGGTATTGGTGATCATTTTGACCCCAGAGATGCTTTCCAAAAAGAATACACAGCAGATGGTGCAAAATGAAAATTGTCATTTTTTCAGATAGGCCATTTCAGTGCCCAATGTCATGCACATGTTATGGCACTGTGAAAAGTCAGCTCTCCGGTTATGTTTTTTTCTCTCCTTACATACGGCCCTAATCTTTTCCCTAGCTAGCCGGCAAGGTTCAGAAATGAAGCCCCATGTACATTTGAGGCCTAATTTGGTATTTTACAATGTATTGGCGAGCAATTGTAGAGGGTCTGAGGCAAAATTTAAAAAAATGGACCTATTTTAGGAACTTCCCAAGGAAATATCAAGGGGCGTAACAAGCATTTTTACTCCTACAGTTTTGCATTATTTTAATTTCCAGAAATAAATATGCAGTGAAAAATTAAACTTGCATTTTTTTCTAGAGAGACCATTTCAGTGCCCAATATTTTGCACCTAGCTTGTGACAGCAGAAGTAGATTATCTTTAGTGCAAGAGCTTTTGGTGTGCTCGTCTCTGATACATGCTGGGCACAACATTAAAGTATTGTGTACTGAAATAATGCATTGTTCATTGTACCCCTGGATAAATTCCTTGAGTGTAGTTTCCAAAATGGGGTCACGTGTCAGGGGATTTCACTTTACCGGGATTTCAGGTATTTTGCAAACCTGACTTGAAGTCCAAAAACCAAATAGCGCTGCTTCTCTTCTGCACCCTACTGTGTGCCCATACAGATATTTATATCCACAAGTGGGGTATCCTGGGTACAACAATGTCATATATGTGGGCATAAACTGTTTGGGAACACAGCAGGGCACAGAAGAGAAGAAACGCTGTTTGGCTTTCAGAGCACAGAATTAGATGGTTTGATTTTCGGTGCTGGTGAATTTTCCCTCATAAGCACTAAATCTAGGTTGTATATTTGACTTTGCAAGCTATATTTATTTTTTCTTTATTTTCTGGTGATGTGGTCATATGAGGGCTTGATTTTTGCAGGCTGACGTGACTTTTTATTGACATTTTTGGGTGCCTATAGCTTATTGACTAAATTTTATTAACTCCTTCTGGGTGGGATGTAAAAAAAAAAAAAAAAAAAAACCCTATCAAATCTGTCATTGCTTTTTAACATTTACATTTTTTGCCATACAGAAAAGTTACGTTACCTTTATTCTATGGGTTGCAAATTTTTTTTTTTTTTTTTGTGTTACTAATTTTCCAGACTAAAATTCCATTTAGGGGAAAAAAATCCGCTATTTTTGCATTGCTGTCTTCTGAAAGGCATAACATTTTTATTTTTCTGTTGACAGAGCTGGTTCAGGGCTTATTGTTTGTTTGAAGAACAAGCTGTGCTTTATTTACAGTGGGTACGGAAAGTATTCAGACCGCTTTAAATTTTTTTACTCTTTTGTTTCATTGCAGCCATTTGCTAAAAGCAAAAATGTTCATTTTATTTCTCATTAATGTACACTCAGCACCCCATCTTGACAGGAAAAAAAAGCAGAAATGTAGATATTTTTGAAAATGTATTAAAAAAGAAAAACTGAAATAATCACATGGTCTTAAGTATTCAGACCCTTTGCTCAGTATTGAGTAGGAGCACCCTTTTGAGCTAGTACAGCCATGGGTGGTCTTGGGAATGATGCAACAAGTTTTTCACATCTGGATTTGGGGATCCTCTGCCATTCTTCCTTGCAGATCCTCTCCAGTTCCGTCAGGTTGGATGGTGAAAGTTGGTGGACAGCCATTTTCAGGTCTCTCCAGAGATGCTCAGTTGGGTTGAGTTGAGGGCACTGGCTGGGCCAGTCAAGAATGGTCAGAGTTGTTCCGAAGCCACCCAGTCTGAGGTCCAGAGTACTCTGGAAGAGGTTTTCTTCCAGGATATCTCTGTACTTGTCCGCATTCATCTTTCCTTCAAATGCAACCAGTCGTCTTGTCCCTGCAGCTGAAAAACACCCCCATAACATGATGTTGCCACCACCATGTTTTACTGTTGGGATTGTATTGTGCAGGTGATGAGCAGTGCCTGGATTTCTCCACATATACCGCTTAGAATTAACGCCAAAAAGTTCAATATTTGTCTCATCAGACCAGAGCATCTTATTTCTCATAGTCTGGGAGTCCTTCATGTGTTTTTTGGCAAACTCTATGCGGGCTTTCATATGTCTTGCACATAACCTATATGGATATGCTGAACAAAAATAAACAAAAACAATTGGCATAAATATTATATTCAGATAAAAAAAAATAACACTAAAAACAATGTTACATAAAAACAATAATTATGGTAGAGGTCCCACCCAAACCAAAGGTATGGCTGCAATTAATTTCTGTATCAAAAA
Organism: Leptodactylus fallax; assembly: GCA_947044405.1. NCBI lineage: Eukaryota > Metazoa > Chordata > Amphibia > Anura > Leptodactylidae > Leptodactylus > Leptodactylus fallax. The sequence goes on along the minus strand of CAMRHE010000128.1, from coordinate 3,954,147 downwards.
TGGTACAATACAAGTAGCTATAAAAACTATATATATAAATATGTTGCATACTAATGCAGTATACATATAATGTAACACAGTCAATGACAGCAAGGTAATGTATAAGAGACTGCCAAACATAGTCACCCACAAGAGTAAAGGTCTGCATATGCAGTCAGCATTAGAAATGTAACAAATCTAAAAAATAAATAATCACAAACATCCCACATGATACCCAAATGATAATTGACAGCAGTCACGTTACCAAAAGCAGGATGGGACCTCCACCACGAGCCCCAACACGTGTTTCACCCCTCTTAGCTTTGTCAGGGGGCTACAGGGTGAAGGTTTCACATCCAAACCTAAATAGTACCTAGTACAGGTGTAAACAATATTGAAATACCCCAGTGATACCACTGAGGGCGTGGACTGCCGATCGCGTCATGTGACGCTGGCAAGCCACACCGACATCCCATTAAGATAAATAGAGAAATACCACAATACTAATAAAGTCACACACGTATATACCAAAGCAATTCATCCAAACATGAAACCAGCAAATACACAAAATTTTGCAATTTGGAAATACTGGAGCATGCGAAATACAGTACCCACTCATACAAAGATAGTAACACAATATACATAAATATCAGTAGAAAATAGTAAAAAGCAACATGCCCCCCAAAAAAAAAACACACTGCATAATCTTCATAGGAAAATGCAAAACTAACAAACAATAGTGATACATATGTTATATATTGAACAATGAAATGTGAATATGGATGTGGGTGCATAAATGTAAAAATATAACTTGATGGAATAAAAAACTTTAATAAATATATAAAATAGAGTAATGTGATAACGTGTGAATAAATATAGTAAGTATGAATATGCTGAATGTGTAGCATGGAGATGAAAGATATGAAAAGGTGTGAATGTGTATAAACAAGAAAATTATTCGCTTTTTCTATTTTCCTTTTTTTTTCTCTTTCTCTGTCTCTCTCATCATTCTTCTGATGATTGCACAACATAAAAGTGAGCCACAAAAATATAGAACTAGAGCGATCTACAAAAAAATCAACATATTATTATTATTATTAACATGGAATTAAACATAGCTGGAAATGAGACCCACACAAAAGTGAAAAATAAAAAGTATTTATTTAAAAAAAGTAAACACCAAAAGAACAACTATGGTATCTACTCATGAGTGAGCCAGTCGTCCCCCCCTGAAAAACTGCAAAATCACCAGAAACAACCAAAACCTATTTTGTCATTTAATCCCTTTGAGGTCTGTAACAACGTGATCCACTTGGTTTCTGTTTGTAACAATCTAGTCATGATGTCACCACCCCTCATCCCCATATGTATCTGATCTATCGCTCTCACCTTCAAGTTCTGAATATCCGATGAGTGGAAATCCCTGTAATGTCTGGCTACCGGTTTCAAATTAAAGGTCAGCAGTTGATCAATAGTTTCAATGGCTTTCCTGATGTCTCTGACATGTTCCAGAATACGTATCCGTAATTGTCGAGATGTCATACCAATATATATCAGGCCACATGGACAGGTTAGATTGTATATTACACCTTCACTCATGCAGTTCATAGAATGTACAATCTTGACTTTTTGTGAGTTATCTGAATTGGAGAATTCTTTTGTTGTCACCATATATTTACATGCTGAACATCTTCCACACGATTTAAAGCCCCAACGTGGGCCTTTATCTGAAAAGATAAGTTGAGATTTATGAGTTATATAATGACTTTTCACTAACTGGTCACCGAGACTCTTGCTCTGCTTTGCAACCATTTGTGGTTTTGATGGTAAAATTGTGCGTAGATCTCCATCATGTTTCAAAATGGGCCAAAATTGGCTTACAACACCAGAGAGTTCTCGCCATCTGCTATGAAAATTAGAAATAAATCTAACCTGAGCCACGTTAGATGTCTTCTCTTTAAAGGTAAGTCAGTTTGAACGTTGTTCATTACAGGCCCCTTGGTAACCGTGTTCTATATCCATGGATGCATAGCCCCGAGATGTGAACCGTCGTTTTAGCTCTTGTGCCTCCTTTTCAAATTCATCTTGAGTGTCGCAAATGCACTGAGCGCGTATGAATTGTCCTGTGGGGATAGCTCTGATTACATGTTGAGGATGTGCAGAATCTTCATGTAAAAATGAATTTACGCTGGTTTTTTTTTACTAAAAATTGTAGTATGTAAATTACCAGCAGAATCCACTGAAACTTTAAGATCAAGAAATTCAGATTCTTCACGAGTCACGGAATACATCAATTTGATATTCATGGGGTTGTTATTAAGATGATCTAGGAAGCAATCCAATTCATGACGTGTGCCCTGCCAAATAAAGAGCACATCAGCTATGAATCTCATCCATGACACCACTTGTCCACCATAGATGGGCATATGATCGACCGCTTCCCTCTCCCAGAACCCCAAAAATAGGTTGGTATATGAGGGTGCACATGCCGCCCCCATAGCCACATCCTGGGTCTGGAGAAAGAAGCGGTCTTTGAAGACCAAAAAATTATTTGTCAATACATACTCTTAAGAGTAGAAGGATGAGTTCAATGAAGTCTGGATCCATCCTGCTGTTGTTCAAAAAGAACTTAATAGCCAGTAGCCCCAAATGATGTTCGATTGAGGTATATAGGGATTCCACGTCTGCAGTAACTAAAAACATATTCGGTTCCAAAACGATACCGTCAATCCACTGTAAAGCCTCAGTAGAGTCTGATAAATGAGGGGAGAGTAAGAACCAATGGTTTCAGATGTTAATCAAGAAATTTACATACCGGTTCACATATACTCCCCCTCCCTGAGACTATTGGACGACCTGGTGGATTAAACTGATTCTTATGAATTTTGGGTAAGAAATATATAGTCAGGACAACTGGGAAATCAACCACAAGTCCCTCATGGACCTGTGGTGATATAATATTTAAATCCCTAGCTTTATGTAAAATGTGAAGCAATTCATGTTTGAATGCTTGAGTGGGGTTCCCATCTAATTTCCTGTAGCATCGGCTATCATGTAACTGTCTGAATGGTTCCTTCTCATAAAGTACAGAAGGCCATATTACCACATTACCGCCCTTGTCGGCAGGTTTAAACACCACATCCTTCATGGATTTCAGTTCCTGTAATGCTTGACACTGAACACTTGTCAGGTTATCATAACTACGATGCGTGGGGATCTGCATAATAGCATCACAGACCAACCTGACAAAAATTTCCACGTGTGGACTTAAACACAAGGGCGGGAATGTGGTCGATCTCTTTTTTTGTATATGGAAGAAACTTACTCACCTCATTCACTTGTTGTTCTGCCAGCAACTCTTCTAATATTTGGAGTGCCTCCAATTCCTCCTGAGCTCAGCTCCGACCGCAGGTGTTAGAGGAAAATGCGAGCCATTTATAACAGCTGACACCTGCTAGGTATGGTGCAGACTATGCTTCTGCCGCAATAGTACGGCAGTTTGCGGGAAGTCCTTCCTGGCTACGCCATACTATTATGGCAGGTGTCGGGAAGGGTTTCCCACTAACGCTTTCTCTTTGCAAGACAAATAATTGATTGCTTGAGATCTGACAACTGGGACCCTCAAGCAATCACAAGAAAGGCTACCACACACAGAAGGGATTCTGTGTGTGGTAGCCTGCAGGCTACATTCACTTAATAATAATAATACATTTTATTTAGTGCCAACATTCCACATCACTGTACAAATGTAGGGAGGTGCAGCTTTATGGAGAGCCTTGTGGATGAGGGTGATAAGTTTATATTGTATTCTGTATTGAATAGGCAGCCAATGTAGTGACCAACACAGACCGGAGGCATCGCTGTAGCATCTAGACGGATAGATGAGCCTGGCCGCCGCATTCAGAATAGATTGTAGAGGGGAGAGTTTAGTAAGGGGAATACCGATTAGTAAGGAGTTACAGTAGTCAAGGTGAGAGTGAATCAGGGCAACAATAAGTGTCTTTAGTGTATCTGTGGTAAGGAAAGGGCGGATTCTGGAGATGTTTTTTGAGGTGGAGATGACATGAGCGTGTGAATGATTGGATATGGGGGTGAAGGAGTCAAACAAAACCCTGAGGCAGCGGGCATACTGCCTAGGAGTTATGGTAAGGCCAGAGACTGCAATGGAGATATAAGGGACAAATCTATTAGATGGTGGAAACAGCAGTAGTTCAGTCTTTGAGAGATTCGGTTTCAGATAAAGCGAAGAATTGATATTTGAGACAGCAGAGAGACAGTCACTGGTGTTCTGTATTAGTGCAGGGGTGATGTCACGGGATAACGTATATAATTGGGTGTCATCAGCATAAAGATGGTACCGGAAGCCAAATCTAGTGATGGTTTGTCCAATGGGTGCTGTGTAGAGGGAGAAGAGCAGGGGACCTAGGACCGAGCCCTGAGGAACCCCAACGGCAAGGGGAAGAAACAGAGCCCGCAAATGATACACAGAAAGTGCGTTCAGAGAGATTAGAGGAGAACCAGGAGAGAGCAGTGTCCATGAGGCCGACAGAGCGGAGCATAGTGAGGAGGAGTTGATAGTCAACGGTGTCAAATGCTGCTGAGAGATCTAGAAGAATAAGAAGAGAGAAGTCACCTTTGGATTTAGCCGTCAGGAGATCATTGGAGACTTTTGTGAGGGCAGTTTCAGTGGAGTGCAGAGTGCGGAAGCCAGATTGTAAGGGGTCAAGAAGAGAGTTAGCAGAAAGATAGTGGATTAAATGAGAATAGACCAAGCGTTCCAAGATTTTTGAGATGAAAGGGAGGTTAGAGACAGGTCGAGAGCAGTACAGGACGGGTCAAGGGAGGGTTTCTTCATTCACTTCTTTGGGATTGGGATTGGTTTTTTTCTGTCAAAATGAGGTGCTGAGTGTACATTAATGAGAAATAAAATGAACTTTTTTGCTTTTAGCAAATGGCTGCAATGAAACAGAGTGAAAAATTTAAAGGGGTCTGAAAACTTTCCGTACCCAATGAATATATTAATGAGTTTCTGTCTGTCTGTTCTTTATGCGTGACCAAATGACTGGTCCGATCCTCACCAAATTTGGCACACAGGTACATCAGGTGTCCGGGAACATTTTAGACTGGGTCTCAGCTCTCTAGGACAGTGATGGCTAACTTTTTAAGCTTGGTGTGTCAAAATTCGTAGGAAAACCTAGCTTAACTCGGGTGGTGTGTCACATCTAGAAATATCCAAAATTTTGTGATATTTGTAGCTCTAGTAAAAAAAGAGTTATATTTTTGATATATGCATTTATATTATATGTATTTCTGGCCCATCACATGGTATATGACCCCTTTTCCTGGCCCATCGCACAGTATATGACCCCTTTTTCCTGGCCCATCGCACAGTATATGACCCCCTTTTCCTGGCCCATCACACAGTATATGACCCCCTTTTCCTGGCCCATCACACAGTATATGACCCCCTTTTTCTGGACAATCACACAGTATATGACTCACTTTTTCTGGACAATCACACAGTATATAACCCCCCTTTTTTTTAACCCCCACACGGTGACCCCATTTTTTGCCCCCACAGTATATGAACCCCTTTTTTACCCCCCCTACACAGCATATGATCCCCCTATTTATGGCCCTCACACAGTTTATGACACCTTTTATACCCCCCCACACAGTATATGACCCCCTGTTATTTTCCCACCCCCACACAGAGTAGTGGCCAGTAATTTTTACTCACCTGTCCACACTCCAGACCTGGATGCCCTCCGCTGCCGCCTCCAGGGTGCACTGTTGCAGATGCTGAAGAAGGCCGGGACGCTGTACGTAGTGTCCCGGCCTTCTTCAGAGTCATGACGTCAGTGTAGCGCCGCCTAGAGGAGGCCAGGACAGGAGCATGGACAGGTGAGTAAAAGTATTGACAGCTGCTTATTGCAATAACAGAATACGTAGCTGCCGATGTGTGTCACCCAAAATGTCTTGCCGTGTCACAGGTTCGCCATCACTGCTCTAGGACGTACTGTTCCTGAGATTACAGTATTTCCAAAAAATGACTTGCATTAGCCAATACAAGCCTGCAAGTCTTTCACTCATATTCCAACTGCCATACACATGATCACATGTCCCTTATCAGCCAATAGAAGCTCGCAGGCGCTTAGTCTCTACAGGCACACAGCTTTACACCAGGTTTCCATAACAACCAAGCTATTTATGACCTGTATTAGTCAATAGCAGTTCGCAGGTCCTTAAATATTCAGTCATATGACGTGTATCAGCCAATATGAGTTCACATTTAATTTACCAGTTTTCCATAACAACACAGCCATAAATAGACTCTACCTATACTGGACTGCCATACTGGATGTCAGCATTCTTATAAATTGAAACGTTTTTAAACTACTCATGCCTCCTGCAGCAAAACGCATGGCTACTGCTAGAGCTAATGAAAACTCTCAGCAGACCCAAGCCCGTCTCCAATCTGACAAGGTATGTCACAGACCACAGCGAGCTGCTGAAACTCCCCAGTAGACCCAAGCCCGACTCCAATCTGACAAGGCATTGTCAGCCACATGCACACAGCTGCACTCCATATTTCCATAAATATTCAGTCGTATGACGTGTATCAGCCAGTATAAGTTCACATTTCATTTACCAGATTTCTATAACACAGCCATAAATAGACTGTACCTATACTGGGCTGCCATACTGGAAGTCAAGTGCAAAACTGGCCAATTTTATGGGGACACTACACAAACAAAAAATGAAATATACTCGTTAGCGAAGCCGGGTCCTTCTGCTAACATATATATATATATATATATATATATATATATTAGATATATACACAAGTTAGGTTCACAGTGGCAGAGACATAGCAAATGCAACACAAACAAAAACAAGTTTTGCAGTGTCAACTGGGATGCTGTAGTGTGACAATGGATGACCTTTTGGGACAACCAACCACCTCCTGCTTCCTATCATCCCAGAAGAGAAAGCATCCAGGATAACATCACCTTTTGCCCCAATATCATGGCCTTTACCGTCTGGATATCTGAAAAATCCGTCGGAGCTTTTTCTGATGCCGAGAACTTGCAGACGCATAGGATAGAAGCAGATCCAATAAGTATGATGTCTGCAACGCTGTCTCCATCATCTCCTCATGTTCTGTAGATTCTTTTAGAAAAAAAAAAAAGGAAAAATTATCAAAGCCATCTGCTCATCCTTCTTCAGCTCATCATATGCTACAGAGCTACACGTATGCTACAGAACTCACAGAAGACCACTGTGCACCAGCAGAGTGGAAACCCCATCCATATGCGTAGAATGCCCCTGCTTTCGCTCATTGCATGTTAAAGATTCAGACTCACATAACACCACTGTGCACCGACAGGGTGGATAACATATCCACTTGTGGACAATGTCCCTTCCTATTCTCATCCCTAAAAACTTCCACCTAATTCTGCCAAATTTTACAATCCTGAGCATTGAAATTACAGCACCAAGAAGGAAAATACTTTGCATTATGGAAATCACAAGATGTATAGACAAGTTAACGATATACAAATTGTGAATAATGGAAACAAATAATCAAATACATCTTGATTTATTTAGTATAGAGTATGAGTTCCACATGCTGAAATACAAGCACTTACATTCCTTGGCGTGCCGTCCAGGGGCATAGATATAGGGGGTGCAAAGGTTGCAGTCGCTTTCGAACCCTTGACTCTGAGGGGACTCTAAAGGTGCAATTGCCACATAAAATATACCACTATTCTAAATGGCACAAGGCAGGTAGGGGCCCCATTGTAAATTTTGCACTGGGGCCTTTAGACTTCAAGTTACACCTTTGATGCTATCAGTGAGGTTACTAATGTTGGTCTGAGAAATATGCGATCGCTGACCAAAGACTTCCCAGATGGGCTCAATGTCAAGACAAGTCCAGAGACGTTGCAGGCCATGTTAGTAAGTACATAGTATAAGCAACATGACTCTGGTAACCTTTATTTTTTTTAAAGGTGCGTTTATTCAACAAGCACAATGATAATATAACAAAGAAACCCTGTGCACTGTACAGTGTGACACAAACACAGTATAATATATTTCTAGGATACTTTGGAAACATGGCTGGTCCCACAAACATTGGTTCCACAATCAAATAAATGTAATGTCCGTTCCCTTGTGTTACCCACATGGTTTCCAGATCAATTTCCGGCTATCATTGCATCTGAAGCAGTGGTGAAACTAGCCTCTTTGCTGCCTGAGGCGGACTATCGAAAGACGCCCCCCCCCCCCAAAAAAAAAAAAATAAATAAAATTGCGTTTACATGCTGTTAGCGTCACACGCTGTTATTGTCGTACAATAAACATACACAAACTTATGAAACAGTTTTTAAGAATTCTTCTTCCTGTATTACTTCAGTATCAGAAATCAACAACACGACATTAACAATGAAAGTAACTTCACACATCTTCTGCTTGGTGGATGGACGAGGCCACGTGGCCCCCATTCTCTATAATAGGAGCCCTGCAGACAGCTGAGTACTGGACTTCGGCTATCTTTGGCACTCCCATTGAAGTGAATGAGAGCCACGCGGGTTCGTCCATCCACCAAGTGACACACCTATATTCAGCTGCAGCCAGGCTGGATTCCCACCCAGTGGGGGGGGGAAAAAACCCAATTTTCAGGCGCAGTGGGGGTCTCAGCTGACAGACCCCCATCAATCAGGTATTTATCCTCTATCATTTAGGTGAATACAGGGCGGTAACATTTTGTGACCTACAGGTGATGTCTCTGACTAATCCTTCACATTTCCCTTCTCTTCCCTCTGGACCACCATGACCACTTCTTCCAGCTGTGACTTGTCTCTGTAAAGTTTACAACACAGACATCTTTGGCTCCTCACTTTTTCCAGGCATCCAACCCACATTGTCCTCACCTGCACACCCATCCTGCTGCTACCCCCAATTATAAAATATATGATATAACCCCCCATAATGAATAACTCCCAAATGCATCTTTATATTAATAATGTCGGTGTGTGCCCTGTATAAATAGTGCCCCTTATTAATAATGCCCCAGGTGTTAACTAATTAAAAGGTTTTCCAGGTCATTAATAAACTAATCAGTGGGGCTCAAAAACCCAGGACCCCTACTGATCAGCTGTTTGAATGAACCATGGTACCTGTGTAAGTGCCGTGACCCTTCTCTGTTTACATAGTGTCATTCATCTCATAGCGGCCATGTCATGTAACTACAGCCTCGTCCTATACACATCTATGTGACAAGGCTGTAATTACATCACATGGTCACTATAAAAAGACAGTGTGTGATATAAACAGGCGCCATAGCCCCCCATACAACTGATCAGAGGCGGGGTCCACTGATCTCTTATTGATAATCTGTCCTAAGGTTAGAACATCAATAAAAATGAGCTGGAAAGACCCTTTAATAAAGCCCAAGTGCCACCTTAAAGGGGTTGTCCAGGATAACCACTTTTTTAATATAAGACTGGGGAAGGTGCTCCGGTGTCTCCCAGCGCATTCCAGTCCTGCTGCTCCGGTGTTTTCTTCCCCTCAGTGGTCATGTGTGGTGGGGACTTCCGCCAGAAGAGAACACCAGAACAGCAAAACCAGACTGCAGTGGGAAACATCGGAGCACAAGGGACAGGTGAGTAGGTGTTTTTTTTTTTAATACAGTATTACACGGTATTTTGGCCTACAGCGGCCCCTGCACAGAGTATTACATGGTATTATGCCCCGCAGCGGCCCCTGCACACGGTATTATGCTCCATAGTGGCCCCTGCACACAATATTATGACCCGCAGTGCCCCTGCACACGTATTATGCTCCATAGTGGTCCCTGCACACAGTATTATGCCTCATAGTGGTCCCTGCACTTGGTATTATGCTCCATAGTGGCCCCTGCACTCGGAATTATGCTCTATATTGGCCTCTGCACACGGTATTATGTCCCATAGTGGCCCCTGCACTCGGTATTATGCTCCATAATGGCCCCTGCACTTGGAATTATGCTCTATAGTGGCCCCTGCACACGGTATTATGTCTCATAGTGGCCCCTGCACTTGGTATACTCCATAGTGGCCCCTGCACATGTAATGATGCCCCATAGTGGCCCCTGCACACAGTATTCTGCTCCATAGTAACCCACCCATGAACTATTATTATACTCTGGGGTCTAAATGATCTGAGACCCAGTCGGTGATAAACATAAAAACCAGTGTTACTTACCTGGGCTCCGCTGCGCTCCCTGCTTTCGGCCCTCTTCAATGTCGCACAGACCGGTGTCGCAACATAATGACGTCAGGCTGGCTCACGTGACCCCTGGGACATCACATAGAAGACCGAAGCCTGCTGGGAGCAACATCGGATCGCTGGAGAGGTGAGTAACACTGGTTTTTATGTTTATCACCCCCCCTGGGTCTCCGATTATTATACTCCTTGGTCTAAAATAGTAGTATTTGAGGCCCGCGACCTCACTTACCGATGCCCGCTGCCACTCACAGTCGCTTCTGATTCCCCCTTCTGCGTCCGATAGCAGAAGGGGAAGCGGGGGCAGTCACAGCAGGCGTGGGGATCAATAAGTAAATAGGCTGTTAACTGCTGGGGATACTCCAGTAGGTGACGGCCTATTTATATATTTAAAAAAAAAAGTTATTGTCACCTACCTGCAATCCCATGATGGAGCCGCCGCCGCCTCCTCCCTTTGTCCACGTCGTCTGCGTGTCAGCGTAGGAGGCGCGATGACGTCATTGTATCGCCGCCTGCACTCACATGCAGACGTCTCATAAACCAGTCCAGGACAGGCCCCACTCAGCTTTGTTTTTTTTTTAAAGCGGCCTGTCCTGGTTTACATTAAATAAATGGTAAAAATGCCTCCCCCCAGACAGTGACGGACAGTGCCACCTGAGGTGGCCGCCTCACTAGCGGTGCGCCCCTGATATGAAGAGGATAGATCTCCAAGATTACTGTCTTGCCATGCACCATAACGTTTGAGAGCATTGGCATGAGGTTAATGAAACACCTGTAGCTTGTAGCCAAATGTTGTACAAATGCCTTCTGATGGTTCGTATGGAGACTGTTTGTCACCCTAGGCTTGGCATGTAACATCCAATTTTACTTGTAGTACAGAACAGATCACTTTATTCCATTCATATAATCCGTCTGTGTAGAGGTTCACTCCCATACACCTCTTGGTGTCATTCTAATTCACTATTCTCCAGGACATGCAACGTTGAACAGTGCTGGCATGAATGGGAGACATCACACAATCATCCCACACCACTTTATCCGATTTTTAACATTTCAAAACTTTGCTTTCAGTCTGGCTTTTATGCCCCTCCCTGATGCCACAGATTAAAGCTAAGGACTTGTACTTCTTGGTGTTGCAATTTCAACGTGGAGGAGTGTATAATCTAATTTCATGATACCTTCTGCCTATGTTTTATATGGTATAAGGCTATTGTGCTGGGAATCTGTTTTTTGTGGGTCTCCTCTGGGTGTATTCCCATACTGTGGCAGATTTTCTAACCCATCTATGTCAGTTTTCTTGTGTAAATGGGTGTAAATGTATTCCACATGGCCCTTTTTGCGCCAAAGATGCAAATTGAAAATTACAGGTAAAATGAACAGGAACATGTGTTACTGCAATTAAAAATCTGCATGCAAGCTTCAAAAACTGCATCTGAAAACCTCAACATGTAAACACTCTAATGCTTTCTTTCCTAAAGCAATTAAGGGGTTGTCTGGCTCCAAAATGTTTTTTTTCTATACTGATGACACATCCACAGGTGTAACTTGAAGTTTCTGGGCAAAATCTGTAATGAGATCCCCACTTACAATGTGCAATCTATAATAGCAACTTCTTTTTATGTTGTAGAGGTGCTTTTGGGCTACTGAACCAGGTAGTGATTGCTTCCACTGCACCCTCTATAGATACGCCCCTGCCTATCGATGGGATATGTCATCAGCATGTGATCTGTAAGGGTCTAACACCTGGAGCCCACACAGATCAGTTGTTCCTGCAGCCTCTGTTTACCAGAAGTTACAGCAATGGATGGGGAGTTCCATTCAGATTCCTCCTATTTATAGAAAGCCCATTGAAATTAATAGGAGGTGAAAAAACTGCAAAAAATGCTCTTCAAAAACTCTTTTTTTGCCTCCCATTCATTTAGGCTCAGGCCCCATGTTGCGGAAATGCAGCTTTTTTTTGTTGTTGCAGATTTTGCTGCAGTTTTTTGAGCTAAAAACAGGAGTGGATTGAGTGGATGTATAAGCACTTCCTATCGATTTCTGATTCCTATTTGTAGCCATTCTTGGCTTTGGCTCAAAAAACCGCAGCCAAATCTGCAACAATAAAAGCTTCATTTCCGCAACGTGGGGCCTCAGCCTTAAAGAGGACCTTTCATGTCCTCCTGAAAGTGCGGTTTTATATACCTCTAGAAAGCGCACTGTCGGCTTTCCCGATATGTGCCCCAGTGGTGGAGATATCTGTGCCGTCAGTTTCGACACTGATATCTCCCCACTGTCAGAAGGGCATTCCTCATAGATCGGCGACATAGCTGGGCTGTACCCCCCCGCCGACAGTACCCTAACATAGTAAGGGTGTTCCTTACCGCCCAGCGATGATGCTGAGCTGTGAAGAACGCCCTTCTGACAGTGGGGAGATATCGGTGCCGAAATTAACGGCACCGATATCTCCAGCTCCGGGGCACATACCGGGAAAGCTGACAGTTGGCTTTCTAGGGGTATATAAAACCACACTTTCATGAGAGCATGAAAGTTCTTTAAATAGGCTTTGCTAGGTGGAATCTGCCTGAAGTTAGGTCACAATGCTAACTTTTTCCTATAGCTGAAAAATCAGCTAAAGAAAAAAAAATCTGCTACTTATGTTTTTTGAGGAAGATTTTGAGACAGATTCCACTTGCAAAAACTTTGTGTGAACATACCCTACTTACTCTTTCAGGGTGGAATCCACGTCAAAAAATACTTCCTGACTCTGCCATTCATTTCAAAAGGAGTGAGTAGTGCCCTGACCTATCTTCAGGGGAATTCTGCCTGAGGCTACAGCCCCACGTTGCGGAAATGCAGCTTTTTTTGTTGCAGATTTTGCTGCATCTTTTTGAGGCAAAACCAAATATGGCTACAAAAGCAATGGGAAATATATAGGGAGTTCTTATACTTCTCCCTGCTGCTAAATCCACTCCTGGCTTTGGCTCAAAAAACCACAGCAAAATCTGCAACAAAAAAAGCTGTGTTTCAACGTGGGGCCGTAGCCTTACAAAGTTTATTGGAAAAAATCTGTTTGATTTTACGAAAGATTCCTCTCAAAAATCAGCCTGCAAAAAAACTCTTTATGGTTGAGGCCCCACATTGCAGAAACGAACTTTTTTTGTTGCAGATTTTGCTGCAGTTTTTTGAGCCAAAGCCAAGAATGGTTACAAAAGGAATGGGAAATATTTAGGAAGTTCTTATACTTCTACCTTCTGCTCAATCCACTCCTGGCTTTGGCTAAAAAAAAAAAAAAAAAAAAAAGGTGGGACCTTAGACTATAAAGAGAAACTCTATCCTTTATAAAGTTACATGGCACTTTACAATCGCAAACGACAGCCCCTCATGCATTTATAGTTTGCAAACGAACAGAAGTGGGGCTCCTCCTGGATATCCGTAGTCATCGGTGGCTGCTCCCTACACAGCCAGCTCCGGGTATAGAGCTGGTAGAAGGGGCGGGGCCTCGAGCAGTGACGTATGCTGTCACATTCCAGGAAGAAGAAGACGTGAGCCTAGAGTCGCCGTCATGTCCGCGGCCTGGAAGATGTGGCTGTATGTGAGGCAGCGGCTGCGGACTGGCGCTCTGCGGGACATCTGTCGGCAGTATCCGGTGCTGTGCTTCATACTAATCGTCCTATCGTTGTCCACCGTCTTGCTCCTCAGGTAACGTGGAGCCCAGCGGTCGGTACTAGATCCCAGGATTACAGTCTGCCACAGTCTCACAGGATGCTGTATGATACAATCAGGCTATATAGAGGAGGAAGACTAGAGGAAAAGCAGTTAAAGGACTTTCCCAGCAACCATTTCTAACCTGTCCACCAGGAGGGCATACAGGTCTTATTGATGGGAATCTGACCACTGGAACTTCCACCATTATTGGAACATGGGGTTGGTGGTCATGTTGCATGTGTACTTTAATAATGGGGCTGATGGCGATAGCTGGGCACTGTACTGGGCTATCTCCAGCAGCACATAGAATTAAATGGCCCTACCCATCAGTGTTTACCTTGCTGAAGTCACATGACCTCTGTAAACAATCACTAGGCACGGCAGTCATGTGACTATGTGCTGCCAGTGATTAGAGAGAATGACACGAAGAACATGTGACTTTTAAAGGGGTTGTCTGGCCCCCACAAAGTGTTGTTACACTGATGACCTATCTACAGAATAGAAACAAGCAGAAGCACCGAGCAGTGCGTAGTATAGTAACGTTTGGTGAGGGGATATGTTTAGAATAATAATAGCCTCTCACCTTATAGGGTTATACAAATTGCACGACAGACAAATATCTGGAAAGACTCTGGACCTGGGTTGCTGCAAGAACCTACAAACACCTGAGGATAGGTGTGGGAAATCATCAACTGTTAGGACCAATCAAGGAACTGCGCATGTCCAGTTGAACTTGTTAACCAATCGTTTTTATTCCAAAGCGTAAAATGTAGACACGACGCGTTTCGGGGGAATCTACCCCTTTATCAAGTGTGTAGACCACTCAAACTTTGTCAACTCCAGCGGAGAAAACTGGTACTTCTACCTGTGTTCTCCGCTGGAGTTGATAAAGTTTGAGTGGTCTACACACTTGATAAATGGGTAGATTCCCCCGAAACGCGTCGTGTGTCTACATTTTACGCTTTGGAATAAAAACGATTGGTTAACAAGCTCAACTGGACATGCGCAGTTCCTTGATTGATCCTCACAGTTGACTATCTACAGAATAGACCTTCAGGATCTGATCAGTGAAGGTCCAAGATCAACTGGCCCAACTGCATCCAGGTGCTGGAAACAGCTCTGCTCCTGTTCAAGTCAGCAGACATTCACATTACCGTTATAAATGTCTGTTGCTCTTGTTGGATGAGAGCAACAGACATTAACGCAATGTGAGGAATGCACACGGAGCCACTCCCTCGTCTGCCGTCCGTTCCCATTCACTCTAATGTAAAAAAATAAATAAATAAAAAACCATAACAGAAGCTTTCATACTTTGTAAACACTGGGTACGATACTAGTGACCAGAACAAGAAGTTTCTTATTTGAGCATCCCAGTTTGAAAAGAGCCTGACCACCTCTACCAACTTGTTTTAAAATGTGTATATATATATATGTATTATATACATAATATATTATATAGGCACTAGTGTTATATGTTAAGAGAAGAAATTTGTAAATTGATCAAAGTGTATCCACAATGGTGTCTTGAATTAATTTTGATCTGGCTTCTATCAGATTGAACTGAATTTTGTCGGTTTCTTAGGCCTTAGGCCAGCCATCTACATCAGATTTCGGACTGCCGTTACGCTGTCCAACTGTTGGTAGGATCGTTCATATAAAAAAAAAAAAAAAATCCAGTTATATGGTTTTATCCAGTTGTAAATCCAGTTTAGTTGGGAAAAAAAAAAAAACGAACAACGCACAGTGAGCCTGTGCAAGTTGGCGGCAGATCAGCCAAATGCAGCTGATTGTTCCAGACATGGATATATTTGGCTGACCTCTGGCTAAAAATATCCAGCATGAGGTCTGCCGTGAACTAACGCAGCATGCGGAACGTTGGCAAAAATCGGACACTTTGGCCAATGACAATGTAATGTATATGATCAGCTTTAGGCATAAATGTAATAATGGCAGCACGGTGGCTCAGTGGTTAGCACTGCAGCCTTGCAGCGCTGGAGTCCTGGGTTCGAATCCTGCCAGGGACAACATCTGCAAGGAGTTTGTATGTTCTCCCGTGTTTGCGTGGGTTTTCTCTGGGTACTCTGGTTTCCTTCCACACTCCAAAGACAATACTGATAGGGAATATAAGATTGTGAGTCCTATATGGGACAGTGTCTGTCAGTGTCTGTAAAGCGCTGCGGAATATGATGGCGCTATATAAGTAAGCCTACTAAATAAAATAAATAATTGTACATGAAAATTTGTTTTGCTGCAGATGGAGTTATTTTTTCCCTTAGTATGTTCCATCTGTGTATTTTCCTAAAAAAAAAAACTCTTTAAGGCTAAGGCCCTACGTAACGAAGCGCAGCAAAAAAATGCTGCAGAAAAATCTGTGGTGGAAATGTATCAGGTTTTTTTCCGTAGCTTTTTTTTACAGAAAGTCCGCAGAGTTTTCCTCTGTGGACTTTCTGACCCTATCAGACCTATACGGACAATATCAGCCTTTCCGCAGGTATAATTGGCATGCTGCGATTTTGAAAAACGCAACTTTTCCGCAGCAGGTTTTTTTTTCTCTGCAATGGGTGGATGGGATTAACCAGAATCCCATTCACTTTGCAGGTACTGTAAAACACAGCTTTTTTTTTGCCACTCTTTGAACCTGTTACTCTTGTTATAGTGTATTTTTATTATATAAGTATAATCTCATTCTTATTTTTTGTAGATACCTCCATATTCTTATGATCTTCTGGTCTTTCCTTGCTGGAGTTGTTACATTATATTGCACTCTGGAACCTGAATCTCTCCTTCCAAATATTCTTTTTAATATCAAACATAAGCACAAGGTATGCTATTTAATTATATTTCATTGTACTTTTGAGGTTTTATTAAAACTAAAGCACTGACAGCACACTGCTATGGTAAAACGCAATCTATAGTGCTTATATTATTACACAAACAGATCTTCTGATATGTTGGGAAATTTTGAAGTGATTTTTGTAATTGTTCAGATATATCTCAGACTGCCTGTGTATGGTCAGCAAAGTGGTTGTCTGCCTTGGACATTCTATACCGTTGGATATCCATTACGATATAGGGTCCGTTAAAAAAACAAAAAAAAAAAAAAAAACCGATGGCTGTCATAACAAACACTAACTGATGTTACTGTGTCCATTTTTTTAACTGATCCATTTAAAGAGGACCTTTCATGTCCTCAGGTATATGCGGTTTTACATACCGCTAGTGAGCTGAATTCAGCGCACTGCTGGCTTTCCTGGTATGTGCTCCGGGGCTGGAGATATCGGGGTTCGTAGTTTCACCATTCATCATAAGGGCGTTCCTGACAGTTTAGCTGGGCTGTGAGGAACGCCCTCCCTGACAGTTCTCGTCTACAGCTCAGCGTCATCGCTGGGCGGTAAGGCACACCCCCTCTGACAGTACAGGGCTATGGGATGAGTACTGTCAGGGAGGGCATTCCTTACCGCCCAGTGATGACGCTGAGCTGTGAGGAACTGTTACCTGCGGAAACCCACCTACCCCTTAGACTATGGTGAATGGAATGGGGGACAGAATCCCCGAATGGAAACCAAATGCTAGTGTGAATCCAGCCTTAGTGTTCATTTCCGTGCAGTTAAAACAGAAGAGAAAGTTAAGGAAACCATCACATGGAAAATGCTTTTATCTTAGTATAGAATAGGAAATTATGAGCAACTTCATATATAGATTTGTGGAAAAAGTTTCAGTATAACATGTCGTTTATCCATAGAAATCTTTGCCATTTCTATGTTGAGAAGTCAACGAGACTGTCCTGTCAGCGATTGACAACCTCCCCTTTGTGACTGTGTATACATATTGGGCAACATTTTTTTATGTGCAAGGTTCCCTTTACGTATTTGCAGTACTCTTTCCAATTAATGGGTTTACTGTGTAATGCAGGTCAGGTTAGTTCTCCAGAGACATTGGCAGAATATATTATGACCAGTCTTAATCAGTTCTTCCGCTGGAGCAAGATGCACCAGAAATATTTAACTACTTAATGCTCCATGACAAATACATCTGTCATGAGTAAGGTGAAGTGCTCAGTGATGGGTATATTCATCATGGTGATTGTGCGGGCACTGCCCGTGTACTCATGAGGTCAACGATAATTCTGATTCCTGGCGGTTTAACCCTTCATATGTATTAGTAGCAACCATGGCTTGTAAAGTGGTTGGACTGAGGTAATGGCTTCCCCCTGCCAACCCCTCAGAATGTAATCGTGGGGTGACGGTTGACACTGGCTCTGCCATTGTCGGAGACCTATTATGACCAGTTTTAATCTACGTGTTAGTGTAAAACTGAGAGATATACACTGCAATACAGAAGTATTGAAGAGCATTACACAAGCGATCAAGTGATTGCATGTTCATGTCCTCTAGTGAGACTGGCAAAAAAAAAGGGGGGGGATAGAAAACACAAAAAATGCTGTTTCTGTTAATATTGCCTCCAAAGAAAATTGAATAAATAGTGATGAAAAAGTTGAATGCACCCTAAAAGACTATTGATGAAAGCTACAACTCGACCTGCGAAAACAATATGTGCTTATATAGCTCAATCAGTTGAAAAATTAGAATATGACACTCTAAAACCCAAATATTTATTTAATTTTCAAAAGTATTTATTGTATAACAGCACAGAGTAGAGTAGGTAGTAAAATAACAATAGTAAAATTAATCGATAAAGCAAAATGTACATAGCATAATACAGAAATAAAACAATGTAAACCCGAACAGTAGAGCTTATAAAGTAAAGGGGGTAAAAAGGTGGACAACCAGGAACGAACACCGAGGAATAAAGAAATGGGTAATCAGCGCCAGGGAGCATAGGTCGTGGGGTGAGAGGAAAGGGGAGATCCTGCCTGAGAAGAAGCATAACACACTCACCTAGATATATATTAACCCCTTAAGGACACAGCCATTTTTCGTTTTTGCATTTTTGTTTTTCCCTTCCCACATTCCAAGAGCCATAACTTTTTCATTTTTCAGTTCACAGACTCACATTATGGCTTATTGTTTGCGAAACAAATTGTACTTTGTATTGGCACCATTCAATATGCTGTGCAATGTACTGGTAAGCTGAAAAAAAAATTCCGAATGAGGTGCAATTGGAGAAAAAAATGCATTTGCGCCAATTTCATATGGGTTTAATTTTTATGGTGTTCACTGTGTGGTTTAAATGACATGTTACCTGTATTCTGGGGGTCAGTACGAACACGGCGATACCAAATTTATATAGTATTTGTAATGTTTTGATACCATTTAAAAAATGAAAATCTTTGCAAAATTGGAAAAAAAAATTTCTCGCTATATTGTGACACCTGTAACTTTTTCATATTTACATGTATGGAGCTGGGTATGGCGTCTTTTTATGCGGGACAAGATGATGTTTTTACTGATGCCATTTGGAGAAAGATCTGCTGGTTTGGTCACTTTTTATTAAATTTTTTATAGGAGGCAAAGTGTTTGAAAAAAACCGCTATTTTGATTTTCTTCGCCACTACGCCGTTCACCATATGGGATTAATATTTTAATAGTTCAGGCATTTTGGAGCGGGGGGGATACCTAATGTGTTTATGTTTACTTTTGTTTATTTACTTTTACAGGTATATCTGATCTAGGGAAAGGGGGGTGATTTGAACTTTTATATTTTTTGTGGGGTTTTTTTTATACTTTTTTTTTTTTTTTTTTCTTTTACTTTTATGATCAGACCCCCCTAGGGACCTTGAAACCTAGGGGGTCTGATCGCTCATACTATTCACTGCAATACTACTGTATTGCAGTCAATAGCAAAATGCCTTCACTTCTATTACACGCTGCCTTCGGCAACATGTAATACAGTGATGGCCAAAAGTATTGGCACCCCCTGCAATTCTGTCAGATAATACTCAATTTCTTCCAGAAAATGATTGCAATCACAAATGCTTTGGTAATAATATCTTCATTTATTTTGCTTGCAATGAAAAAACACAAAAGAGAATGAAAGAAAAGTCAAATCATTGATCATTTTACACAAAACTCCAAAAATGGTCCGGACAAAAGTATTGGCACCCTCAGCCTAATACTTGGTAGCACAACCTTTAGACAAAATAACTGTGAACAACCGCTTCCGGTAACCATCAATGAGTTTCTTACAATGCTCTGCTGGAATTTTAGACCATTCTTCTTTAGCAAATTTCTCCAGGTCCCTGAGATTTGAAGGGTGCCTTCTCCAAACTGCCATTTTGAGATCTCTCCACAGGTGTTCTATGGGATTCAGGTCTGGACTCATTGCTGGCCACTTTAGAAGTCTCCAGTGCTTTCTCTCAAACCATTTTCTAGTGCTTTTTGAAGTGTGTTTTGGGTCATTGTCCTGCTGGAAGACCCATGACCTCTGAGGGAGACCCAGCTTTCTCACACTGGGCCCTACATTATGCTGCAAAATTTGTTGGTAGTCTTCAGACTTCATAATGCCATGCACACGGTCAAGCAGTCCAGTGCCAGAGGCAGCAAAGCAACCCCAAAACATCAGGGAACCTCCGCCATGTTTGACTGTAGGGACCGTGTTCTTTTCTTTGAAGGCCTCTTTTTTTTTTTCCTGTAAACTCTATGTTGATGCCTTTTACCAAAAAGCTCTACTTTTGTCTCATTTGACCAGAGAACAATCTTCCAAAAAGTTTTTGGCTTTCTCAGGTAAGTTTTGGCAAACTCCAGCCTGGCTTTTTTAGTTTCAATAATTTTTATTCGAATTTTCAAAGAATAAACATACAGAACGGTGTTAACATACAGTGCAATGTACACTGGTATGCAGTGTCACATAATATGCAAGATAACATCATACTGTCCTTCCAAGACACATCTGTAGGTCATACATCAATAAGACAGGTATGCAAGCACTAACATAGTAAACCAGAACTATAACAATAACTTTCAGGCACAGTCAACGGGCTATTATCAATCGTACCTAGAATATGTTCCTCAATTCCGACCTTCCCTTGGTTGTAAGGCTTTGTTGGTGTGTATGCACTGACACTCATATTTTACATTCCATATTTCTACTCTCCCAATGCTCCATTTACTCTTCAGTTGGCAGGTTTGACTCCCATCCACTCAATCACTGCTTCCCCCCCCCCCCCGAATTTCCTGTATTAACCTGGTTTTCTCTCAGAGCGAATCGAGAGTAATTCCATGCTTCCCAGATTTTCTCAAAGCTATGGAAGGAGTCATTTCCCAATGCGATTACTCTTTCATATGTGTGTGTGTTATTTATGGCCATTAAGAGATCTGACATGGGTGGAGGGGCTACTGTCCTCCATCTCTGCACCAACATCAATTTGGCTATAGTCAAAATTTTGCAGATAAGTTTTTTGTATGTCCTCAGTGCACTAGGAATTCCGAGTATCAGAATAGCCATTTTAGCGGTGTATAGGAGTCGGAAGTCGAATAGCTCCGAGAGCATCTCAAAGACCCTTTCCCAGTATCCTTGAATTATGGGGCAATTCCCCAAAATATGGAGAAGGGTTCCTCTACCTCCACATCCCCTCCAGCAATTCCCTGATTCGGAGGGATATGCTAACTGTAGCATAGTTGGGGTCCTATACCATCGTAATACTATTTTCATGGCCGTCTCTAAATGTGTACTACACTTTAAGGATAGATGGATCAGCTTAATTGCCTGTTGCCACTCCTCTAGGGTAATTGCTGTTTCTAAATCTCTCTCCCAGCAACGAAATGGGGTAGATCTAGTAAAGGTCGATAGGTCGTCCATTTTGTCATACAGGAATCTCAACCCTCTCACTTTGGTCGACAGCCAGGTGAATAGTGCACCACTATGGGGCAAAAGCGACACAGGATGTTTAGACACAAAGTGCCATATTCGAAAATATTTAAGGAAGTCGCCGTTAGGGATTCCGTATGTCTGTCTAAGGTCAGCAAACAATATAGGTTGTTTAGTGTCGGAATATAATTGAGAAATATGTGTTATCCCCCTCGATTCCCAGTCCAAGGTTCCCAAATCGTCGGTTACCCATGCTAGTAGGGACAAAGGCATTTCAGAAATATGAAAATGTTTCATAGGGTTGGCTTTCCTGTGCATCAGCTGCCACGCCGCCAATGAGGCTATCATGACCGGGGAGAAGGATCCAGGAGCTGAAATGTTCCCAAAGGGTAACCACAGCGCATCTTCCAGTTTTAAAGGAGCTATAAATGCCTGCTCTATGTGTAACCATGGTACCGAGGTATCCATTGATTTCCACCTAGTGACCAGCGAGGCTATGTAATAGTTTCTTATCATCGGAACTCCCAGCCCTCCTGCCTCCTTTTGTTTAAATAGGAAGCTTTTGTTGATTCTGGGTCTTTTCCTATTCCATATATACTTTGAGATCACCCTTTGTGCTGTTTCAAAGAAGGAAACAGGAATGGATATCGGGAGCGTGCGAAACAAATACAGAAGTCTAGGTAGCAGTAACATTTTGAAGGCCGCTATTCGGCCTATCCAAGAGGTATCTGTCTTTGACATTCGCTCCATCTCCTCTTGCAGTAATTTTAACATTGGTGTATAGTTACTTCTGTAAAGGGTCCCTAGGGATGGTGTCATCTGCGTCCCCAGGTACTGGACATTGTGTTTCCTCCAATCGAAGTCATAATTCGACTTCATGTGATGAAGCAAAGAAGGAGGGACATTCAAAGGTAGCGCTTGTGATTTAGCCATATTCAATTTGTAAAACGATAATTGCCCAAAGTCAGTAATGGTGGCCATTAGGCGAGGAATAGATGTTTGTGGTTTAGACAGGGTAAGAATAATATCATCTGCGTAGAGCGATATAAGGTGAGTTCTATTCCTAATATCAATGCCCCCTATTTCCGTATCTAGTCTGAGTGCCTGAGCCAATGGTTCCATGGAAAGAACAAATATCAGGGGCGACAGGGGGCATCACCGTCTGGTCCCATTTGTTATCACAAAAGGGTCCGATACTACTCCATTGGTAAACACTCTCGCAGATGGTGCAGAGTATAACGCCTCTATCGCTCTCAAAATAGCTCCAGAGAACCCCATATTTCTGAGCACCGAGAAGGCATACGACCAGCAAATACGATCAAACGCCTTCTCGGCGTCCAATGCAAGGATCACCGCCTCCATCTTCTTACAATCAATGTGATGTATAAGGTTCAAAATGCGTCTGGTATTATAGTAAGATTGCCTCCCCTTAACAAATCCCACCTGGTCATTGTTGATCAAGCTCGGGAGACAGGTTGCCAGCCTGTTTGCTATTAACTTGGCATAAATTTTCAGGTCGGAGTTTAGTAAAGATATAGGTCGAAAGTTTTGGGGGTTAGTGGCCGGTTTTCCCGGTTTTGGCAGTGTAACTACTAAGGCCTCTTGGTTTTCTTTTGGGATGGTGCCAGAATCAATCGCAGCCGCCAGGAAGGACAGCAGTGGGTCTTTCAGGATTTGGAAAAATCGTTTGTAGTATTCATTAGTAAGGCCATCAGGGCCCGGCGATTTATGAGATGCCAGCGATTTAATAACTAACAACAACTCCTCTAAGGTAATGGGTGTATTCAAAGAGTCCAGTTGTGACTCAGTGAGCCTGGGCAATTGGGCAGCCGTAAGGAAACGCTCAATGTCGCGGCTCTTTGGGGGAGCTACCGCTGTGTCTTCCGCTATATTGTAAAGACCTTCGTAAAATGATCTAAAGGCGTCAGCTATGCCCCTTGAGTCATATATTTTATATGTACCATCCTTACTGTGAAGGAATTGAATTCTGGATTTTGCATGCTTTTGTTTAAGTTTGGAGGCTAGGAGTTTACCTGCTTTATTGGACTGAGAGTAATATGTAGCTTTGGTCCGTTTTAGATTTTTCTCATATTTATGCAATAAGCACGCTGTCAGTTGATGGCGTAATGTCATCAGTTTTGCTGCATTTGATGGAGAGGGGGACTTTTTATTGCTGTCATCAATAGTTTTTATTTGGTGAAGCAGTCTATCTATTTCTGCTAATCTATTTTTCTTTTCTATATGCCCCAAGCGAATGAACGTTCCTCTAATAAAGGCCTTGTGAGAGTTCCACAGTATATCAGGGCTAGGGGCAGATGGGGTATTAACCAGAAAAAAATTCCCTCAGATCAGTCTCTAAAGTTGCTTTTAATTTCGGTTGTGACATTAAAAATTCGTTGCACCGCCATACGAATGCTCTTGGACATTCATATTTTTCTGCTAAGGTCAAGGTTATGGCTGCATGATCTGACCACGTGATTACTGAGATATCAGATTGCATAATCATGGGGAGGCTGGATTGTTCGAGTAGAAATAAATCTATCCGCGAGTAGCTATTATGTGCAGGAGAGAAATAAGTATAATCTCTCTCAGTATTATGGAGGATACGCCAGGCGTCAAATAGTTCATGGCGACATAGCGCTTGCGAAAGAGAAGGGTGGCGTGTCGACCCACCTGAAGTGGTGTCCACCACCGGGTCCGGAGCCATATTAAAGTCCCCCATCAATATTAAACATCCCTGCTTCCTCTTTTCCACCGCCTTTACCAGTCTCCTTAAGAATGCCACCTGTTTCCTATTGGTGGCATAGGCTGATACCAGCGTATATGTAACACTATTAAGAATATAAATCGCCCTCCCGGGTCTGCATACTGTGACACTAATTGAAACGCTACCGAATCCCTAATTCCAATCAATGTTCCTCTACGTTTTGAAGAATAGTGAGCATGGAATACATTTGGATATGCTGGGTGTTGAATGCGAGAGGCATCTGCCTTCAAGAGGTGGGTCTCTTGTACTGCAAGAATGTCACAGCCTTGATCTCGTGCCTCGCGCCATAAATTGGCCCTCTTTTGAGGAGAGTTCAATCCTCTGACATTCATAGACATAATTTTAAGCACCATAATACACAATTAGGAATGCATTAAGAGTCTTACCACACTTGCCCATACCAAAGGATATCCCTGTTTGCAGGAGGCGGAGTTGTTTCCACCATTTGTATTCATTTCGCCCTGTGTGTCAAAACCAGAAAGGAAACAAACCGTAGAAATAACAGAACCGATGGACTATTCATCTGAGCTGTATCAAGAAGAAAAAAAAGAGAAGAGAGACAAACATAGTACAGTGGACCAGCAGCTGTCGTGATCTTGGGGGGATAAGTTCAACAGCAGCGAACATATGGAATCCAGGATAAGTGAGTCTCTAGCTGTGTAGCCCTCTAAGTGGACGTCTTTGGGTTTTCGCCTGGCGCCAGCCATCTGATACTGGACCAGGTGGGTTTTTGATTGGAGGATCAACCATCGGAATATTCCATGCATTTAGCAATTTTTTCCCTTCCTCCAGAGTCTTGATGACATGTACGAGGTTATTGCGGGAGACGATCACACAGACCGGGAATCCCCATTTATACAAAATGTGGTGCTGACGTAATGCTGTAGTAAAAGGGATAAATTGCCTCCTGATTTGTAGTGTCGTGGCTGAGAGATTTGAATAAATGGAGATCATGTGATATGGTTCAGGCAGGCGGTCTGTCTTCCGTGAAGTCAGCAGAACCAGCTCTTTTGTGCGGTAAAAATGGATCTTTGCTAGAACATCCCTGGGTATCATTTCATCTAAATGTGAGGGTCTCGGAACTCTATGAGCTCTGTCAATAGTTAAGTCCATTTTCGTGAGATTCGGTAGTAACGATCTTATCATATCTTGGAGGAAAACGGTTAAATCTTTTGGAGGTATTGATTCTGGGATCCCTCTAAATTTTAAATTATTTCTTCTGGAACGGTCTTCTAAATCGGCTGTCTTAGCTTTAAGGAAGGACACATCCCTTTCCACGTCGCAGTGTGCATCTATAAGCGCATTATGCGATGCAGCAAATTCCGCCATTTTAGATTCAACATGTACCGTACGGCTTTTTAACTCTTGAAGATCTCTATCTAGCGGTTTCACCATAAGGGACATGTCTGTCTTTAATGACTTACAAAAGACCATAAGCATATTCTTCATAGAGGCCTCAGTTAACAGATTTCCTGTTGCCGGTACATCTGCCAAGAAATCAGGTGGAGGTGTTTGTTGTATGGTGTCGCTTACCTCCTCTCCTTGCTGATCAGCTCTCTGGAGCCTTGGTTTCTGCTTCGCTGGGCTCGCAGTGGGCGATTGCTGCGTCCCCAGGCTGGGTGCAGCGTTAGGTCCCGTGGCGCCATTTTGTGTAGGCCCGAATTGCGCGCCCGCCCCGGCCCGCCAGGAGGAAGACTCAGGCGGTCCTGAGTCCGCACGATCAATCAGCTGTTGCAGGGATGGGGCCAACAGCACTCTCCGCTGCGCGGAGAGCGTGAGCGTCTCTGCCGGAGGGTCCTTCGGAGGAGTCGAGGCCCTAGATGTGGCTGCGCGCGTGTCGTCGCCATCTTGCTCCTCTCCCCCTCCGTGAGGGAAGAAGTCGTCCAGGAGTTTTTGCGGCTTCACCGCCAATTTGCGCTTCCTGGGCATCTCCAGAAGGTAAGATCTCGTTCCTGTATAATTTGTAGCAGTTCCCTCCACGGGCTTGTCGCTGTAATCGTCGCTTGGTGAGACTCAGGCTGGGAGCTCTGAGATTAGGCGACCATATCGTATCGCGGCTAGGCTCCGCCCCCAGCCTGGCTTTTTTATGTCTCTGGGTCAGAAGTGGGGTCTTCCTGGGTATCCTACCATAGAGTCCCTTTTCATTCAGACGCCGACGGATAGTACGGGTTGACACTGTTGTACCCTCGGACTGCAGGGCAGCTAGAACTTGTTTGGATGTTAGTTGAGGTTCTTTAGCCACCATCCGCACAATCTTTCGTTGAAATCTCTCGTCAATTTTTCTTTTCCGTCCACATCTAGGGAGGTTAGCCACAGTGCCATGGGCTTTAAACTTCTTGATGACACTGCGCACGGTAGACACAGGAACATTCAGGTCTTTGTAGATGGACTTGTAGCCTTGAGATTGCTCATGCTTCCTCACAATTTTGCTTCTCAAGTCCTCAGACAGTTCTTTGGTCTTCTTTCTTTTCTCCATGCTCAATGTGGTACACACAAGGACACAGGACAGAGGTTGAGTCAACTTTAATCCATTTCAACTGGCTGCAAGTGTGATTTAGTTATTGCCACCACCTGTTATGTGCCACAGGTAAGTAACAGGTGCTGTTAATTACACAAATTAGAGAAGCATCACATGATTTTTCAAAGGGTGCCAATACTTTTGTCCACCCCCTTTTTTATGTTTGGTGTGGAATTATATCCAATTTGGCTTTTTGACAATTCTTTTTGTGGTTTTCCATTGAAGACAAATTAAATGAAGATATTATTACCAAAGCATTTGTGATTGCAATCATTTTCTGGAAGAAATTGAGTATTATCTGACAGAATTGCAGGGGTGCCAATACTTTTGGCCATCACTGTAGATCTAATGCTATGACAAGCCAGGGAGCCTTCAATACGTTCCCAGCTGTCATGGCAACCGATCGCCGCCCTCTGAGGACGTTCAGGAAGGCGGCGCTGGTGGTGCCTGCACAGTTTGGATGCCGCAGTCCCGTTTGACTGTGGCGTCTAAAGGGTTAACAGTGGCGATCGGTGCATGCGCCGCCCTCTGCTGTTAGTGGCGAGTCCTGGCTGTATTATACAGCCGGCATCCGCCCTGTATGGAGAGAGCTCAGCTCCTGAGCTCTCTCCATACACCCCATCACGTACATGTACGTGATATAGGGTTAAGGAGTTAAAGTTGGAGACAGTATGGGAGGCCTAGGACGTTGGACCTGTCGACCCAGGGCAACCAGACCTTGTTGAAGTGTAAGCAGGTATCAGATATTGTGGCATTAATTTTCTCATGGAGCATGATCTTGTCTACCAGACCAATGACCTCAGTAAAGAAAGATTTGCTTTCTTCCAATTAAATGCAATATGGATTCTCACTGCCATCAATATATATTAAAACAGTTTGTATTGTGCATGCAGGCGGCTTAAGGCTGAGTAGAAAGACTGGTGCGGACAATGTCGACAGTCTTAGGAGTCTTTGGGCCATTCTATGAATGGATGTCCAAAAGCGACGGGCTAGAGGGCAGGTTCATCAAATATGAAGAGTATTACCCACAGCATTACATCCCCGAAAACAAAGCGGGGAGACCGTAGGATAAAAACCATATAATTTAGAGGAGACTAAATACGTTCTATGATAAATCTTTAGAGAAGGCTCCATAAGGGTAAGATGTCAACTGCCCTTGCTGATAAAGATGCAGCAATAAATCCATTGAGCTGGAGTAAGTGAGGTCTCCAGGTCCCGCTCCCAGGCCAACATAAATTCCAATTTCAGATCAGAGGGAGGGGTGTTCATTATGCTTTATTTGAAGAAAAGGGAACCTCTGTCGGCTGCTCTATACAAACATAGTCTCTCAAAGCTCATGGGGGCAATCTCAGGGTTAAGTGGGGTGAATGAGCACAAAAAATGAAAAACCTGGGTAGTCCTAAAAAAAATTCAGAGCAAGACGGGGACTATGCATGAATGAAGTAGTCTTTGGTGAAGACCTGTATGTCACACAGAAAGTCATGGAGAAATCTGAACCTAGCTTGTCTCCACCAAACGAACGCCTCAGGGGATAAGCCAGGAGGGAAAAGAGGGTTAGAGAATAGGGGAAGTAGGTGTGATAACGGGTTTGTAACCTAAAGCTAAAACGGACTCTCTGCCAGAATTGCAGCATGTAAGTGGTTACCTTGGCAGTTCCTGGGAGTGGGTATGAGGTTGATTGGGGAGTCCACAAAAGAGCCTGAAGTGAAATCGGGGTGACCAGAGTTGATTCCAAGACCACCCATTATGGACAATCGACCTAGTTGTAGATGGCACAAATTTGTGAGAGTCTGGCAACAATGTAATATTTATAAAGATTAGGTACTGACAGGCCACCTAGATGTTTATGGTAGTATATGAGCCGTCTTCGGATCCACAGGAGGGTGCGGAAATAGTAAAGAATGCGGGGTAGGGTGACCATTTTAACTGAGTGAATCCTGCCAATCCAAGATAGGGTGGGGCAATACCAGGCAGTTAAAGGGGTTGTTCAGGCTAAAATTTTATTTATTAATTAGGCCGGGGGGAGGTTAAAAAAATAAAAGAAAACCATACTCACCTGTTCCCCATGCTCCGGCGCCTTCCCTTGCGTTCTGTTCTGGTATCTTCGTTGTTGTCTTCCCCAAACGTGATTGGCCTCAGCAGAAGGGAACCGGAACGTCACATTCGGTGAGAAATTCCACAGAAGGCGGCCGAGCTGCAGGATCGGACCACCCTGGGAGAGGACACCGGAGCATCGGGGACAGGTGAATATGTTTGTTTGTTTTTTTTTGCTTTGTTTTTTTTTACTACTGTAATCATATTGAAACACAAAGTTGAATACAATTTTTTTTTTTTCTGTCATCTCTGAACAGTCATATAGGACATACAGACAAGAATTATGCTATGTAATTACGTCTTTAACATTTTTGGTCTCTTTGCTATGTTTTTAAATGCCATTTTTCGTTATTGCAATTTTTTATACTAGTAGTAATTCATATAAAAGAACATGTCACTTTCTTTTCTTTAGCAGACAGAACTACAAGAGCTTTTCCCACAAGGTCATAGTTGTGCAGTGTGTGGTAAAGTTAAGTGCAAGAGGCATAGGTAAGTTTTAAGGGGTTTTCCAGGGACCTGGGCAATCTTTATACTGATGACTTAAAACCATCAGCATGTGATTGATGTGGTCCCACACCCACATCCTGCACTGATCAGCTGTTTTGACTGCCTACTGGTGCCAGAAGCTATATAGTGGACAGTGACAAAACCAGAACGCTGTACTGCTGCTCTGCTCCTACTGATGTGAATAGGAGCAGAGCCTTAGTACCCTTATGCTACTGCTGTACAGGAAACTGTGCCTTCTGCCACTGTCCCTTGTATATCTTCCAGCCCACAGAGGGAGGTGAATGGTGCAGGGTCTGGGTGTTGGACCGATTACACAATGATAGCTTATCTTGAGGATAGGTCATCAGTATGGAAATTCTCTAGGGGCCCAGGCAACTCCCTTTAACAGTAATGTAAAATTAAGCTAAACCAACCTTTATAATGTTTTTATACAATTAAACGTTGGAATTATTTCAGACCAACACTGCAGCTGGAAAACTATCAGCCATGGCTGGACTTAGAGGTGCCCTCCAAAGTTGATGCATCCCTGTCTGAGGTAATAACATTTTCTGAGTATGTTTCATTTTATATTGTAGAGAATATTAAGGATATGTTATTTTATGTTATGACACATTTTGGAGAGGAATCCAAAAATCAGGCTGAATATGCCAAAGGACTGAAATCTGCAACCACAATAGTGCAGTTTCTGGTTTTCTGGTTATTGCTGTTGGATGCCAATTATGAGCTTTCCGCTGCCAGCTCGCAGCATGTGGCTCAAGCCTAAAGGGTAAAAAAAAAAAAAAAAAAAAAAAAAGTGAGGAAAACCTACAAGATAAATTGACTTACTGCAGATTTAAAATCTGGATCACAGCTCGATTTGCAAAGCAGATTTTTGGTCACAGTTCTTGTAAAATTTCATCCATTTTGCTGGTACGGTAAGGGTATGTTCACACAGATTTTTTTGAAGTGGAAAAATCCACTTTGAAACCACCTCCAAAATTTCATTAGTTTTGCATGATGTTTTGGATGAGGTTTTTGTAGTGGCTACAGGTATTTTACAGGGCTGTGGAGTCGGAGTCACAGAATTTGAGTTGGGACCAATTTTGTCTGGAGTCTGAATAAAGGTATCGACTCCAACTTCAAAATAAAATGATGAATTATTTATAATTATATTATACAATTATTAATATTGTCTAATTAATTAGATGCATAGTTTGTTACTTTCATAGGAATTCAGTCACTAGGTTTTTAATAAACTACTGCTTCAGACGGACCATGGCTTTCATCCTTCTGTGAAGGAGTCAGAGACCGTTCAGGAGTCTGTTGGTCTGTGGAAAAATGGAGCAGTCTAAGACTGGATTGGCCTACTGACTTTTATGAGTTTTTTTTTTTTTGTTTTTGTTTTTTTTTTTTTTTTTTACAGCCTCCCATGTACTTCTGAAACAGTGGCATAGACTCTGTGCTGATTCCTCACCAATAGTTCATTCACATGTCACTTTTTTCCGACTTGCCTGTTGAACAGACTGCATGGTTTCCCATTCACATGAATGGGAGACTTATTGCAAGAGTCTTCCTTGTGGATATTGGTGCAGAAACTCTTCAGATCCTTGTGGAAAAAACTGTGTGAACATTCCCTAATATGCCATAGATTCTGCAATGGGAAATCTGCAGTGTATCCCTAATAATCAATAGTCAAACAGGAATTCAGAGCAGCACTGTGTAGTAACCCTTTATGGGTTTGGGCGCAAACCTGAGGATCAGGCTATGTAATCCCATATAAATAAACAAAAATGTCCTAGTATAATGCATAAGGGGGAAGGGCATGGTAAGAGGATTTAAAGTGTAACTAAACTTTAAAAGAACTTTTCATTTTCTGTCAGTATTTGTGTTATTAATAAATTTTGTAATATACTTTATTAACACGTTTTGGTTCCTGTCTGTGAAATCCTGCATCACTTTATTCTTTCCCTTGCCTCTCTTTTGAGAGCTGTACCTGGCTTCTGACTATGTACGAAGTATGGCTTATGTGTAGTGAAGAGAAAATGAGGGTAGGGATGAGTAGTTTCAAACCGTTATATCTCGGGCATTAAAAAATTTAGAGACTTGCTTCTTGAGTCTTGTGAAAGAGGAGATTGTCGTCATTTATGTGACACTATGAAAGCAGCCAAAATTCATTAATAAAGTATATTACAAAATATATTCATGACACATATGCTTCCAGAAAATGCTTGTTATATGTGGTCATGACTATTTGTACATCATTATTTTTTTTTTTTTTTATTTAAATTTGAGTTGGAAGGAACCTCAAGGGCCATAGGGTCCAACCTCCTGCAAAAGCAGGTTTTCCTAAATCAGGGGTCCCCAAACTACGGGCTGCATCCGGCCCCCAGAGGCCTTTTATCCGGCCCGCGTCACAATTTCCTTGTGTTATTTCAATTGTGAGCGCACAGGCGGCGCTTACAATTGAAATAACCCGCCGAGCGCTACACGGGAAGTCTCGTTCCTGTGTAGACGCTCGGTGCTCGTCATCCGCACCCGGCCCGCGTCGCAATTTCCTTTTGTTATTTCAATTGTGAGGGCACAGGCGCTTACAATTGAAATAACCCACCGAGCGCTACACGGGAAATTTCGTTCTTGTGTAGACGCTCGGCGCTCGTCGTCCGGACCTAGAATGATCACGTCATGACGCACGACGTGCTCATCTAGGCCTTACAGCCGAAGACAGAGGAGCCGGGACCACAGCGCGGGAGCGGCTGCAGTGCTAGGTAAAGTATATTTTCACTTTTTTTTTTACTGGGCATGGAGGGGGATCAGAGAGCTGGATCTATATGGGGGATTGATGGGACCTATATGGGGGATTGATGGAACCTATATGGGGGAGAGCTGGACATATATGGGGGAGAGACCTGGACCTATATGGGGGAGAGAGCTGGCCCTATATGAGGTAGACTGCATGGGACCTATATGGGGGGGGCATGGGACCTATATGGGGGGGGCATGGGACCTATATGGGGGGGGCATGGGACCTATATGGGGGGGCATGGGACCTATATGGGGGGGGGCATGGGACCTATATGGGGGAAAGAGCTGGCCCTATATGGGGGAGACTGAATGGGACCTATATCGGGGAGACTGCATGGGACCTATATGGGGGAGACTGCATGGGACCTATATGAGGGAAAGATTTTCATAGTTTTTCTTATAGTCCGGCCCTCCAACGGTCTGAGGGACAGTGAACTGGCCCCCTGTGTAAAAAGTTTGGGGACCCTTGTCCTAAATCATCCCAGCTATATATTTATCCAGTTTCCAATTGAAGATTTCCATTGATGAAGAGCTCACCACCTCCCGTGGCAGCCTATTCCACTCCCTCACTACCCTCACTGTCAGAAAGTTTTTCCTAATGTCTAATCTGTATCTCCTTCCCTTTAGTTTCTTCCCATTGCTTCTTGTACTTCCTTCCGCTAATGAGAATAGGGTAGATCCCTCTACACTGTGACTACCTTTCAGATATTTGAAGACCGCTATTAAGTCTCCCCTTAGCCTTCTCTTCTGCAAACTAAACAATCCCAGCTCTTTTAGCCGTTCCTCATAGGACATGGTTTGCAGACCTTCCACCATTTTGGTTGCTCTCCTCTGGACTTGCTCCAGTATATCGATGTCTTTCTTGAATTGAGGCGCCCAGAACTGTACACAGTATTCCAGGTGGGGTCTGACCAGGGCAGAGTACAGCGGAATAATTACCTCTCTTGATCTAGATTCAATGCTTGTCATAATACATCCCAGAATTTTGTTAGCCTTTTTTGCAACAGCACCGCATTGTTGGCTCATGTTGAATTTGTGATCTACTATTACACCCAAGTCCTTTTCCCCTGTACTATCACTTAGTTCTATTCCTCCCATACTATATATGCTTTTTACATTTCTGTTACCCAGATGTAGGACTTTGCATTTGTCCCTGTTAAATACCATTCTGTTCGCCTCAGCCCATTGTTCCAGTGTGTCTAAATCCTTTTGAATACACTCTCTCTGTTGGCTATTCCTCCTATCTTTGTATCATCTGCAAATTTTATAAGTTCCCCAATAATCCCATCGTCCAGATCATTTATAAAGGTATTAAAAAGTACTGGGCCCAGGACAGAGACCTGCGGCACCCCGCTTTTTACTTTCTTCCAGTTCGATGTGTAACCATTTAGTATTACTTGTTGTGCCCTATCTTTAAGCCAGTTGTGAATCCACCTAACTGATTTTTTATCAAAGCCATACTTAATCATTTTTTCAATAAGAATGTTATGTGATACTTTATCAAATGCCTTACTGAAATCAAGATATACTATATCCACTGCATTCTTTATAGGTGTTTGAACTTGTGCTGGAAAACTTTGTTTACCCCTGGTATCGGTATGTAAAGTTACACAATCTGTAATTCATAAATCTACGCCTCGCTTATTCTGTTTCTTTTTTATAAATGATTCCTGATCTCTGTGTGAGCTAGTACATACATTGGTATTTATGCAAAATGTCACTTCTAAAGCAACTCTATCAGTAATTACAGATGTTTATATTAAAGTAATTTATGTTACATTGTGGGAAAACTAATGCTGATGGCAGTCTTCATTCACTTGGTGTTGTCACGTATGTTCACATGGTGGAATTTATAGGATCTATCATGCAAAATCCGCCATTGAAATCTTCCTGCTGTTGGGGAAAAAAATATTTCTTACTCCCGTTTACTTGAATAGGTGGCTTGAGCAGAATCCACCTGAAGATCAGGAAACATGCTTTTTTTATTTTTTTTTTTTTAAGCTAGCAAAAAAAGTAGCATCTGTCTCCCATTTAAATGAATAGGAGACATATTTTTTTCTATCAGATTTTTTTTTGTGGAATGTATTAAACAGGTGCATATGTAACTACCGTATTCATTAGGTGTCCTACTTTAGAGAAGCCAACAGGTGCTACTGTAACAGTCCATTTTGGCGCAAAGGGATGGGGTTTGTTCTGTGCCGCTCCCTTAAAATATCTTTTTTTCATATTTGGAGGACTTTATTGCAGTTTTATATTGCTGAATTTTTCTTATTCTTACAGTGACATAACTGAAGATGAATCTTCTGTGGATGAACTGAGGTTGACATTGAGGTTCTTTGCATCAGTTCTTGTGCGAAGAATACAGAAGGTGATCACATGATGTTGTTGGTTTGGTTTTTTTTGGTTTTGATTTTCATGAGGTCGTATTTCAAATTTTACACCACTATGAGTCCCAATATAAAACCCTAATGATTAATAAATCACAATAGGGTTAGCTCCATAAATTAATATAAATCCTGCATAGAAGACACAGCCTAAATACTCCCTTAAAAATATCACTTTTATTTAATACTATTAAAAGTACAGCAAAAATAACTAGTATATTAAAAAGAATCCCAATGCAGTTAGAGGTCACAATAGTAAAAGCTTTGTACAAACTATGGTATAAGATACAGCAAACCAGTGGTGTAAACAAATTATTATTTATTTATTATACAGCACCAACATATTCCACAGCACTTTGGCAGCTGTCCCAAGTAGGGTTTACAATCTACAGTAAATTCCCTATCCACATGTATTTGTAGTGTTGGAGGAAACCAGAATACCCAGAGGAAACCCAAACAAACATGGGGAGAACATACAAAACTCCATGCAGATATTATCCTTAGCTGGATTCAAACCTTAGAATCCATTGCTGCAAGGTAACAGTGCTAACCACTGATCCACCCTGTATGCAGTCTGATACAAAATAACAAGTAGCATATACTGCAAAGTTCTTACCTTCATAGGCCCAGGGACTTCAAAGTACTATGGAGTAAGAACTTGGTATTATATACACTGCTTGTATTATTTTATATCAGACTGCATAGGATTGGTTGCAGACTCTTGTAGTTTAGAATAATATGCTATAGCTGTCTGGGTTTCACCATGAATTGACGTTTGTTATACCATAGTTTGTACACAGTGTTTAGTACTTTGATCTCAAACTGCATTTGGATTCTTTTTAATATATGGGTATTTGTTATTTTTGCTGTGCTTTCCATAGTATTAAATAAGTGATTTATTTTTTATGGGAGTTTTTTGGTTCTGTCTTCTCTGTTGTGTTACAGATACATCAAACATTAACATTACAATAGTAACATTCTGCTAAGTGCAGCATGTTACTAATTGTGCAACTAGACTTTACTGTTAAGATGCCCATACCCATTGGAGGAAAGGAGGACATACACACCGATTACAGATTGATCAGCTGATTATATGGTTGTGTCATAAGGCTTTATTCACACCTTATTAACATGGCTGCTTTAAAGGGATTTTCCCACCTCATGTCTTGTGAATAAGGCCTAACTCTCCCTCAATGGCAGACATTGGGGGTAAAAAGGATCATTATGTTGGATTTCACCGTGACCAATCCTTTATTCTCACAGAGGTTTCTGGCAGCAGCTTATTTCCCCATCCCTAATCATCCCTAACACGTTCATTCTCTTAGCTGAGCTGAGCATGCATGTGTACGGGGGGAGTATATTGAATAGCTTTTGAAATTTTAAGGGAACCATAAGAGTGTAGATCAGGGGTCCCCAACCACCAGTCCTCGGACCGGGACTGGGCCATTTGGGGTCTTTTGCTGGTCTGCGGGGCGGCGGGCTGGCCTCGGTAAAGGTGGCTCCCTGCACATTATGTGGGGCGGGTCAGCGATCTGGCCACAGTGTTTTGGCTCCTAGCATAGCTAATGGGGCGGGACCTCGGTGTACAGCACTGTAGACCAGGTCCCCGACATTAGCTATGCTAGGAGCCACAACACTGTGGCCAGATCACCAACCTGTCTCGTCTAAAGCGCTGTTTACTGTATAACCCTGCTCCCATATGACCAAAGCCCTGCCCCTAAACTGCCCGCCCCGCTCTCTACCCTGCCCCCCCCCCCCCATCCCCCCCGGGGCTGCGGAGAAAAAAAGGTTGGAGACCGCTGGTGTAGATCATATGAATTATGTTTTCTCATTTATAGGTGGATATCCCATCGGTTATAACAAGAAAATTATTGAAAGCTGCAATGAAACACATTGAAATAATTTCAAAAGCCAGACAAAAAGGTACAATTAAGTATACTTAGTTCTAAGTTTGTGCTACTCAGGGGTGTAACTAAGAATGACAAGGCCCCATAACAAGATTTTGACTAATCAGGCTCTGTACCCTCCTCTGTCAGGTGGGGGGATCTTAGCTGGAGCAAACAGTCAGGGACATTCCACCTGTCAGGAGAGACCCTAATTAGTATATTGGGTATTGAATCTAACAGTGCTGATTGCTTGGGATATTGGGGGGCCAGAGAACAAATTCCAGCTGTCAGACTCAGTGGAGCGGTGCCTTTTGAAGGATGCAAAGAGGTGGAGGTGGTAAAACATTTTATATACACTTCGGAATCTATAGGCACCAATTGATAGGTGGTGCAACGCTTTGCACCAATGTTGGGGCTTGCTGAGGGGCCAGATTTTCGAGAGCAAGTCCTAGGATTGCACAGAGACAGAATCGGAAAGTTTGCATTTTTGAAAATGGCAACTTGTTACTATTGTTTCCTAGGGGTTGCTAAGGGCCAGTTCACACAGAGGAAATTTTCCTAGCTGTAAATTCAGCTACAGGAATTTGAAGCTGACTTTTCTACTTGTCCACATTCTGTGTCGAATCCCGCATCTGTCAGGCAGTATTTTCTGCTTTCACTTAAATGGAAGTTGTCAGGCAGAATCTGCCTGAAGATCACGCATGAGGCTTATTTTTCCGCTAGCTGAAAAAATCTACTACAGGAAAAGTCTGCTACAGGAAAAATCAGCATCTGTCTCCCATTGCAATGAATAGAGGCTGGTTTCAGGAGGAATTTGGAGCTGATTTTGAGGCTCAAATGTGAACATGCCCTAAGGGGTACTCCTTATAGCATTTCTCTTTCAGCCTATTTTTCTAGATGATGTGTATATATATCATGTAATAAAAAGCTATGTAAATTTGCAACTTTTTTTATTTCATAAAATGTAGCTTGAGATCACGTTTTCTGTCATCAGAGTGAAAATAAACGGTTTAGGGTGAATACTGCTGGGGCAGAGGTGAGCATGTTG
Organism: Leptodactylus fallax; assembly: GCA_947044405.1. Lineage (NCBI taxonomy): Eukaryota > Metazoa > Chordata > Amphibia > Anura > Leptodactylidae > Leptodactylus > Leptodactylus fallax. The sequence continues at coordinate 3,916,460 of CAMRHE010000128.1, read as the reverse complement.
CCCATCTGGAAGCTCAAATTAACCCTTTCCTGCTCAGCGTCATACTATTACGTCATGCTGAGCGTATAGTTAACATTCAACGCTGTAATAGTACGACACTGTAATGGCTCAGAATTTGTACCTGCGGCATTACTTCCGGCACTCGGCCATGTGACACAGCTGATGGCCGGGTCCAGCTGCTCCATTAACTCCCAGTCGGAACTCCGCTCCGATCGAGGGTTTTAACCCCTTGGATGCCATGATCAAACAAGACTGCGGCATCCAAGGGGTTGCGTAATAATAATGACCCCCCCCCCATTAGCACCCCCATAGCGAGATTGGAGTGTGCCATTATATATTTTCTGCATCTAAGGTCTGGCCAGTGACCCTGGGCTGCTAGGAGCCCTCAATACCTGGTTGATGCTGCCAAGATGGGAGGAAGTCAGCCTATGCAACTTCCTCTATACACTGCAATACACATGTATACAGAAATAGTGTGTGAAAAAAAAAGTAATAAATGAATAAAGCCTCAAAAATGGCCTTTTCTTATATAACATTAAATATATATATTATTAAAAAAAAAAAAAAAACTAAAAATACATAAAAACATTACATATTTGGTATTGCCTCATCTGTAACAAACCCATACAATAAAACTGAAACATTGACCTACACAGTGAACGTTTTTTCGGGGGGAAAAAATGGGATAAAAATGCTAGAAGTAATGATTTTTCGCTGTCTCACCTTACAAAATATCCTATAAAAAGTGATGAAAGGTCATATATACCCTAAAACAGTACCAATAAAAGCACAGGTTGTCCTGCAAAAAAATAAGCCCTCAACCAACTCTGTCAACCAAAAACTAAAAATGTCACACATCTCAGAAGATGGCAATACAAATGGGCTTTTGTTCTGCAAAATTAGTAACACATAAAAAGAATTATAAACTTGGTATTGTCGTAATCATACCGACCCACAGAATAAAGGTAACATGTTAAAATAAAGGGTAAAACGGAATGAATTGATGATGATTTTTTATTTTTTTTTTTTGTTTTTTTAAATCCACCAAAAAGTTATTAAAATGTATTCAATAAGTTATAGACAACCAAAAATGGTCATTACAAAATGCATCTCATTGCACAAAAACAGCCCTCATATGGCTACATCACCAGAAAAATAAAAAAAAATATAGCTTGTACAATGTGAAGACAAAAATCGGCAAATCATTACAACAAAACTGGCTGCAGCAGGAAAGGAATGTTTAAAGGGGTTGGCCACTTTTTAGACAAATATTGAGAGACAAATGTTACTGTTTGTATAATAAAAAGTTAAGCAATTTTCCAATATACTTTCTGTATCAATTCATCACGGTTTTCTAGATCTCTGCTTGTTGTCATTAATTCTGCTTACCTCTAGTGGATGAAATTCTGACCATGATCATGTGATGAACACACAGGTGGCGCTCGTTATAGTCACAGCACAGTAATCAGACGTCTGTCTGGTAACGAGCTGTGCACCTGTGTGCTCATCACATGACCATGAACCGTAAATCACATGACCATCATTAGAATTTTATCCATTAGAAGTAACAATGACTGACAACAAGCAGAGATTTAGAAAACTATGAGGAATTGATACAGAAAGTATATTGGAAAATTGTACAACATTTTATTATACAAATAACAACTTTTGTCTCTCAATATTGGTGGCCAACCCCTTTAAGCTGTACAAGCATATATTAGGGTACACCCTAAATTTAGAGCTTACAAGGGAAAAGAAACCAGAAGTGACCCCCATCCCAATCAAAGGAGCTACTGGGGAAAAAGTAGGGAATTTGGTGTTCCTAATGAACTCCGCACAGCTTACATATTCAGTATACACCATCTGCTGTGCATTCACGTCCGGGAAACTAATGCTTACTACACCCCTTGATAAATTCTTTGAGGGGTGCAGTTTTCAAAATGGGGTCACTCCCTAGGGGATTCCACTTTACTAGTACCTCAAAGGCTCTGCAAACATGATGTCATGGCGTCCAAATACCAAACATCTATATCTTCACTCCAAAAGCCACATAACGCTCCTTCACAACTGTGCCCTGCTGTGTGTCAAAGCTGCAGTTTATGCCCACATGTATGACACTGTTGTACCCAGGATAACGTACTTAATGCCATATGTGGGTATAAGCTGATATTTGGGCACAGAAGGGAAGGAGCGCTATTTGGTTTTTGGCGCACAGATTTAGACAGTTTGGTTTTTGGACGGCATGACACTTAATCAGAGCTCCTGAAATGCGAGTAAAGTGAAATCCCCTGACATGTGACCCCCATTTTGGAAACTATACCCCTGAAGGAATTTATCCAGGGGTACAGTGAACATTTTAACCCCCAAGTGTTGCAATAATTTATTTACCAGAAATTAATATGCAGCTGATGGTGAAAAGTGTAAATGGCAATTTTTCCAGGAATACGTCATTTCAGTGCACAATATGTTGTGCCCCGCTTCTGTCAGAGATGAGGGATCCAAAAGCTGTTGAGCCTGGGATACCCGCTTAACAGTTTTTTGGAGTGTGTGTCTCTGCTGACACAAGCTGGGTACAACATATAAGGCACTAAAATGGCATATCTCTGGAAAAATTGAAATTTTTACCTTTTTATTATCAGCTGCGCATTCATTTCTGGAAATTAAACTAATGCAATGCTCAAAGGGTTAAAAATGCTCACTACGCCACTTGATAAATCCCTTCAGTGGTGTTGTTTACAAATTGGGGTCGCAATGTCTGCGAATTCCACTTTACTGGGAATTCAGTGGCTTTGCAAAAGTGGCATGACATCCAAAAACCAACCTGTGCTCCAAAAACCAAAATAGTGCTCCTTCCCGTCTGTGCTCGGCTGTACCCAAACAGCAGTTTATACTCACATATGACATTAAGTATGTTATCCTGGGTACAACAATGTCATAAATGTAGCCATAAACTGCTGTTCGGGCACACAGCAGGGTGCAGATGTGAAGGCGCACTGTGTGCTTTTGGAGCACAGATTTAGATTGTTGGTGTTTGGACGCCATGCAGAGAATCTAAAATTGCCCCAACAAAATGAGGTAACTGCTTGGGAAATTCTAATTTCCTGGCACCTCTGGGGCTCTGCAAAAACATGAGGTCCAGGAAGTCCCTATAAATCTGTACTCCAAAAGCTAAAAAGTGCAGTTCTTCTCTTCTGAGCCCTGCTGTATGCCTAAGCAGCAGTTTTCACCCACATAAACAACTTTTTTTGTACTTGGAATATCCCACTTAATAGTTTTAAGAGTGCATGTCTCTGATGATACAAAGTGGGCCTAATATATCGGGCACTGAAATGGCGTATACGATTTGAAAATTGCAATTCTCCTTCTGTACCATCTTCTGTGCATTACCATTTAGAAAAGCCTGTGGGGTCAAAATGTTAATTATACCCATAGGTGAATGCCTAAAGGGGTAACATTTTTAAAATGGAGTTACTTCTTTGGGGTCTCAACTGTACTTGTACCTCAGGTGCCTTACAGTGGGTACGGAAAGTATTCGGACCCCTTTAAATTTTTCACTCTTTGTTTCATTGCAGCCATTTGCTAAAAGTAAAAAAGTTCATTTTATTTCTCATTATTGTACACTCAGCACCCTATCTTGACAGTAAAAAAACAGAAATGTAGATATTTTTGCAAATTTATTACCCTTCCGGTAATAAATTTACCCTTTTGAGCTAGTACAGCCATGAGTCGTCTTGGGAATGATGCAACAAGTTTTTCACATCTGGATTTGGGGATCCTCTGCCATTCTTCCTTGCAGATCCTCTCCAGTTCCGTCAGGTTGGATGGTGAATGTTGGTGGACAGCCATTTACAGATCTCTCCAGAGATGCTCAATTGGGTTGATGTCAGGGCTCTGGCTGGGCCAGTCAAGAATGGTCACAGAGTTGTTCCAAAGCCACTCCTTTGTTATTTTATCTGTGTGCTTAGGGTCATTCTCTTGTTGGAAGGTGAACCTTTGGCCCAGTCTGAGGTCCAGAGCACTCTGGAAGAGGTTTTCTTCCAGGATATCTCTGTACTTGGCCGCATTCATCTTTCCTTCAATTGCAACTAGTCGTCCTGTCCCTGCAGCTGAAAAACACCCCCATAGCATGATGCTGCCACCACCATGTTTCACTGTTGGGATTGTATTGGGCAGGTGATGAGCAGTGCCTGGATTTCTCCACACATACCGCTTAGAATTAACGCCAAAAAGTTCAATCTTTGTCTCATGAGACCAGAGAATCTTATTTCTCATAGTCTGGGAGTCCTTCATGTGTTTTTTGGCAAACTCTATGCGGGCTTTCATATGTCTTGCACTGAGGAGAGGCTTCCTTCGGTCCACTCTGCCATAAAGCCCCGACTGATGGAGGGCTGCAGTGATAGTTGACTTTGTGGAACTTTCTCCCATCTCCCTACTGCATCTCTGGAGCTCAGCCACAGTGATCTTTGGGTTCTTCTTTACCTCTCTCACCAAGGCTCTTCTCCCATGATTGCTCAGTTTGGCTAGACAGCCAGGTCTAGGAAGAGTTCTGGTCGTCCCAAACTTCTTCCATTTAAGGATTATGGAGGCCACTGTGCTCTTAGGAACCTTGAGTGGCGCAGAAATTCTTTTGTAACCTTGGCCAGATCTGTGCCTTGAAACAGTTCTGTTTCTGAGCTCCTTGGGCAGTTCCTTTGACCTCATGATTCTCATTTGCTCTGACATGCACTGTGAGCTGTGAGGTCTTATATAGACAGGTGTGTGCCTTTCCTAATCAAGTCCAATCAATTTAATTAAACACAGCTGGACTCCAATGAAGGAGTAGAACCATCTCAAGGAGGAGCAGAAGGAAATGGACAACATGTGAGCTAAACATGAGTGTCACAGCAAAGGGTCTGAATACTTATGACCATGTGATATTTCAGTTTTTCTTTTTTAATAAATTTGCAAAAATATCTACATTTGTTTTTTTACTGTCAAGATGGGGTGCTAAGTGTACATTAATGAGAAATAAAATTAACTTTTTTGCTTTTAGCAAATGGCTGAAATGAAACAGAGTGAAAAATTTAAAGGGGTCTGAATACTTTCCGTACCCACTGTACATACATGCCTTAGCTGAAATGCTTTTCTGCTTCCAAATCCATGGTCCTTTTCCATTCTGAGCCCTGCCGTGTGTTCAGGCATCACACAACAGCCTCATGTAGGGTATTGCCATATCCAGGAAAAACCACATTATAATTTATGGGGCCTGTCTCTGGTGGCACATACTGGGCACCATATATATCGGGCGCTACCATCTGCTGTGCAGTACCATTTGCAAAAGCCTGTGTGGTCAAAATGCTCACTATACCCCTAGATGAATTCCTTAATTCAAAAACTGTGTCACTTTTGGGGGTTTTTCACTGTTGTGGTACCTCATGCGACATGGTACCTATAAACCATTCTAGTAAAATCAGATCTCCAAAAGACAAATAACGTTTTTTTGCTTCTGTGCCCAAACAGCGGTTCTTGACCACAAATGGGGCATTGCTGTACTCGGGAGAAATTGTGTAACAATATGGGCTACTTTATTCCACGGTAAAAGGGAAAGAAATGATGAAAAAGTACATAAAACTGGAGAAATAATCATTTTTTTTCTAATTGATGGCCAATTTCAAATAAGTTCATTGAAAATTCTGGGGGTTCAAAATGGTCAAATCACCCACAGATGAATTCCTTAAGGGGTCTAGTTTCCAAACTTGGGTCACTTTTCCGGGTTTTCCTTTGATGTGGTATCTCTAGGGCTCTGCAAATGCAACATGGTGCCTAAAAACTACTTTAAAGGAAATCTGTCAGAGCAATTTGGGACACTAAACCACTCACATGTCCATATGGACCGGGGGTTTAGTGTCCCAAATCACCCTGTTATAACGCAATCCATGGCCGCATTAAAAATAAAAAAAAAAAGCTTTATACTCACACTGCCGCTGTACTCCCCGCACCAGTGCAGTTCTTCAATGAAGCCAGAGGAGTACTCCTCTGCTTCAGTGCGCATGTCCCGCAATTACGCAGTGAAGCCGGGGTGTCCATCTTTGGCTTCACTGAAGAACAGCGCAGGCGCCGGGAGGCGTGCCTCATGAATAAACTGGACTGTTCTCAACAAACAGCATCGATCAGACCCTTATCTAGGTAAGCATAAAGGTTTTTTATTTTTAATGCGCCTGCGGATTGCATTACAACAGGGTGATCTGGGACACTAAACCCCAGGTCTATAAGGACCTGTAGCTGCCTGGACACTTTTTTTTTTTTTTTTTTTTTTTTTTATGAACTTAAGCGAGGGCTTATTTTCGGAGTAAACCATATATAAATAATTGTCTAGATAGGGAGTTTAACCCAGCGTGGTGCGCATGACGTTGGTGCGCTGACTTTTATGTGATCAACCAAGCGCTATTATGTGCATTTAATATTACTTTATAGCATCTACATATGTAGTATATTATGTTCAGGTTGCTTAGGGGCTGTTTTTCAATATTCTAATGTGTTGATTCCGTTTGAGTATATATATCCTCTATCGTCGTAGTTATACTTACCTTTTCATGCGTTCCAGCGTGGTGCGCATGACGTTGGTGCGCTGACCTCGTGAGATCAGCCAAGCGCTATTACGTGCATTGAGCTACGTGTCCAATGACGCAGTTGCTCGTTACTGCGCATGCGCTTGGCTGTTTTCGCTACGACCATCACGGCATCATGCGCTATTATCCACAGCTGGCTTTGCATACTTTGGGGGTCTCTATATATGCCTCTCCCTTTTGCTGGTCACTGCACCTCCTGAGGAATTTTTTTTTTTAAGTGAAACGCGTTGAGGTGCGTTTTCACACATACCTTTGTGTTCACTGGGGCTCAAATTTGTCTCTATAATGGCTACAGGTAATCATTATCATTTTGTATTCACTCATTGGTTTATTTGACATGTTTTCCATTTATCATTGCTTTTTTCTATATATGGTATTTACTAATATCTAGCAATATATTTAAGCAGTATATGGATAGTGTCTTTAACTTTGCATTTCCATATATATTTTTTGGTCCATGTGGCATCTAATTACCCTGATTGGGTTAAACTCCCTATCTAGACAATTATTTATATATGGTTTGCAAATTTTGCATATTAAGTATCTTGAGCCATTATATATATGTATATATATATATATATATATATATATATATATATATATATAAAATATCATCTTCATATATATTTTCTGTATATTTTTGAGCCTCTTTAAGTGACACGTGTCTTGTGTTGTCTTATCTTTTGTCTATGTCACCTGTATTATTAGATTTGGTATATATGTTTTCAATGTATTATTTATTACATTTTTATTAATAAATATATATTTTATATATTTCCGAGATTTTTTTGTTTTTTCTTGACTAATTTTTTTCTTGCGTTGGAATATTAATTTTGTAGTCAAGTATATATGGAGGTTTTCTTTGGTTATTTTCGGAGTAGGGCTTATATTTCAAGCATACTCTAAAAATCCTGAAAAATCATGCTAGGGCTTCTTTTCGGGGTAGGTCTTATTTTCAGAGACACACGGTATAAAATATTAATAATAATAATATTATTAGACTCCTTAGGGGTCTTGAAACCCAGGGGGTCTGACCACTTATGCAATGCATTACAATGTTAATGTATTGCAATGCATTGCAAATTACCGGTGCTTCTATTGCAGGCTGCATAGAGCATCCTGAAATAGAAAGTAACTTAAGACAGGAGGCTTTCAATAGGCTCCCGGCTGTCATGCCAATGGGACCCTAGCCCCAGAGCTTGCCCAGCAAGTCCTTGACCGAGGCGCCAGAGGGTTAATACCCGCGATCAGTGCGGGCACTCATCGTAGGCATTAGCGCCGGTTCTCTGCTGTATAATACAGCTTATGTCGGGAAGGGGTTAATCAGGGTTTTACACTCTTTCATAAACACCGGGCTAAATGGAAAGGAGGTGAAGTGTGTGTATGTATGTCAGAAGTGACATGGAAGTGAGTGTAAAAGAGGCAAATTGTGGGTGAAGATTGTGAAGATGTGGAATCCTTGGGGTTAGAATTGCATAAGGATGTGACCACTGATAAAATACTTTTTGGCATAATCTATAGACCCCCACCCAACATAACTGAGGAGTTAGAGGATCAGTTGTATAAGCAAATTGAATGGGTGGCACAGGTGGGCACAGGCTTTGATGGGAGATTTTAACTGCTGATTGACAGGGGTCATGGTACTGCATCGCCTGTGAAGGGGAGGAAATTAATCAACTTGTTGCAGGACAATTTTATGGTCCAGCTTGTAAAAGATCCAACTAGAAGAGATGCTCTGCTGGATCTGATCATCTCTAATACGGGAGTTGTTACTGTTGGTGAAAACTTTGGTAATAGTCACCATAATCTAATCCGATTCCATCTAAATTGTAAAAAACAAACAAAGGTTTGGAGGGCAAAATCCCTCAATTTTAAAAAAGCCAATTTTTCCCATAACCCACAAGAGCACCCAGAGAAAGGATCCTCCCCTAGGGACAGGAAACCTATGGTACAAAAAGGTGGAGCCTTTCCTACCCCTCAGTTGTTTCCTGTCCCTGGAGGGAGACCTACATGCCTGCTTTGAGGCAGGCTTACTTGATGGCATAGGAAAGAGTTGGTCCTGGTAGGGGTTGCCTCTCTTCTTCCATGGGTGGCTGTTAGCTGTGGCCCAGTCTGGAGTCGGTGCGGTCCCCCCAGCTATGCACCGCTGGTGTTCCGGGCGTGTGGGTTCCAATATCCAGGCAGAAGGAGTGTGTTTCCTCTGCTTTAGGCCACAGGAGTTCCGGGCCTGAAGGGAGACACATGGAGGTGCCAGCCTGGAAGGAAGGGATGTGGCTTCAGGCAGAAGGGGTGTGACTTGCTAGAAATGAGGGTGTGGCTTCCAGTGGAAGGGGCGTAGCCTAGCAGCTGAATGGCCATGTAATGCAGGTTGAGGGACGGTGGAGCTGCTGCTAAGCGGTTCCTGGCCCTCTCTGCATTGAGAAGACTTTTCTACAGTATGGAAGAGCAGCAGCAGTTAGTCACAGCTGCAGTCAGTGTCCCAGCAGCCGCCAGCAAGAGGAAGACCCCAAGATGGAGGGCAAGATGAAGGTCCACCTCCACCTTCCTCGGTATTCTAGGGGTTGTAAGTGGCTGCATGCCAACCCTTTATTTTTTTATTGATTAATTGGTCCTTCTGTCTTTTGTAGGATAGACCTAGGAAAGCTTTGGAGAAATCTAAGAAGAAGGAATGTGCCATATGTAGAGCTAGACTTCTTATGAGAAAAAGCTCTGCCCATCATACATTGATAGAACTATTGCTGAGGAGTCCCCGTCATTCTTGCAGGGTATCAGATCTATGATACAGGAGGAAGTCAGGAGTTCCCTTGAGGGTAAAAGTAGCCAGAAAAAGAAGTCCAGTTCCTCTACCTGGGGTCATGACTCCTCTTCTGAGGGGGAGTCCATTCAGGGCGAAAGTGGAGAATTATCCGATGACGCTTCTTCTTCCTCTGTATCTGATGTAGAGGGAGGACAGTCGTGTTTTCTAGTAGAGGACACTGACAAGTTGCTCAAAGCCATTCGAGCGACTATGGGGATTGAGGACTCTAGACCCTCCTGTTCTATGCAGGACATTAAGTTTGGAGGCTTATCAAAGGAGATACTTTCCGGTCCATAAAAATATTACATCACTTATTGAGAATGGAAAAAGACGGACAAGAAGAGTTTTATCTCTAGAGGAGTTAAGCGTAAATACCCGTTTGAAGAGGGACTTTCCTCTTCTTGGGATAATGTACCAAAAATTGTTGCCATAGCCAGAGCCTCCAGGAAGTCAGCACTGCCTTTCGAGGACATGGGTACCCTGAAGGATCCTTTAGACTAGAAAGCAGAAATCTTCCTAAGGAGTTTTTGGGAGTCAGTAGGAGCATCCCTCAAGCCCAATATAGCGGCTACCTGTACTGCAAGATCCCTTATGATCTGGCTAGCGGAGCTGGAAAATCTATTAAGGGATAAGGCCCCAAGAGAGCAGATTCTCAGCCCTGCCGACTATTAGAAAAGCTGCAGATTTTTTGGCAGGGAACTAATGCCGTTTCTGGAGACCTTGAAAGCCGTAGGTCGGGGTATTTGGAATCGCCATGTAAGGATCTTGTCCGACAATATGATTGCAGTTTCATATGTAAACAGGCAATGGGGTACGAGGTCCCTTAGCCTTATGAAAATAAAGGCCCAGATTCTACATCTGTCAGAGCCTCTGGTTCTCTCCTTGTCCGCTCTGCATATCAGGGTGTCAGACGATTTCAGAGCAGATTTCTTGAGCCGTCACAGTCTGAATCAGAGTGAGTGGGAATTGAACCCGTGCATCTTTTTAGAGATCACCGGGGTTGGGGGGTCCCAGAAATAGATCTCTTTGCCAGTCGGTCAAACAAGAAGGTGGAGAGATTTTTTTTCCCTAAACCCAGAAGAATCCCCCTTTGGGGTGGATGCTCTGTCCCACAAGTGAGATTTCAATCTAGCTTACGCTTTTCCTCCCTTTTTTCTCATTCCAGCAGTTCTGAGGAAGATCAGGGAGGATCGAGCATTCTGATTCCCCCTTTTGGCCAAGGAGAGCTTGGTTTACCTGGCTAAGGATCCTGTCCGTTTCAGACCCTTGGATTCTCCCAGTCAGCCAAGACCTTTTATGTCAGGGCCCCATTCTCCACCCGGAGTCCAGCCACTTACATTTGACGGCCTGGAATTTGAGCGGAGATTACTAGCCTCAAAAGGGTTTTCTCAGAATCTCATTTCCACTCTTCTAAAAAGCAGAAAACCGGTCACTACTAAAATATACGCTAGGACTTGGTTCCGTTTTTTGTAATTTTTAGGGGATTCTCCGGGAAAGCTTCGGGATATACCTAGAAAACAGATTCTAGAGTTCCTTCAGACGGGGCTAGAAAAGGGGCTTTCTACCAGAACTTTAAGAGTCCAGGTTTCGGCCCTTAGTGCTCTGCAACACGTTAAATTGGCTGACGATCCCTGGGTGGTTAGGTTCATCAAGGCTGCCTCTAGAAGTAGACCTGTTGTTATGTACAGAGGTCCTCCCTGGAACTTGAACTTAGTTCTGTCTGCCTTAACTAAACCTCCCTTTGAAACATTGGACTCTATCCCTATAAAAAAATTTATCCCTGAAAGTGATTCGTTTAGTGGCCCTTACCTTGGCACGTTGCGTAGGGGAATTACAGACTCTATCAGTTAACCCAACCTTTACTGCCATTACAGATGACAGGGTAATAATTAAACCAGACCCAGCTTTTTTGCCTAAAGTAGCCTCAAAATTTCATAGATCTCAGGAGATAGTTCTCCCCTCCCTCTGTGCTAACCCGAGTAATGCTAAAGAGCAGGAATACCACTGTTTAGATGTAAGAAGTTGCCTAATCCAGTATTTGTCCTCTACTTCCTCCTGAAGGAAATCTACTTCCCTTTTTGTAATCTTTTCAGGTCCCAACAAAGGGAAGGCGGCCTCTAAATGTAGTCTGGCTAGGTGGGTGAGACTAGCAATCTCCCTGACCTACAGTTCTTTGGGCCTACACCCCCCCAGTAGTGCTCAAGGCACATTCTACTAGGGCGATTGCCACCACTTGGGCCGAGAGAGCTGATGCTTCCATAGGTTCTATCTGCAAAGCTGAAACTTGGTCTTCACCTTCTGCCTTTTTTGTCATTATAGGCTGGACATGGAGCATCTGCTGATCTTTCTTTTGAAAGGAAAATTTTACAAGCAGTGGACCCTCCCTAGTTTTTTCCTATTTTATTCTCACTGGGTGCTGTCGTGGGTGATGGGGAAAAATGGTAATTGCTTACCGGTAATTGGATTTTCCAGAACCCACGACAGCACCATCCTTTATCCCTCCCTTTTTTCTTGGTGATGGACTTTTGTTTGGCACCGGGTGTAGCAAGCAAAAAAAAAAAAAAAATGTTTTGATCTTTAGGGTCATGGGTTTCAAGTTAACTGGAGTCTCTCTCTCGCTTCTATAAAACAACTGAGGGGTAGGAGAGGCTCCACCTTTTTATACCATAGGTTTCCTGTCCCTGGGGGCGGATCCTCTCTCTGGGTGCTGTCATGGGTTCTGGAAAATCCAATTACTGGTAAGTAATTACCATTTTCCCAGGTTAGGGGCTGCACTTCAAATAAATAAATAAATAAATAATAGTCCTTTAATAGTCCCACAATGGGGAAATTCAGTGTGTTACAGCAGCAAAGATAAGCAGATACAAATACAAATACAACATGTACAGGAATGTTCCAAGGTGAGAGGCATTATATTAATAGCAGACAGACAGATAGGGCGTAGCAGAGGAGGGGGGGTTTAACAGGCAGAGAGATATTTCAGTTCTCTGTGTGTAATGATCTCCGCTTAGGTCGGTGTTGGTTGTACAGCCTAACCGCGGTGGGGGAGGAAAGACTTCCGATAGCGCTCCTTCTCACACCTAGGGTGGAGCAGTCGGTCCAGGATATAGACTGGGAGCAGCTATTGTCAGATAGTGATTCAGAGGTTAAGTGGGAGTCTTTTAAATCTATGTTGAGTAAATATGTAGCAAAATGTATACCCATAGGGAGCAAGTATAAACGTCTTAAATTAACTCCCCCATGACTTACAGCCAGGGCTGTTTTAACACATTTGTGGGCCCAGTGCAAAGGTTTCGTAAGTGGCCCCCCATTACCACCACTTAGAGATACCTGACTTGCACATTATACTATATAATGCCCACTTAGTGGCCCTCACACAGTATAATGCTTCCCTTGTGGCCCCATACAGTATGTCTCCCTCCATCTATCCCCATAGTTTATTGTCCCTCTCTAGCTTCCCCCACAGCATAATGTCCCCTTCTAAGTGCACCCACAGTATAATATCCCCCTCCAACTATCCCCACAGTTTAATGTCTCCCTCCAAGTGCACCCTCAGCGTAATTCTTACCTTTCCTCGCTCCCCTGCTGTTCTGGTCCGGAGTCTTCAGGGAGCTGCAGGCGCAATGTAAGTGATGTCATCTGATCGCGCCTGCAGCTCCCGGGGAAGAGAGGGAATAAATGGTGATGCAGGGAGTGGACGGCTCCCTGCTTCATCATTGTATGCAACATGAGCTGAAGTTGGGGCAACCTGGAACAGCGGGACAACAAATACAGGACTGTCCCAAGGGGGCCCCCGCTACCATAAGACCCGGTGCAAGTGCACCGTTGGCCCTATGGTTAAAGTGGCCCTGCTTACAGCTACGGTTAATGGTTCGATAAACATTAAAAAACAGGTATTTAAAAAATATAAGTACGAAGGGTCAGCTGTAGCCTTTGAGAATTACAAAGCACTTAATTAAATCTGTAAAGGGGAAATAAAATCAGCTAAAATATATACAGTGGGGAAAATAAGTATTTGATACACTGGCGATTTTGCAAGTTTTCCCACCTACAAAGAATATAGAGGTCTGTAATTTTTTATCGTAGGTACACTTCAACTGTGAGAGACAGAATCTAAAAAAAATCCAGAAAAACACATTGTATGATTTTGAAATTAATGTATTTGCATTTTATTGCATGAAGTATTTGATCACCTACCAACTAGCAAGAATTCTGTCTCTCAGACCTGTTAGTTTTTCTTTAAGAAGCCCTCCTACTCTTCACTCATTACCTGTATTATTAATTGCACCTGTTTGAACTCATTACCTGTATAAAGACCAATCAATCACACTCCATCCTCTTCACTATGGCCAAGACCAAAGAGCTGTCTAAGGACACCAGGGACAAAGTTGTAGACCTGCAGAAGGCTGGGATGGACTACAGGACAATAGGCAAGCAGCTTGGTCAGAAGGCAACAACTGTTGGCGTAATTATTAGAAAATGGAAGAAACACAAGGTGACTGTCAATCTTCTTTGGTCTGGGGCTCCATGCAAGATCTCGCCTCGTGGGGTAAGGATGATTCTGAGAAGTTCGCTAGTGACCATGTAGATGATCCAGAGGAGGTATGGGAGAAGGTCATGTGGTCAGATGAGACCAAAATAGAACTTTTTGGTATGAACTCCACTCAGTGTTTGGAGGAAGAAGGATAAGTACAACCCAAAGAACACCATCCCAACCGTGAAGCATGGGGTTGGAACATCATACTTTGGGGGTACTTTTCTACACCGTATTGAAGGAAAAATAGATGGGGCCATGCATTGCAAGATTTTGGCCAACAACATCCTTCCCTCATTAAGAACATTGAAGATGGGTTGTGGCTGGGTCTTCCAGCATAACAATAATCCGAAACACACTGACAGGGCAACTAAGGAGTGGCTCCATAAGAGGCATGTAAAGGTCCTGGAGTGGCCTAGTCAGTCTCCATACCTGAAACTTTGCATACAAAGGTTTCTGTGCCAGATATTCTGTTTTTCTTTTGTATCAAATACATATTTCATGCAATAAAATGCTATTTAATTATTTGAAAATCATTACAATGTGATTTTCTGGATTTTTTTTTTTTTTTTTTTTTAGATTCTGTCTCTCACAATTGAAGTGTACCTACGATAAAAATTACAAACCTCTCCATTCTTTGTAGATGGGAAAATTTTCAAAATTGCTAGGGTATCAAATACTTACCGTATTTTTCGGACTATAAGACACACCTAGGTTTTAGACGCGGAAAATAGGGGGAAAAAATTTGAAGCAAAAATTGGTAAAATATTTACTATATGGGACTTGTAGTTTTGCAACAGCTGCAAGGTCACATTGACAGGTGACCCTGAAACTGTACGGGGATCCATAGGGCAACTTTTTTTTGTGGAGCTGTTTTTAGTTATACCATTTTGGAGAATGTCTATTGCTTAGATCGCTTTTTATTCAAATCAAAGGTGAAACAGTGAAACAAACGGCAGTTCGGCATTTATGATTTGTTTTCCCGCTATGACGTTTACCATACAGGAAATTTATTTTTATAAGTTTGTAAACCGGGTGTTTTCAGACACAGGGATATCTAATGTGTATGTGTTTCACAGTCATTTTCTACTTTTATATGTATTCTAGGGAAAGAGGGTGATTTAGAACTTTTATTATTATTATTATTTTTTTATTTTATTTTTTTTTCCGATTTTATTAGCCCCCCCGTTATGGGACTTGAACCTGCAAGTGTATTGCAGTCTATGGGAGATTCTGTACAATGCTATTGCGGCTGGTCATAGACCAGCCCAGCCGCACTAGTAATATTACTATGACAAGCATGGGAGCCTTCATAACGCTCCTGGCTGTCATAGGAACAGGACGGCTTCTCTGATCTCGGTACACAGGAGCTGGCCTGCAACTTCAAAGGTACGGGGCCGGTGGGGACCAGCCCCTGGGGCAGTTTTTACACTTTGGGGGGAAGCTTTGAAGTAGTAATGCCCGCATTCAGAGTGGACTCCGACCTTGGGCATTACAGCGGGAGACCTGGTAGCTATGGTGACCACTCTGCAGCAGAGCGGCAGCCATCATCTTTACAGACCCAGCATCCACCATAATAGCACGGCGGATGCCGGGATGGGTTCACTAAGACACCCGCTCCTCCGATCCCAGGGCCCGCACATCGCCCCACGATGCTGCGACCCCAATCCTCCGCCCCCCCAACACCCACATTCGGGCCATAAGACGCACCCCCATTTTCCTCCCAAATTTGGGGGAAAAAAGTGCATCTTATAGTTTGAAAAATACAGTATTTTTCCCACTGTAGGTGAAAGGCAGGTGGCCAAGGAAAGCAAAGCTAGCCTCAAAAATTCTTTAAATATATAAATGCAAAAAGAAAAAAAGTTCAGGTAGGTCCGCTAAATAATGGTAATGGAAGGTTGGTCACCGGGGACCAAGAAAAAGCAGAGCTTCCAAATGGGTTCTTTTAGATCTGTACATACAGAATAACAGGAAGTAGTTGATGTAGGTGTCACTAATGCTGGTAATACATCAACCAGCATACTAAACAGATAAAATATAGAAATGGTCCAAGCCAAGCTAAACAATTTAAATGTGGACAAGACTCTGGGGCCAGATGAGTACTTAAGTACTTAAAGAACTCAGTCCAGTCATTGCTGTACCACTATTTTTTGTACCCCAGGGTTCAGTGCAGGTTCCGCTGTTATTTTTTATTTCTTAATGATCTAGAAGATGGGATTAATTGCACTGTCTTTGTTTTTGCAGATGACACCAAGCTATGCAGTACAGTACAGTCTATGGAGGATGCATGTAGGTTACAGTGGGGGAAAAAAAGTATTTAGTCAGCCACCAATTGTGCAAGTTCTCACACTTAAAAAGATGAGAGAGGCTTGTAATTGACATCTTAGGTAGACCTCAACTATGAGAGACAAAATGAGAAAACATATCTAGAAAATCACATTGTCTGATTTTTAAAGAATTTATTTGCAAATTATGGTGGAAAATAAGTATCTGGTCAATAACAAAAGTTCATCTCAATACTTTGTTATATATCCTTTGTTGGCAATGACAGAGGTCAAACATTTTCTGTAAGTCTTCACAAGGTTGGCACACACTGTTGCTGGTATGTTGACCCATTCCTCCATGCAGGTCTCCTCTAGAGCAGTGATGTTTTGGGGCTGTCGTTGGGCAACACGGACTTTCAACTCCCTCCAAAGGTTTTCTATGGGGTTGAGATCTAGAGACTGGCTAGGCCACTCCAGGACCTTGAAATGCTTCTCATGAAGCTACTCCTTTGCTTCCCTGGCGGCGTGCTTGGGATCATTGTCATGCTGAAAGACCCAGCCACGTTTCATCTTCAATGGCCTTGCTGATGGAAGGAGGTTTGCACTCAAAATCTCGTGATACATGGCCCCATACATTCTTTCATGTACAAGGATCAGTCGTCCTGGTCCCTTTGCTGAGAAACAGCCCCAAAGCATGATGTTGCCACCCCCATGCTTCACAGTAGGTATGGTGTTCTTTGGATGCAACTCAGCATACACTCTCCTCCAAACACGACGAGTTGTGTTTCTACTAAACCGTTCTACTTTGGGTTCATCTGACCATATGACATTCTCCCAATGCTCTTCTGGAACATCCAAATGCTCTCTAGCAAACTTCAGATGGGCCCAGATATGTACTGGCTTAAGCAGGGAGACACGTCTGGCACTGCAGGATCTGAGTCTCTGTCGGTGTAGTGTGTTACTGACAGTAGCCTTTGTTACGTTAGTCCCATCTTTCTGCAGGTCATTCACTAGGTCCCCCCGTGTGGTTCTCTGATTTTTGCTCACCGTTCTTGTGGTCATTTTGACCCCACGGGGTGAGATCTTGTGTGGAGCCCCTGATCGAGGGAGATTATCAGTGGTCTTGTATGTCTTCCATTTTCTAATTATTGCTCCCACAGTTGATTTCTTCACACCAAGCTGCCTGCCTATTGCAGATTCAGTCTTAGCCTGGTGCAGGTCTACAATTTTGTTTCTGGTGTCCCTCCACAGCATTTTGGTCTTCACCATAGTGGAATTTGGAGTGTGACTGAGGTTGTGGACAGGTGTCTTTTATACTGATAACAATGTCAAACAGGAGCCATTACTACAGGTAATGAGTGGAGGACAGAGAAGCCTCTTAAAGAAGAAGTTACAGGTCTGTAAGAGCCATAAATCTTGCTTGTTTGTAGGTGACCAAATACTTGTTTTCCACCATCATTTGCAAATAAATTCTTTAAAAATCAGACAATGTGATTTTCTAGATATGTTTTCTAATTTTGTCTCTCATAGTTGAGGTCTACCTATGATGACAATTACAGGCCTCTCTCATCTTTTTAAGTGGGAGAACTTACACAATTGGTGGCTGACTAAATACTTGTTTTCCCCACTGTACAAGCAGACTTGGACAGACTGAGTGTCTGGGTATCCACATGACAAATGAGGTTCAATGTGGATAAATGTAAAGTTTTATGAAAAAAAAAAAAAATATGCATACCACATATTTCCGAGGGGGAGAATCACTGGTGGAGAAGAACCTGGGTGTACTTGTAGATCATAGGTTAAATTACAGCATGCAATGTCAATCAGCTGCTTCTCAGACCAGCAAGATATTGTCATGTATTAAAAGGGGTATGGACTTTCGGGACAGGGATGTAATATTAACACTTTCTAAGTCATCTGTGCAGCCTTATATGGAATATGCAGGTCCGTCCTGGGTACCAGTTCATAGAACGGATGTCCTAGAGTTGGAAAAGGTGCAACAGAGGGCCACAAAATTGAGAAGTGGCATGGAGGACCTCAGCTGTGAGGAGAGATTAACCCCTTCCCGCTGGTGGCATTTTTCAAATTTCATTTTTGACTCCCCGCCTTCCAAACCCCATAACTTTTTTTTTTTTTTTTTTTTTCTGCTCACAGAGACATATGAGGGCTTAATGTTACCAAGTATAATTGTTCTTAATAATGGTACCATTTATTATTCTGTACAATATACTTGGAAGTTGGAAAAAAAATCTGAATGGGGTGGAATTGGAGAAAAAGTGCATTTGTACAACTTTCTTACAAGCTTCGTTTTTACGACATTCACTGTGCAACCAAAATGACATGTCACCTGTATTCTATGTTTCAGTGCGATTACGGGAACACCAAACTTACTGTATATAGTTTTATTTACATTTTAACCCCTTAACAAAAATGCAAAACATTGAAAAAAAAACATTTTTTCTTAAAGTTATACCATTTTGGGGAATTTCTATTGCTTTGATCACTTTTTATTCAAATTTTTATCAGAGGCGAAACAGCGAAAAAAACTGCAGTTTGGCACTTGCCTTGCAAAATACCAGCATTTGTATGACAGGCTGCTTCAATGCCAGACAAACCTCGGAGCCTTCAATAGGCTCCTGGCTGTCATGGCAATGGATCACTGGCCCTGCAGGGAACATGGTGCCTCGTTTACCTTGGTCGGAGTTGCTGGGGGCAAAGACCCGGTGGCTATGGTGGCCGCCATATTTAAATACCCTTCATCCACTGTACTGTAATGGCGGATTTTGGGAAGGGGTTAAAGGAGTTAAATTTGTTTAGTCTTGAGAATAGGTGTTTAATAGGAGATATGATAAACTTATATAAATGGCCCATACAAGAAATATGGAGAAAAGCTGTTCAATGTAAAATGCCCTCAAAAGACAAGAGGGCAGGTATCCCCTCTATATAGAAAAAAAGGTTTCATCTCTGGAGGTGACAAGTCTTCTTCACTGTAAGGACTGTGAATCTGTGGAATAACCTACCCCAGGATCTGGTCACAGCAGCTATAGCTGACAGCTTCAAAAAAGGATTCATTGATGCTTATGGAAATGCATAGCATGTCATGCCCTTTTCCATCCACTGGTTAAACTTGATGGACATATGTCTTTCTTCAACAGTACCAACTGTGTAACTATGTACACAAAAATTTAAACAAGGATACTGGCAAATTATTTTTTCCTAAGCAAAGTAAATAAACTAGAATGATCTTATTCACCACTTACTGCTTTCTGCCTCGGTTTTGCTGGAACCACAAAATTGTGCCACTTAAGGCTGCGGTCACACTGCGGAAACCCAGCAGACTCCATTATAGTCTATGGGTTCCGCGGGTAGCTGCTTTTTAAGCGGATAGGGTTTCCGTTTTTCAGGTCCCCAAGTGGACCCAAAGAATGGAAAAATGAAGTCCCGAACGCTGGTGTGAACCTAGCGTTAGTATGTCCAAACTACATTGGTTAGTCTTATAAACATGAAAATATTTTTATAGATGATTGGATGATAGTGTCATGTGTATCAATGCATTCTGTGTGGACCTGTGAGTTATGACTTTGATATAGCAAATTCAAGCCTCATCGTTTACATTAATCAGTGGATTATATAAGCAAGAATATTCTTATTTATGTACACCATCCTGTTTAGTGGTAATATATTATGCTGGGTCCTTGACCACTGCAGTGTTGAACAGGGCAATGGTCAAAATTCTGTGCTTGGCAGTGCTATTGTGCATAATCAAAAGAGTATTATATCTAATGACTAGGAAAGTAATTTTTTTTTACTTGTTTACACTTAGTAAAAAACTCTGAGTATCTACAACAAGCTGCACTTGAGGAATATGGACCTGATCTTCATGTTGCATTGAGAAGTCGCAGAGATGAACTCTGCTACCTCCGAAAACTTACTGAGCTTCTGCTTCCATTTATTCTACCACCAAAAGCAACAGATAGCAGGTGACTTGTACATTTTGTTTTTTTTTAGTTTTCTCTTAAATTTCAGCGTTCTCCTTTCAGTTTGTCATTTGATCCATTATCACAACTAATGAACACACAGTGTATTTGTCAGTGCATGTATCCTTAAAAGGTAGTCTTGTGAAGACAACCCCTTCTTTAAGGACAGTTGCCCCACTGAGCAGAGATTCAGATTTTCTGGCCAGTTTATGCTGCTACTATGTATAACTTTTTTTCCACCTGCTGTAGGGGAAATACATGCTGCCCATTGATTTGCATGTAATGCATGGATTAGGCAGCATGCCATAGTGAGAGCATGCCATTAGGCAGCATGCCATAGTGAGAGCTGCATTGATCCTCTGTCTCTATATCAGTATGCCATAGAAATGCCATATGGACAGTAGTTGTATTCATAACCCAACTCATTTAAACTTCTTTATTAACTGTATAATAACAAGAAACTTTTTATCCCAAAATTATCTGAAAAAAGTGTTTATTGCTCAAAACACGTTTTTATGTTTTGTGTTGATCTTTTCAGGCCCCTGACATTGCTTCTTAGAGAGATTCTTTCTGGCTCTGTGTTCCTTCCCTCAATGGACTTTTTGGCTGATCCAGTAGGTTTCTGTGAAAGTGTGACAAATTTATAATGCTTGTAGTTGTAAAAAATAATTGTCCATGGTAAAATAGTGGTGAAGTTCCACAGACAATTTCACCAATCTAGTCAATTTAGATTGGTGAAATTGTAGGGGACATCATTTCACCTTAGAACAGCATGATAGGTTCTTGTTGAATGTAATGTGTGATGTATTTTATGTGTTTGCATATTTGTAAAGAATGTGAATATTATTTCTTTTCTAGGATAATGTTAATCGATTATTGCTCATTTTCATTGATGATAGTCCTGTAAGTATTTATATTTTGTATTTCTATTTACTCTTCTAAGCCTTTTTGGTTTATTTTACTAATATATGTCGATTTTAATTTTATTGTAGCCTGAACAAGCAACAGAGCCAACCTCCAGTTTGGTACCATTCCTCCAAAAATTTGCAGAGCCTAGAAACAAGAATCCTTCGGTATTTGCCATACCTAGAATTACTTAAATGACTTATGTGAAGCAGAGTTGTAATATTGCGTGTCTGAAGTAGAACACCTTTCTAAATCAAATGCAAATTTACATCCATTTTTCTTAGACACTTTATAACAGGCCCATGTACAACAACATTATGCAAATTGTCATTTCAGAAATATCAAGACACTGCAAAATACTTATATTGGAGGCAATTAGGACTACAAAATAAGTAATGGAGGACTGTCGTTAAAAGTGATTTTAGAAGTGAATGACAATTTATAATGTAGAGATTTTTTTGGTTTGCAAAAAATACCATGCCAATTTTCTGTTGCAAAAGTGACTCATTTTCTTGTTTATATCATTGGGGGACACAGTACCATGGGTATAGCCCCAGCCACTAGGAGGCTGACACTAGGAAATAAGAAAGTGTTGCCTCCACCCAAGTGGGCTACACCCCATCCACAGACAGGAAGCGAATCAGTTTTAGCCTAAAGTCCATAGGAGGCAGACATGTACTGCTTGTAAGTCTTCTGCTTTTTATTATTTTAGTTTTATTTAATTATTTTCTCTTTCAGATTACAGGGGAGCCTCAATGTGCACTGCCACATTAGTTGTACCCCCTGTGAGTGCTAGGAGTCAGACAGCTAGGGTATCCCTGCACAGGCCTGTGTCTCTCCTCACCGCAGGTCACCCAGCCCCCCTAATTGTCTGTAGCTGGAGTGCCAGTATTCCCACTTTGAGTGTGAGTTTACTGAAGGGGTGACCCTGTGAGCACCCAAAAACATTGAACAGGTGAGTATTCTTCACTCCCTGGATCCCCTCCTTTAGCTAGGCCCTATCTCCAGTGGCCTCTGTCTTCCCGCTGCTTGCCATTTAATGTCCCTCAAAGTACACAGCCTTCTGCAGTACTGTGCCCCTCCAAGCTTCCACATGTTGCAGCACAGCATCCATTCATGTTAGTCCCAGCCATGTCTCCCAGTAGGTGCACTTACTGTATCATTTCTGGGGTGTCCATGTCTTCCTCTCCAATGAGGGTGAAGCTCCCGGGCCCTTCTCTTCCCACCCCATCCTCTTTCTCAGGTAACCTCTGCACCAGAGTGCTCCCTGCTGCAGTATAGCTGAACTCATTTAGTCCCCAGCTTCTTCTGGGCATAGGTCGCATTTAGCCCTGCCTCCCTTTAGTGAAGTGCCACTTCTTCCCTTCAGTTCAGACTTTTTTGCCTGCCTCTAGGTAAGTTTCTTTCTCCCCTCTGTCAGAGCGGGCCATTGCGAGGGGCCTTCCTTTCCCGCTCATGGCAAATTCTGAGCAGGTTTTTTTTTAGGGGGTTAGAGGGGGCTTTCCCTTACCGCTTTAACCTGTGCACATCACGTCTTTTGGGGGGCACTCCCACTCCTGCTATATGTGGCTTTCTGCCCTCTTGAGGGGATTGATCTAGTGGATGGTGTTCCTCAAATCTGTACTCCCAGTACAGCCCTTTCCTTGTTATAGTGGCCCCTCCTCCCTGCCGATCTCTGCCACAGTCTCCTGTTGTCTGAAGTCTGTGATTCCAGACCCATTACATCAGGCCTCTCTCCCATATTCAGCCTGCTGCCTCTTCCATGCACCTTTAGTTACTGGTCCTTGCCCTGGGCTCAGAAATAGAGTGACCATCTCCTCATTGGTGCCCGAAACTGGGGAGTAGCTCCCTGAGATAAGCACCGCACTCTAATCCAGGGGTTCCAGGCCCTTCTCTACCCTTGCAGTAGCTTAGGCACTGGTGGGGTTAGTCTGGACTAAGATGTTTCCCCCACTACAGGTGAGACTCTGGCCTAGCACTTTTGGCTTACATAGCCCCTCTCTCAGGGCAATAATGTTGCTCAGTCCAAGGCACAGTGGCATGCAGCAATGGGGTCCTAGTGGTTCAGGCCATGGAAGAAGGCCTCCCACATCTCACCAGTCCATGCTGGTTCTGACTTGTGGGTCCTAGGAAGGATGTTCCTCCTTTGTGTTTTGTGCCCCCCCAAGCTCATCTAGTCTCCCCTGCGGGGGCTTGTTTTTCCACAGTCAGGATTCTCTCCTTGCCTATTCCAATTAGGGGGCTTCTGCTTCCCTGGAACACTCCTGTTCTTCCCACTTGGCTTGCAGCAGTTTATGGATATTCCTGTGTCCATATCGACATGCTATTTCCTGGGTGGGCTCCCTTCCCTCTTAGGGTATGTTCACACAGGGTTGTAAAATCTAACTCAAAAAATGCATCCCATTCATTTCAATGGGAGTCAGTAGCTGATTTTTTTCAGCTAAAGGAAAAAAAAGAAAGTGACATGACTTATCTTCAGGTGGATTCCGCCTTGAAAAACCCATTGAAATAAATGGGAGGA
Organism: Leptodactylus fallax; assembly: GCA_947044405.1. NCBI lineage: Eukaryota > Metazoa > Chordata > Amphibia > Anura > Leptodactylidae > Leptodactylus > Leptodactylus fallax. The sequence goes on along the minus strand of CAMRHE010000128.1, from coordinate 3,892,853 downwards.
GGAAAAAATTGTGACACATTTTTTTTTACGCGGCTTTTGTAAAAATCACATCAACAAGCACAAGCATTTTTTTAAAGAGAAGTTTCCAGGTCCATACAGTGTGCTGGAGCAAAAAAAAACAAAACGCATCATGTGTAAAAGGAAAAAAAAAATAAAAATTTCTGAAACAGATTTTTTTCAGCCTGTGGAACCAGTTGCAGGCTGTCTTCCCTTGGCATGACTGGCCACCTGCTTTTGAATTGGCATTCTACTTATTCTAAAGGACGTTCCCTTTGTCCCCAGTTTGCCTGCTCTTCTCATGGATATGAACTTCCCAACGGGAATCTTTGCTTTCCCTTCCCTTGATGGCGATCTGTGCGGACAACCATAGTTGCTTGATGGCAGTAGACGTCCACTTGGTCCATCTAGTCTGACTTATTTTGGTTTTTCTTTCTTAGGATCTACTCAACTTGTTCTTTTCCATAGCATGCTTAAATTTGGTCTTTTTTTGTGTCCTCCTTCTTCCTTCCTTTTTCATAGACAGTATCTGCCACAGGCAGTTTAGTTCCTCTGGGTTGTGTCTGAGCCCTCTCGCTGCTCTAGTTTCTTGTTCCTCTATTGAGAGTCCGTGCATGGGTTCGGCACCCTTCGGGTGCTTCGCATCTTAGGACATTTGCAGGTCCTAGCTGGTTCTCCATTTTATTCTGTGAATCCTAGGTTCCCAGATGGGCCCCTCATTCTTCGGGCAATCATGATTGCCATTGGTGACTATCTAACTTTTCTGTTCTCAGAACTGGCATGGGTATCCTCACCAGGCCCTGCTGATCCTGCACTGTCCAGCACTCTCCTTGTCTGAGGTTTAGGCTGATCTGTCTCTTGTGCTGTTGGTCGGCTGCAGGGCATTTTCTCTTTGCACCCTCTGGGTCTGCTTTAGAACGTCCCATGGTACTGTGTCCCCCAATGATATATAAATGAGAAAATTGGATTTTTGTACTAACCGTAAAATCCCTTTCTTGTTGTGTTCATTGGGTGACAGAGATCCTGCCCTCTGTTTTTTCTGTTCTTGACTATTGTCCTTGGGTTCTCTTCTTGGGCTCAGGAAATATTGGTGCTTGCACCACGCTTTGTGTTCTCCTACTGCTGTTGGCACAAAACTGATTAAGTTCCTGTCTGTGGAGAGGTTATAGCCCACTTGGGTAGAACCAACACTTTCTTATTTACTAGTGTCAGCATCCTAGTGACCGGGCCTATACAATACCTGTGGTACTGTGTCCTTCAATGCATACAACGAGAAAGGGTTTTTACGATTAGTACAAAAATCCAATTTTGGTGCAAGCCTGCTTGCGCTGGAAAATGAGGCAAAAATGCCCTACTTTGTCCATTTTCCAACCTGCTTATCACTTTTAAGAAAAGTGGGTGGTGGGTTCAAGGATGCTTCGGCCAGATTTATTAACTCACGCCAGTTTTATACCTGAAAGTTCCTGACTGGAGTAGAATTAATTTGCACAGGACCCCCATTGTGTGTCAGAAGTAGTAACGTGCCATAGCCTCTTAGTAATTCTGTTGGATTATTTTGCCAAACACAGATAATTTTCCCTTGTTGACTAACAAATTAATATTAACTTAGACTTAAATGGGTTGCCCAAGATCAGATATTGATAGGACAGCGTTGGACCAATAGGGGTCTGACATTCACTGAAACTGATCAGCTGTTTTCATCATAGTGTCTGGAACCAGAAGCAGATGTTAGAGAGCGCCTTTAATTTTGGTGTACTCTTATGGATATTTGGATTAGAAAGTAGAAATGAATAATAACTTGTATATGAGAACTTTAACTTTTTATTATTTCCTTGCTTTAATTCCCTTTTCTGCTTTTATTACATATTTGCCTCAGGATAGTGTGTCTCCAACTTTTTGCGATATTATGCTTGATTGCTTCCATATTAGCTTTGTTATATAATTGGGACAAGCTTTCTATTTTATCCATTTTTTTTTTTTTTTTTTTTTTCTTTGAGGTTCTGAAACTAGAGTTGAAGGAGATCAGGGCAGAGCAGGACCTTCTTTTCCGCTTCATGAATTTCCTGAAACAGGAGGGAGCTGTACATGTTTTACAATTTTGCTTGACAGTGGGTAAGTCACTGAGGCACCTTTTTAAAAATTAAACAAACAAACCCACAATTGCAGGATCTATTCATCATGGTTTGTTAACTTTAGGGGGCGTTCACACTACCATTGGCGACCGTCAGTAGTGTCCATTGCTATTGTCCGTTACAAGATCGGACACTAGCTGAACCATCAGAAATCCGTTAAAATTTCCATTCATTTCAATGGGTTTTTATATTGTTTCCATTTGTGTCCTTTTACACCAAATCCATCAGAAGTCCGTTATTTTTTCGCGGACAAAAAATCCTACATGCAGGACTTTTTGTCCATTTGAAAAAAACGGATTCTTGACGGACAGCAAGTGTCCGTTATTTTTTTTGACATTGAAGTCTATGGGTAACGGACTTATAACGGACAGTAACTGATAACCATCAGTTACTGTCTGTTATTTTATGTCCGTTTTTTTCCTGCGCATGCTCAGAAAGCAGAAAAAAACCCAAAAAACTGGACAGTGTTAAAAAACGGACACTAACTGATTCTAATGTGTCCGTTTTTTTTAACTAATCCATTAATTGGATCATTTAAAAAAATGGACACATTAACATCAGTTAGTGTCCGTTAATGTCTGTTATGATAGGTGTCCGTTTTTTGTTTGTTTTTCTTTTTTTAACGGACACTATCAGAACGGACATCAATGGTAGTGTGAACCCTGCCTTAAAACAATACAATCATAATTATCATTTATCCACATGGTAGCAATTGCGGATAAAAGTACGGACCCATTTCTTTCTGTGGCCGCATACACACAACCGTAGTTTTTACAGATGTGTGTCCAGGCTGTAGAAAGGAGATGGAGCAGGTCCTATACCTGTCTGCGGCTCTGTTAGTTTATTCAAATGTATGGGCCTGTAGAAATCACGGATGACAAATGGATACCAATCCATGTGTCATCCGTTCTGTTTTTACTGACCTGTACACTACACACTCTCATATGCATTGAGCATTGGATTGCAGGACTCCCTACTGCTGGGACCCCGATGGTCACAGGAACAAAGATCCTGCATCCCCCTATATGAATGGAGCATCAGTGGCGCATGTTGCTGCAATCATTTTTTCTTGTGCTGCTGAATAGAATCCGAGTAACAGCACACAACTATCTTTGGCAGATGATGAATATAGCAGCAGTGCATATGCTTAGTTACTGTTTCATTCTTATGGGAAACATCAGATTTCCTTATGCATGAGTAGGGTCCCATCCATCAGACCCCCACCAGTCAGACATTTATCACCTATTCTGTGGAGAGGTGATAAGTTTAAAACTTGCGACAACCCCTTTAATAGACTGTGTTTTTTACATAGAGGAATTTAATGACAAGATTTTAAGGCCTGAGTTGCCTGATGCTGAAATGCTCGCTCTTCATGAAGAAGTGAAGAAGATCTATGTAACTTATTGCTTGGAAGAAAGCATTGATAAAATAAGGTTTGACCCCTTCATCGTGGATGAAATCCAAAGAAGTAAGTGTATGCATGCCTGACAAAAAGTGAAAAATAAAGAAACACTCAAAATGTAAGGTGTGCTCTAAAATAAGCTGGAACCATACCAGCCTACAAAAATATTCTGTGTCTAAAACCAGGCCGGTGTATTTCGACTATATATTGAAAGATGAGCTACGCATATGGGAGATTTTCATAATTGGTGATCGAATATTTTGTCATCGTGTCTCAATAGACTTGTGTGCATGAGGCAAATTGATTGTGCCAACCAGTGAAGATCATTCCTCTATTTTATACACAACTCTCCTATCAAAATACAACTATGGGATGGTCTAGCTTACAACATGGTGCATCAATGTATGCCAGATCCAGACCCCCACACCATGATCTTCACTGGTTGGAGTAATTGATTTGCCTCATGCATACGAATCTATTGAGACACCATGGAGAAATATTTGATCAGTGATTTATGAAAATCTCCCATATGCGTAGCTCACCTTTCAATATATAGTCCTAATACACCAGCCTGACGCACCTGGTCTTAGGCATGGAATATTTTTGTCGTCTGGTATGGTTCCAGCTTGTTTTAGAACATACCCAATAAACTTACATTTTTTGTCGTTTTTCTTTATTTTTCACTTTTTCTCAAACTCTGTTTAGAAACGAGCCAATGGATTTATCAAACATAGTTTTATTCTAAGGGTATACATACCCCAGCTAAACTTCCATGGTTAGACTAAGGCCCCATATAGTAAAACCCAGCTTTAAAAAACGCATGGAAAATGAGTTTTTGCTCCATTTTTTTTTCTTTCCCTTTTGAATCTATAGGGAAAACGCTCACAAATTCACAGCTAAAATTAACATGTGTGGATGCAATTTGCTAGTACTGTAAAATGTAGTGTTTTTTTTTTCTGCAGCGTTTCCACATTGGCCATAAACGCATTGTTGGATCTTAGCTTTAAGGCTAAACCCCCTCATAGTGAAACGCAGCTTAAAAAACACTGTGGGAAAATAAATGCTGCGTATTTCATTGAGTTTTTGCTGCGTTTTTCTCGGCTTTTTTTCTTCCCCTCTTAAATCTATAGGGAAAATGCTCACAATTCCACATCTAGAATTAACATGCTGCGTTTTTGAAAAAGTAGCTTTTTTTTTTTTTTTTTTTTTTCGCAATGTGTGGATTAGATTTTCCAAAATATTGACTTTGCTGATACTGTAAAATGCAGCATTTTTTTTGTTTTGTTTTGTTTTTTCTGCTAAGGCTTTTTAAGGCTAAGGCCTCATGTAGTGAAATGCAGATTAAAAAGCCTTAGAAGAAAAATAAAAACATAACGAAAATGTATTCATTGAGTTTTTTCTTCATTTTAATGTGTTTTTTTTATTTCCCTATTAAATCCATAGGTAAAACACAATTCCACATCTAAAATTAACATGCTTTTTTTTTTTTTTTTTTTTTTGTTTTAAAAACACATACATTTTTGAAAGTGCAGGTTTCCTGCAATGTGTGTATGAGATTAACCAGAATCTCATTCACTTTGCTGGTTCTGCAGAGTTTTATTAAGCTGTGCTTCTGCAGCTGGCAAAAAGCACTGCGGTTCAGCAACGTGGGACTTTAGCCTAAAGGGGTCTTCTGACTTTTTGAGATTGATTGAACTGTCCTTAAGATAAGTAATTTATTGAAGATAGTCAGTAGCTGTACTTGGTATTGCAGCTCAACTCCATTCACTGAATTGGACTGAGCTGTAAACAGGACATGTGACTGATGACCATGACATTACATAGCTTGTGAACCAGAGGCTGTCATTTCAAACAACTGATCTTCAATCGATGACCTTCCCTTAGGATAGATCATATAAACTTTTATTCTTATAAGCTTAGAAAACTCCATTAATGTAGTATATTTGTAGCCTTTCTACTGGCTAATTGGAGGTATCTGAAAAAAGCTGCAATAAGAAAATCAACAATTAGTTTGTAGGCTCTTATGGATAAGGACATCATTCTTTGTCTTATTTTTGTTTACCTGTCATTTTACTTATTGGTTGGCACCCTGTACTGCAGAATTTGTTACTGCTATGTACCTATTCTAGCTTATGCTGGATCAGTGATATGAAATGGTTGTCCGTAGAAATGTGCACAAGTCCATGCCTTTTTTTTGTCTTTGATAGTTTTGTAAACTTTAATCTCCTGTTTTAGTTGCAGAAGGTCCCTACAATGAAGTGGTGAAGCTTCAAACTATGAGATGCCTGTTTGAAGCCTATGAACATGTCCTTTCCCTCCTTGAGAATGTTTTTACACCTATGTTTTGTCACAGTGATGAGGTAAATAATGACCTTTGTTAATAGATATTTACTACAGTACCTATACAATACAAGTGAAAATAGCTTACTTCATGGTTCCAAAACTTGATCAGTAGACTGATTGATTGGTACATTGATGACTCTTATTTTCCTGGAAGTCACTAAAGAGAACCTTTCATCCCCTTTGCCAATTCCAGCTCTTTTTAGCGCAGTTGGTATTTATTCTCTAGCTCCCTCCATTCCCAAACAATAACTATTGTTCGTTTTGGTGGACTCTCTCGCCAAGTCGGCTTTCACATTGGCTGGCTTCACCCTGCGGCCTGCTTCCTGATTCAGCAAGGCCTGCATTTCCTGGGCCAAGCAGCTCCAAATGGGTCTCTCCAATGAAGCTCCCCTCCAGGACAACTAGCTGCTCGTGTCTGAAATCCTGAATGCTTCTAAGTATCTGTGTGATGCTTCCCTGGAGGCAGCTCGCCGATCTGCCTAGGTGGCCCGCCAACGCTGTGGTAATCCACCGCACCATTTGGATTGCTGGAACCGCTTCCAAGAAGGCGGTTGTGGCACTTCCCTTCTCAGGACGAACAGGGCTGACGTTTTGGCAAGGACCTCTACAAATTTATCTCTGAATCCACAGGCTGAAAAGCTTTCTCCTTCCTAAGAGGCATTCTAGGCACCAGCCATCCCCTTCCAGCAGCTCTCAGCATTTCTGCTCCTTTTGTGGCTCCACCTCTCGCTCCAGAGGACAGTCTCTCTGGGACTCGCGCTCCAAGAAGCCCTCATTTAAGCCCAGACCCATCAGGCACAAAGTCCTCCAGACCTTCTTCTTTCAAGCCCTCCTCTGCATGAAGGTCCACGGGTGGGTGGGGGGGGGCAACTGCTTTCCTTCTGGGAAATCTGGCTTGCCAGCATCGACGACACCTGGGTCGAAAAGGTGGTGTTGACCGGCTACTCTGAGTTTTCCTTCCTTCCAGACTGAAGGGTTTTTTTCATCCACTTTGCCTTCTTCCCCTGCTCAAGTGGCTGCTTTTATTCGGGCCGTCTCTATTCTCCAGCGGCAGGGAGTCATTGTCCCCGTTCCCGCTTCAGAGCGTTTCCGGGCTTACTATTCCATGTCCACAGGTTCCACATGGAGTCCCTGTGATCGGTGGTGGCATCTTTGGAGATTGGCGAATTCCTGTCGTCTATCGACCTCTGTAACGCTTACCTCCACATTCCATTGCGCAGTGCCATTAGCATTTTCTTTGTTTTGCGGTGGGTTCGCGTCATTTCCAGTTCGTCACACTCCCCCTTTGGGCTGACCTCGGTCCCCAGAGTATTTACCAAGGTAATGCCGTCTCTCATGGCCATTTTCCGTTCCAGAGGAGTTCCTGTGATTCCTTACTTGGATAACCTCCTGGTGAAAGCTCCCTCCAAAATGTACAACCTGACCAGCTTGCAGATCACCTCGGACCTCCTTCGGCGGTTCGGCTGGCTTATCAACGAGGAAAAGTCCTGTCTTTTGCCTTCTCAGTGCATGGAATTTCTGAGCATGATCCTCAACACGCACCAGGGCAAGGTTCTCCTCCCGGAGTCCAAGATCCTGGCTCTTCAGTCCGGTGTGTCTTGCCTTTGGAGGAACCCCCCATGCTCTCTTCAGTTCGGCATGCGGTTCCTTTTTGCTCAGTTTTTGCACTTGTGCCCTCTGCAGTTGGCAATTCTGGCCCGCTGGGACAAGTCTCTATCCAGCCTCAACCACCTGATTCTCCTGCCTCTCGTAGTCCGTCGAGACCTTCTTTGGTGGCTCTCCTCTCCAGGAATCTCTCAGGGAAAGTCCTTTCTTCCCCTCCATTGGCAGGTTATCTCCACCAACACCAGTCTTTCTGGCTGGGGAGCGGTCTTCGGCACCTTGACCGTCCAGGGCCTGTGGTCTGAGGAAGAGTCCTCTCTTAAGATCAGCCTGCAGGAACTGACGGCCATCTTCCTAGCCTTGGTTCATTGGACCTCTCTCCTCCGAGGGCTTCCGGTGAGAGTCCAGACTGACAACTCCACCATGGTCGTCTACTTGAACCATCAAGAGGGCACCAAGTGCTGTGCCTTCTAGAAGCCTCCCGCTCTCTTCTTTGGGCGGAATGTCATGTACCGGTTCTTTCAGCGGTTCACATTCCAGGCATGGACAACTGGGCGGCAGATTACCTAAGTCGAGAAAAGCTCGACCCAGGCGAATGGTCGCTTCATCAGAAGATCTTTCTCCAGCTGTGCTCCTGGGTTGGCACACCCAACATCGACCTCTCGTGATTCCCTGCTTGGACTTCCACCTTCTGTACCTGTTCCCTCCTTTTCCTTTTCTCCCTCAGGTTCTCAAGTAACTGAAGACCGAAGGGGTTCCAGCCATCCTGGTGGCTGCGGATTGGCCCCACTAGGCCTGCTACGCGGACCTCCTGTTCCTGCTGGCAGACGCTCCTTGGCCTCCTCCTCAACAGGTCGACCTTCTGTCTCAAGGACCGCTGTTCCACTGCACCTTTCCTCTGCTGTGTTTAATGCCATGGCTGTTGAAGCCGAGGTTCTGAGGCATCATGGGTTTTCAGAACCTGTTATCCAGACCATGCTCAAGGCCCGGAAACCCCAGTCAGTTAAGATCTACCATCGCACGTGGAAGGCTTATGTCCGTTGGTGTGAGAGTAACGATTTTCATCCGCTCTCTTTTTCTCTTCCCAGGATCCTAGTGTTTCTCCAGTCCCGTCTGGACCAAGGTATTAGTCTTTCTTCTCTTAAAGGACAGGTTTCTGCCCTTTCCATTCTTTTTTAGAAGACCCTGGCTTTCCGGCCTTAGGTGAAGACCTTCCTGCAGGAGGTGGCACATTGTGCTCCTCTCTACCACCCTCCCGTGGAACCGTGGGAACTTAATTTCGTCCTTGATGTTCTTCAGTCTTTCCCCTTCCAGCCTGTGTGGGATATCTCCCTTTGCCTTCTGTCCTGGAAGGTCACCTTCCTGGTAGCCATTACCTCTATCCGCATGGTCTCCGTACTTGCTGCCCTGTCCCGTAAGCTGCCCTTTCTTGTTCTCCACCGGGGCAAGGTTGTCCTTCGCCCCCCACTGACTTTTCTGCCTAAGGTGGTTTCTTCCTTTCACATCAACAAGGACATAGTCTTACCATCTTTCTGCCTGGACCCCAAGCATTCACATGAGCATTCTCTTCACTGCCTGGATGTTGTCCGGGCGCTCCGGGTTTATTTGGCTCTCACTGAGCCCTTCCGTCGTTTGGACGCCTTGTTCATTCTCCCTGAGGGCCCTCGCAAGGGCCTGGCTGCTTCCAAAGCTTCTATCTCCCAATGGATTCAGTCTGCTATCAAGGAAGCCTATTCGCTTAAGGGTAGGACACGCCCCTCCGTGTGACTGCTCACTCCACGGATCTGTTGGAGCCTCCTGGGCTGTTTGGCCTCAGGCTTCTGCCGCCCAGGTGTGCAAAGCTGCCACATGGGCCTCTATTCACACTTTCACAAAATTTTACCAGATCCATTCTCTGCCGATGCCAGTTTGGGTTGTAAGGTTCTGCAAGCGGCTGTGTGCTTAGTTGTCTGGATGGCTGTGCAACTCCCACCACCTGGGACTGCTTTAGGACATCCCATGGTGCTTTGTCCCCCAGTGAAATAAGCAAGAAAATTAGATTTTTTTTTTTTTTTTTGTAGTCACCGTAAAATCCTTTTCCCGTTGTATTCACTGGGGGACACAGATCCCACCCGTGTTTTTTTGGTTGTTCCTGCCCGAGCTGTTTTGGTTCTTTTCGGTTTCAGGACATGGTGGTTGTTCTCTTTTTTTTTTTTTTTTTTGTTTTTTTGTTTCACTCTTACTGCTGCGGTACAAACTGACTAAGCACCGTGTCTGTGAGAGGGTACAGCCCAGAGGCGGAGCAGACATCATTTGATACTTATAGTGTCAGCCTCTTAGTTGCCGGATCTATAACCATGGTGCTGTCTTCCCCAGTGAATTCAACGAGAAAAGGATTTTACAGTGAGTACAAAAAAAAAAAAATCAATTTTTTTTTTATGGAATGTCTTTGTATATTTCCAGATAAGGAAAGTTGAAATATGTCATCTTTCTATCCTGACATTTATCGCTTGGCCCAACACAACACCTCTAATATTAAACACAGCTGTGTTGTTAGTGTAGGTTATGTGACTCCCGTCCACACCCGGTTTCATCCCTCCTAGGCGAGTACAGAAAAGTCACAAGAGTGTGTTGAGGTGTGGTGAGCATACCAGTTCTATCCATGTGGGGTGAGCTGATAAATCCACCCTTATATAAACTTTATATTCACTGTTTTACATCCCAACTGACCACCATACCTTGAATACCTTAGAATCTTAAGTTTGATATTAACTTACATAGATGTATTTGTACACTTCCCTTTACAATAGTATATAGGATAACACAACATATTGCCACAAACTGTGGCTTCCTGAAAGATAAAAAGTAGTGCATTGGATCTGAAATAATCATTGCCTCCATATGTGAAGCTGCACATACATAATCCTTACTACCTAATTTTCTTTTTTTTCTCATATTTCTGCAGGAGGTTTTACTAAATGTATGTAAACTATTAATGTCTCCTTACTAGATGCTTCTGTCTCAGGCAGGGTTGCACTGTCTATTAAGTGGAGTGATTTCATGGGGAATAATTTCAGGGGAGGACAGAAAATCATTTTTCCTTTCAACTCTGGCAGCAAATCACCTAATTCTCTAAATTGAAATAAATGAATTCAGGTTACAAATAAGACCATTCTGGGCTACTATTTTGCTTATTAAATGGGAAGAAAAGTGAAAAACTCAATTAATAAAACAATTGCTTTAAAGAAAAAAAAAAACTTTTAATAGCCGTACCCATCTTATTTGAATTGACTCTTAAATGGGTTTGATTCCAATGAAATAATAGAAGAATTATTACCCACCTTACCTACATTATATCATCTTACTCCTGTTCTGACACTAAATTTCCCAATGGACTATGTATTGACCTTCAGAGTTCATTTGTCAACACAGGACAAGTGACCACTGCAGCCAGTCACTTTAAAAAGAATTTATGATCGCTAGATGAACCCTTCAAGTTGACCAGCATTTGTCTTCTATGTTCCAGCCAAGTTAGCAGGCATGTTTACTGCCATTAGTAGAGAAGGATAAGCTGCTGCCGCGCAGACCACCTGACCTTTGGTTACAGGCAGGCAGTGCCAATACATGTTAGATAGGAGGTGGGATACTCTGATATTTATCTAATGTGTATATACAACTAATATACTTTTTTTCATTATTATTATTATTTAAACTAATTTTTTTTTTTCATTTCTGTACTAGTATTTTAGACAGTTACTTGAAGGTGCAGAGTCCCCTACACGAAGTTCAAAATTTAACAGGTATGCCTCAAATTTTTTATATTAATTGTGGAATATTGATCTTGAATATGGGCTTAAAGGGAGTCTGTGCTGCACATGCACGCTTCCAGTGTAAGCCAGCTGAAGCCGCAGTCCTACTCTTCCGGGTGTAGGTGATATTAGGCGTGCATGTGCAGTACACTACACTTCGGAGACTCAAGAGCAGGTGGGGAAGCTATATTCTAGTTTGGAGGGGAATGAGTGTGGGGATGATGTAGCGGCAATGCTCAGCCTCTGTAAAACTTGCCCTGATGCACTCTTGTCTCATTTGAATAATGATAAAAATGGATTTACATCAAAATGAAGCAGCGGTTCTGACAACAAAATATAGCACTGTCTTAGAACACTATAAGGGACTGTGGCTGGTTTAATGAGGTTTTCTTGCTGACAGACTCCCTTTAAAACTACATGTGCATTTATTGATCAGGTAATATTATTTATGTATTTAATACTTTAACAAAACAGATAACCTTTGCAACAACTTTGCTTTAATTTATAGTAGAGTATAGTACCTGGGGTTAATACTATTTCTAGTCATTATATGATTTCTATTCTGCAATTTTTCCCCTCTGCAAGCTCTAGTTTGCAGTATTTTGCATTTTTCTTTGAGCTGGTGGGTGAAGGCTAGCTGTCATATACTATTCACAGTAAGTAGAAGAGAATCTGCTCCATAATTGTGTCTCTTTCACTCAGAAATGGCCCCAGAACCATGCAGGACACACGCTGAGAAGTATTGACCTATAATGGTGTGTGTAAAGTACTTTGGCTGTGATAGAAAGTTCTCATTTTTCTTCTCTTATCTCCTGTACTACCTGCTCACTACTCCCCTCTCCATAGACTCCTCCATAGACCTGTATAATCTAAATTGTATGATCTACAGTCTGTCTCAAGATAGATATAGCAGGATTTTTTGAAGAGAAAGTCAGTTAAGCAGAGAAGAGCAGGGAAACATATATCAACCTATACTGTTGATTTATGCAAAGTTTGTTGCAAGGTTACTATTAATTTAAAGTGACACTCGGTTATCCTCAATTCACACAATAGAAGAAAACTTGCTGATCTATGGATATTTGACCCCTGAAATTTCCATCAACCAAGATAACTGGGGTCCCTTGTACCTCCAAATGAGTGTAATGGCCAGTTGCGTATGTGCAAACACTCAGTATACTTCTGTGGCACTGCCAGAGCTAGCAGAGTGCAGCGCTCGGCTATGTGGCAGGCCAATAGAAAATGAATGCAGTGGCAGCGCACATGCTCGATCTACTACTCCATTCAGACAGGGCAATCAGAGCCTCGCTCTCATGATTGGTGGGAGTCCCTGCAGCTGGACTCCCACCAAACAGCAAGTTATCCTTTTGGATAGAGAAATAACTGTAATTCAATTCAGCTTGTCAAAGGAAAGCTACCGTGAAAAAATACCTAATAAACAACAAGTGCAAACTCTGAGCTTGCTAGGCCTCAAAGGTACAGTTCTGCTGCCTAGCAGGAGGCTCCAGTTTTAGTGGTGACCAAGCTAGCTTGGTGACGTTACGATTCTTGCAACATACAGAGGCGTGCCGTTTTCCCACCTCAAGCAGTGTTACTTTGTAACATATTGATTATGAATTATATATACTTATTGCAGAAATAGCCTCAGTTTGGATGATATACGGTGAGTTTCCACACAGCATGTTGGAATTGCTTCACTTTGTATTTATGTGGTTGCATTTTTGTGCTATATCTCTTGTGTGAATTTCTTTGTCTTCATTGGAAATTGTGTCCTATTTTCTCCCAGTCCTTGTTACTGCATTCATGACACACACAGCACCAACACATGACTTTTACAACTGATATAGTAGGATTCATTCAATTCTTCTAGGGTATTGCATTACTTTGCTGATTGGTGGGAATCCAATTTCAGATACCATCATCAGGATGAAGAGATTACAGTGCCCCAATATTCTTATATAAAGTGTACCTACAATTTTTACAAATTTTTCATCTGTGGGGTCCAGGAGCTGTTCATTGCTTAAACAAAGGAGCAGCAGTGCTTAGATGAAGACTGTTCCCCTTGTTTTCTGTTTGGCTGTTTCTCACTTCTTTAATCTGTGTGTGTACTCTTAGAAAGCCGATAAAAATGATGGGTAGCCAACTTTTTTGATTATATATTTTTTTTGGCAGCATTTGTCTTGATTAATACTTTTTGTAATGTATTTTGGCTCCTTTTTGTGAAATCCTGCACTTATCTTCCCTGTTTCTTTATTGAGAGCTGAAATCTGTACACTGCTTTCACTAGGTGTACAGTTGTAGTGGCTTTTGTATAAGGCAGGGAATCTGAGGCTGGAAAGGATCACTTCAAACAGCAAGTTGCAGTTCAGCCTGTAAAATTTCCACAAGAATCTCAACAACTAATAAATGCAGTATGAAAAACAGTTTCATGGGTTGGTACTAGCTGCAGGCGTCTTCAAAACCGTCCCTACAATCAGCTGAACGTCTTAAAGAGAACCTTTCACCACCTCCATCTATTCAAGTTCTTAGCGTCCGTGAATAGGTGGCACTCCATTGATTCCTCTAAGTTGGAATTTTTTCTCTAGCCTCCACCATTTCCGAGCAACAAGTTTAGTTAGTTTTGGTGCCTGATGTGCTATTTAAATCTGTCAGGGCGATTTGGGACACTATTCCACCCACAAGTCCTGGGGTTTAATGTTCCAAATCACACTGTTACAAAGCCATCAGTGCCCGCAATAAAAATAAAAAAGCTTTATACTCCTCCTGCTACTGTACTACTCCCACTGGCACAGTTCTTCACTGAAGCCAGAGAAGATCACCTTGGTTTCAGTTCGCATGCCCTGTACCTCTCTGACTTGCGCTGTGAAGCTGGGGTGTACATCCTTGGCTTCATTGAAGAACTGCGCAGGCGCTTTTAAGCTCTGTAATGTCAGAAGGCACTATCAGGCAGCCAGTGTTAGAGCTCAGAATCACACCCCCTGTCTGCTCCTGCCTGACGCCGTCCTCCTGACAGTGTCTGATATGTTATTTAGTTTCTGTACTAAGGACAGCATTTATTGCTCAGGAATGGTGGGGGCTAGAGAAAAAATTCCAACTGCACCTAGTAATTGATGTAGAGAACTGGACTTGTAGGTGGTGAATGATCCTCGTTGAATTCAGAAGGGAGAGATGTTGGCTGTACATATAACCATCAGAAAAAACAGGGTACCTCTTGGAGCTTGCCAACTTGAGGAAAAGGTTCCTCTTTATTTGTAGATAAATTTGTAAAGTAAATCCAGTCAAATGCGTTTTGATTAAACACCTTATTCAGATGAGTTTTGGACAGTATCTCACTTGAAGGCGTTTTCCCATGAAATGCATTTGAGTGGATGTATTTAAATAAAGAGGAACTTTTTTTCTCAAGTTGGCAAGCACTGTTTTTTCTGATGGTTATGTGTACATCCAGCTTCTCTGCCAGTTGAAAACACAGTCAGGATTGGCAACATCTGCAACTGCATATAAAGCCAGCCCCAACTGTGTTTTCAAGTGGTTCCTCTGGATGTTTTACAGTTAGAATTGCAGTCTGGTGTCATGAAACCTGCAAGTCTCACCTTGCATATGAGTATTGTGGAGGAACTGAGCTGCTCTCTGTGCTCCAGACTGCTCTTTTGCATAATCTGAAATAAATGAATATAAGTGCAATCCAGGCACAAATTTGTACGGGGATAAAAGTGTCCCATTCAGGTCAGCCTGACCTATCTAACTGTGCTGGTTTAATATGCTTCACCCTTTAAGGCAAGGTGATAGACTCCCTTTAAGGCAATACATGTGTCATGTGTGCTACCAAGGGTAAAAATAGGATACAGCTTCCCTTTATACAGCATTATACTGCCTTTACCTAGAACTGCTTATGATGTTTCAGTGTCCTGCTGTTTTATATATCTATAAGGAATAACAATGTTATTAAACATAGTGGGGCAGATTTATCAAGATTAGCCTTTTCCATGCTGGTCTTGATAGCCCTCTGTACTGGTGCATGCTTGCTCATAAATGAAGGGCATCTTCCGGAAGTCTTTGCACTTCAACTGAATTGTATGTAGTCTTCTCTTACACCAGAAAACTGGTGTAAATGCTAATAAATCTGGTGAAACCACTGGCCCCATCCACAGCACTACAGTATCATGCTCCCTTTTCAGAAAGAGGTGAGGACAGCATAAGTTCAAATAAGGTTTGTAACTTTTTTTTTCTGTCATTGGGAGATAATAATAAATCTTCCCCAATGTACGTAGTATGGATCAGTACATAGAGATTGTACATCTCCCTGTTTAGTAAAGGCAGTATGTATGGCTCCTGCATCATCATACTGAATGCATGACCAGTAAATAGATGCCATGCCCAGTGCTGTTTCCCTAATGCATCTTTGTCTTAACATTGCTGCCTGGATGACCCAGTTATCCCCTAACATAGCTGTATACATATGCTCCAGATTCTTATTGTGACTGCATTTATTTGTGCCACTTTGTATTAATAGATTCTAGTCTTCCTTTGCTGTGCTGCTCTTCATACTAACTGCTGGATTTGTCAGTTCTTTTTGATAATTTTCTTTCACTTGTCATTGATCTTTATACCAGGTAACGTATCTGTTTTCATTTGAGTGGCAAATGCTTGCAATTCTACTCCTTAAGACTTCTTTCATAATGCATCCCCCTACACATTTACTATATGTGTTAAATGTTTCCAAAAGCTTCCATTACACAGATGGAGTCTTAAAATTTTTTTTATTTTTTTTTTTATTTGGCCACTGTCTATTTCATTATTCCAAGAGGTGGCAGCTGTTATTTTACCCATCTCCCGCTCCTGTCCAGTCCCACCACCAGGGGGCACTACACAGTGCATCCAAACAATGGAGAACAGCAGGACATGACGCCCAGATGATAAGCAATGCCTGTGTGTAATGTGCAGCACCCCCTGGAGGCCGAAGCATAGGAGGGCTTGGACAGGAGAGGGTTGGGTGAGTAAAGAATTATCCAATAGGTAGCAGTCTAATGTCAATGTGGGTGGCCAATAAAGAGGTTAATATACTGTAGGGGCCAGTAATGGGACATTATACTATGTAGGGGCCAATAAAAGAGGATTTTTTGACCGCTAATGATCTGGGAGTGGGGGGGGGGGGTACTTTCATGGTCTAAAAAATTTAATTAGGGGGTCCTACACATAATTTTGCTTGAGGCCCCCAAAGTGACAGGTCCGTCCTGGGTATATATCAGAGATATATACATATGCTATTCCATACCCACATATGTAGTAGAATAATGTGTGTATATATATATATATATATATATATATATATATATATATATTTATTTTTTTTTAATAAATGTGAAAAGAGCCTAAAGGAGAGAAATCCATAATAAAGGAGATCAGGTTGTAGTATTCAATGAGTTCAGAACAATGAGCTGAGATTGGATTGGTTGCTGAGCAAAAATGTTCCTTTTTCCCTTTGGCTAGTTTTAATAAGTACCCCAAGGATTTATAGACTGTGCCATTTTGTCATTGTTTCGTTCTAAATCTCTGCAAAGCATATATTTTGAGAATTTCATTTTGAGAATTCTTTTAAATACACAAATGCTTTCTACCTCTTTCAAAGTTCTCCAGTGCCCAGTAAACTTTGTAATATATTATTAAGGGGCTTTCCACTTGTTATTTCCATCATGTTTCTTTGTTAATTATTTCTCTGTGAAACAGATCGTGAGCCCCTTAGGGCACAAGGACTGATGTGAGATATTATAAGATGTGTGTCGCACTTTAGAATGTTTCTTCTAATTGTCATCTTTTTTCATATCAGGACAACACAAAAAAGAGGAGGTGAGCCCTCAGGAATTGGGAAGATTGGCAGCAGACTAAAAGGAGTATTCAAGAGCACAACCATGGAGGGTGCAATGTTACCCAATTATGGAATGGCAGAGGGAGATGAGTATGCAGTATGTAATGACTTTCTTGCCCTTCTCAAGCACACTTCACTTTCTTGTTGTTTCTCCATAAGGACTTTCTTTCTTTAAAGCTATGCACAAATGTTGTCTAGTTTTTCCCATACAGTAGAATGTATATGTTAATCTGAGGGAACGGAGTATAGTTAAGTCAAGAAAGTATAACATGCACATTTATTCTATTCTATTTTTCTCTATATGATGTAATTGTTTGGTTTTGATGTTGTTTTTTTTTTTTTTTTTTTTTTTTTTAAAGACAAGGGATCTAAATATCTCTTAGGTTTGCATTACAAAATGGTATAGTCCTCTTTCCATTAAAATATTGATCCTCTTTCTGTTTTGTTGAGAAGCTCACTACAGGTGACGTCCCTTTTAGCATACAGTCGGTCAATGACCTTACATACTATGCTTCACTGCACCGAATCTGGATGGTCAAAACTCTCACTACAGCTTCAACCTTTTAGACTCCGACACAAACTGACCCTCTAGACTTATATTTTTCAGTAATTTTCACTTTAAAGAACATATCTAAAATGAGTAAAATGTATTGTTTACCTTAGTTATTGCAAGTGGATATATCTTAAATCTTGCTTATTAAACTACAGAATGTGTGTGGGTGGGGGGGGGGCGCGTAGCTAATGCTTGTTGTGGACAGACACATGTGAGCTGAGCTCCGTGTCAAACCCACATTATCCTGCATCTATCCTGTGACTCTGGTGCCCTGGTGGATCCAGGGCACCCCACTCACTATAGAGACTCTCTGGGAGTGGCTTTGAGTGCCTTGCACCACTCTGTGCTGCCGTCCAGAGTGTGACCACAGACGCTGCGGTGGCGATTGCTGCAGCCGCGTGGATTTCCTTGGGTTCCCGGTCCAGGATGTACTTCTGCACCTCCTCGGTACAGATATTCAAGAACTGTTCTTGGAGCATGAGGTCCGCGAAGTCCTTGGTGGTGATGCACTTGCCATCCGTCCACTGCCGGAACCACACGCTCATCTGGGCCGCGGCATCCTCATGGCTCTCCATAGGTTTTTTTCTGCTGGCCCCGAAACTTTAGGTGGTACACCTCAGGGCTGAGCCGGTATCTCCGGATTAGCGCTGATTTGGCGGACTGCTAGTCCTTGTCCTGTTCAGCTGGTAAGTTCGTATAAGTATCCAGAGCTTTTCATTTCAGCCGGGGAGTCAGGTAACGGACCCAGTCTGTCTGATACTACTGTCCACACACCTTCTCAAAACCCTGCAAGAAAGAGTCCAAGTCTCCGTTTGGTTCTAAGACCAGAAAGTCCTCGTATCGGGGCCTTGGTGCTTGGGCTCCTGGAGTTTGCGCAGGGGAAGATTGCTCCTGCTGGGAGATTTCCATCCTTTTTAGTTCAAGCTGATGCTCCCGTTCATGGGCCTCCCTCTCCGCCTGTTGATATTGGAGGATCAACTGTAGGCGAGCGTTAGTCACTGGGGCCCAGCTGTTGTAAAGCTTTCACCGTATCTTACAGCCTGCCCTAGTACCGAGCTTGATTAATAGGATTTGCTGCAAATCCCGAGCATCTGAGTGATACCACACACACACACACACGCACACACACGCTGTTTATTCTATATCCCACAATGCTGCCACCACTGTGAAGGATCTCGTCCTACCGAAACCACTTTTGGCACCCCTGAGATCACTTCATTACCTCACACTCCCCACCAGTGAGTGTTCTGGCCCATAGGATAATACGAAACTAGCTTTCTAAGTTTTATATATTTATTAACCCCTAAAAGGGTCGGTACTAGACACTTAACACATACAGAACATACATGTAGCGGTTATCAAGCAAATACAAGTAGAAAGCAACATGACACGGTGCACAAAATAAAAATGGGAATAAACAGTGGAAAAAGAAATATTACCAACACAAGCCTGTGATTGGTTCTCTGGGCTCCTGATGGTGGGCCCAGGGCACGTCCTTAGGTTAGTCCAAAAGTATGCATCCAGGCATGCTATTCCAGTGGCAGCACCCCCTTGGCTCTGGGCAATGCTGTTCAGATTTCTTTCAGCAGAACAACATGTGGCCCCACATGGCAGGCTTTTTGTTATTTTCCCTGACCTCACTGGGGAGGGAAGTTACACCTACCGGCTTGGAGTCACCAGACTAGAAACCGGTCCTGATTCCTCATCAGGTGACCAGACTGTCAGGCAAGTGGTATGATGGGACTCGGGGCGAGATCCCCATCGTGTAGACACCAAGGATGACACCCCAATTCCCTTTGGGTAGGGAGTTGAATGACTGGACCGCTCTCGTCCTCACAACTGCGCCATGATTAGACTGAACTCGTGCATCTTTCTCTGGGGCATCTATGGAATTTATTGGGGTAAGTGTGGGGTAACCCCTTAAGGAGATATGAGCATTAAAACTTTGATCTCTCTGATCTATCAGCGGTTCCAGGTTGTCTGTCTGTAACGTGGTTGAACAGGAAACCCCTGGTGAGAGGTTGAGTGTTGCCAAAGTGTGTTAATTACTCGGGACAATACAACAGAAGGACTGTGATTACCCAACAAAAGGGATCCAGCTTACTATAGCTGAGTTGAGTTATCTTGAACAAATGGTCTACAAGGAGGAAGGAAAGGGGTCGGCTAGATACATACAGTATTTGTACAAAAATACATATACGGGAGTCCCTGATCATCACAGGGACGCTTATAGCACCCTGGGTGTTTGCGATGCTCTGCATCATATTCAGATTTCTGGCACATGATGTGGGACTGTCCTTGTGATGAACCGACCCTCAGTTGTACATCTTTCTTAGAAATGTATTTTTACTTGCTCAGGTCAGTCCTCCCCCTACTTGTAGGAATGTTGTGCTTAAGTTGGGTTTACACTGCTGGACGATACGCTTCAGTGGTTTTATGTGTGTAGTAGGGGGAGAGGAGGCCAGTGACCTTAAGTTCACCCACAGACACACATTTCTCCGAGGGTTCTGCAACAGAGAGAAAAGGGGGGCTGCCTGGGGAAGAGATGTGGGTGGGGCACTAGCCATATGCTGGGGGGAGACCTGGATTCTTGGTCAGTCAGCAAAGAGGCAGCAAGGAGTTCTTATCTTGGAGAATATGTGAGGGCATTTCATGTTGTGGAATGCAGCATGGGCCTAGCATTGAGGCCTAAAGCCTTTCCCTTTGTTCTGGACAACATGTAGTAGACTTGTTTTCTGTAACTCACTTAAGGATGCGCCCTAGACCCAAAAACCTGTTGCGTCCTAGAGAAACGGACTTTTATTTCCCAGTTTATTTTCTGTACCGTAACTTTACCTTTATCTGTATCTTTCTTGGTAAGTGATATATATTCCTGTATATGTTAATGCTTAGTACCGACCCACTTGGGCTAATAAATATATAAAATTTAAAAAGCTCGTCTTTCGTATTATTCTATGACCCGGTCCGCTCATGGGGTTTGAGTGGGAGGTTAAGAAAGAAGGTTGGCCGCAGGTGTGCCAGGAGCGTGGCAAGGCGAGATCTTTCACAGTCCTAATATCAGAGATTTTTGGATAGAGGTCGTGGTCCCGCTCACCCCCAAGATTAGTTTTTTTTTGTTATTCTAGATTAAGAATCTTTTTATGGTAATCCCTATTCCTATCTAGAAAGGCTATTTCCTTCGCTGTTACTGTGGAGAAAACTGCTTAGTTCTGTCTTACCATACAATCAAATAGTGTACAAGGGTAGAGGCTGCCCCCAAAAATTTCACAAAGTCTGGGGTCCCTGGTGTAGTTCACCATTGACTTTGTACACTGCTCCGTCTTTTTGTACAACTCTTAAAGAGGACCTTTCATGTCCTCATGGATATGTGGTTTTATATACTGCAATAAAGCTGACAGTTCGCTGAATTCAGCGCACTGTCGGCTTTCCCTGTATGTGCCCCAGGGCTGGAGATATTGGTGCCGTTAGTTTCGGCACCGATATCTCCCCACTGTCAGAAGGGAGTTCCTCATAGCTCAGCGGCATTGCTGGGCTGTGAGGAACGCCCCCCCCCCGACTGTACTCTAACATAGCCTTGTACTGTCAGAGGGGCGTTCCTCACAGATCAGCGATGAGCTGCCCATTAGTTTTGGCACCAATATCTCCAGCCCTGGGGCACATAGCAGGAAGGCCGACAGTGCATTGAATTCAGCACACTGTTGGCTTTCTTGCAGTATATAAAACTGCATATTCATGAGAACATGAAAGATCCTCTTTAACTCATTTATGGCTTAGATGGGGTGTGATATCGGGAGTACCTACGACCTCTGTTACCACCCTGACTTCTAAGATGTTTGACACTGCAGTATGCTATTACCGTATGTGCAGTTCAGTTGGAAATGCAGTATGGTTTTGTCTCCTTATTAGATTTATGCCGTATACAGGTCAACATGGACATACCCTCCTCTTGGACTCGCCTACCTAGACCTCCTCTTGGGATATCATATTCTTGTTTCATTTTTGTAAATGCACTTTGCAGCACTGATTTTTCTATTGTTGATGTTTACTGTATTTCTGTTTTGTTTTTGTATATTTGATACAGCATTTTTGGAATTAACTTATTTTATATTGTCTCCTCAGGCCTTGCCTGTATTGTATACTATGTTGTGCAAACTTTCAGTAAAACGAGTTTGAAAAAAAAACCAAAAAAAACTTAAGAATGTGGTGACAGCTGCACTTGGTCACAGACTTTTAGTGACAAGCAAATCTAAGATATTTGCAATATACCTTATCAGAGGATAGTGCTTCTTTCACCACTTATCAGGTACTTTTACCTGCCTTGCTAAATGATGTTCATTCTAAAATCTTTGTTGAATCTGTTAGTTCACAGAGTGATCAAATTACATATGTGCATATCTCAAGTCTATGCAAAGAGGAGATGGGAGGAGGGATGGGAGTGGAGTGAGAGAAGCAGAGACATACAGAAACATAGTGCTGCAGCTAAAAGTAAGCTTTCTATCTCACCCCAAGTACTGGTTAGTACTTCCTTATAATATCCTGTAAGTGACAGGTTAGAGGAACAGAATGTCTGTCTATTTTTTTCCATGTGCAGTCTATGGTAGAAATAATGGCTAGTCTCAATCCTCTACCTCAGGGAGGGACAGAATAAGAATTAGAGCCTAAAGTCACATAATGGCTAGGAAAATTGTCATTTCTTATATACACAGCTTATCTTGAAAAGTTACACTTTAAAGGAAACATGTCGCCTCAGATTTTCACCCCTAAATAAACACACGACCGCAAACATATTGAAATGTACATTATAAATCTTCCCAAATGTTTTCTCAACAATCCCCTGGTTCTTTATAATCTATTACCTTAAGATTTCCCGCTCTGTATGCTAATTAGGTGAGAAAGGGCCGGTTTTCACTCTTCTCTGGAGAACAGTCTGGCTTATTCATTAGGAACTGGTTGACCAAGCGTCCTTTCTGTGACTGAAGGCCTTCCTCTCTTCTAAAGTCTTGTAAAATCCTGCGCCTGCGCAGTGATACATGCAGGTGTGTAATATCAGTCCCAGACATCCATTTGGCAAAACAGCACTCTGCGCGTGTCCGCACTCAGTGCAGCTTGGCTTTAGTGTGCAGGAGCGGGATTAACCGCGAGAATACAAGGAAAGGGGGCAGGAAGAGGTAGCAATAACAGTGTATGGAGGCGGTGTTAGAACTGTACCGAGAGACGTCACACAGCTAATTTATATAGCTGGAGGAGAACCGAAAAAAATACATTTTTTAAGGTAATGTGTGGGTGAAATTTTGTAAAATATGGGAGATATAATGGCTCCACAGTATTATGTGGTAGTGCTGGTTTGGTGGGGTAAATGTTTGTGACAGATTCCCTTAAGTACATTGAACTTATTCTGTAATGCTTCTGGGGTTTTATGTTTAATCAGTTTTTATTGAGGTTTTTGCAAATAAGAACAAGAAAAAGCAAAGCCAAAACAAAGGCATCAAACAAGGCGGTAGGAGGCACCCAGGCCACCCAATCATGAAAAAGTCACAGAGCAACGGTTACGGTAGAGGGCTGTCAACGCCCACAACAGAGAAACCAGTAACTGGTGGAACAGTAACAACATACAGAAATGCGTAATCAAGAGGTGATGGCAGGGAGAGCTACAGGACATAAGGAAAAGTCCAACTGTTAATGGCCATCACAGTCCCAACCGTTTACCAGGAAAAAAAAGACAAATGCTGAAGGGATAGGGGAACATGGGGAAAATACGGGTGTACAGAAACAAACGAGACCACCTACAAGACCAGGACGGGGAAGGGCACACAGAAACAAAGAGGAGGAGAAAAAAAAAGGGGGGGGGTGAGGGATTTGGCAGAAAGGAACGACCAGCCTCCCTGTGGAAATGGGAGCAAGGCGACTCCAGTTTAGGTAAAGAAAGAAGAGAACTCCGAAGTCTCCTGGAACACCACCCACAGAGGAAATCAAATTTAGAAGGGTCGGGCGAGTCCTCAACCACTAGGGCCTCTATTCTCCTAATAAGGGTAGTACTGCGCCAATGCCTGGGAATGACTGTTCTGGAGGCCGTGAGAAAATGTCGAAGCTCTCTCTTAACAACGGAGACTTTCCCTGGTATGATGGAGAGAAGGGCTAGACGAGGTGAGGGTGTAACGGATCTGGCACTTACTTTAGTGTACAAAGCTAATACAGCATCCCAGAAGAGCCTGAGGGCATCGCATTCCCACCAGATGTGATACAGTGTACCTTTCTTGGAACCACAGCCCGAACACCGATCGGATACACTAGGATAGATCCTATGCAAGAGGTCGGGACAGTGGTACCAATGGGTCAGTATTTTGTAATTCTTTTCCTGCGCACTGTAAGGCTGCAGGAGCTTATGCGTATACAGGAAGGACCTATACCAATCGGCAGGGGAGAGACAAGTACCAAGGTCAGACTCCCAGGGGCTGGTATAGGAAGGGAGCCCAGGTGCAGTATCCTTGAGGAAAATGCCATTAAGAACAGAGAGGGCACGTGGGGTGGTGTCAGCATGAGAGAGAGCAGACTCCAAGTCAGTCAAGGAGGATGAGAGCAGTGGAAGTAAGGAAAACTTACAGAGGAAGGCAGTGAGTTGACCATATTCCAACCAAGATAACCAGAGATCGGCGTAGGAGGTGTGCAATTGTGTCAGAGAGGGGAGAGGTGTACCCACCCGCAACTTGGCACAAGAGAACGTCATCTCTAACTAGCCAGCAAAGGAATTTGTTTGCAGAACATCCCGGAGGGATCCTGGGATTGTGGAAGAGAGGGCCGAGGGGGCTCGGGACCCTGGCAATGCGACTGCCCACACACACACCGCATCCCAGGTCCTAAGGAAATGGGAGGACTGCATGGAATTCCTAATGGTAGCGGAAGTGGGACGGGACCCAGAGCAGAGAGGGAACATAAGCCGAGAAGTAAGTTAGCCTCTATAGAGACCCCCTGCTTATCCTCTTCATGATAACGCTAATTGAAAAAAAGGCGCAACAGCATAGCCGCACGGTAGTACGATCTAGGGTTTGGTAGGCCTGCGCCTCCATCACATTTACGGCGTGTCAACGTCCAAAACCGCAGCCTGCTCCGTGCTGCACCCCACACAAACTTCCCATATAGAGTTTAAATGGGAGTGGAATGGGGAGAGCCTGGAACATGTACAATAGTCCGGGCATGACATCCATTTTCAGAGCGTTAATGCGGCCAAACCAGGTGAGCGTATGAGCGCCATATTTCCACAGGTCTGCCGACAGCAATTCGAGTAACGGTAGGTAATTAAGGCGGTAAAGGAGGGAGGGGTCGGAGGGGATATGGACCTCAAGATACTTAAAGGGATTCTATAATTTTCTCAATAACACCATGTCATAATAGCCTTTAGAAAGGCTATTTTTCTCCTACCTTTATTTTTCTGCTGCGCGCCGCAATTTCTGAGAATTTTGTTTTTTTATGCAAATGAGTCTTCAGAAAGCACAGGGGGCGTTCCCCCTGTGCTCCGAAAGCACAGGAGGCATCCCCTGTGCTCAAAGACGACGTTCTTCTAAAGATCCAGCACCGCCTCTCTCTTCTTCTGCAGACGCCTCTCCGCCGTGTCATCAGCTGCCGAGTCTCTGTTCGGATTCAAATCCCACACATGCTCAGTCGGCTCCGCCATTTCGCATTAGATAGAGACGACTGCATGTCCAGCCGGCCATTTTCATGTGGATTTGGATGCCGAACAGAGACTCGGCAGCTGATGACGTGGCGGAGAGACGTCTGCAGAAGAAGAGAGAGGCAGCACTGGATCTTTCGAAGAGCGTCTTCTTTAAGCACAGGGGATGCCCCCTGTGCTTTTGGAGTACAAGGGGAACGCCCCTGAGCTTTCTGAAGACTCATTTGCATAAAGAAGAAAAAAGAAAATTCTCAGAAATGGCGGTGCGGAGCAGAAAAATAAAGGTAGGAAAAGAATAGCCTTTCTAAAGGCTATTAAGACGTGGTGTTATTTTATTGAAAAATACCTTTCCCAATGATAAAATCCCTTTAATAGAGGTAAAATGCCATTTAGAGGGGAAGGAATCCGCAAGGAGAGATTGAGGGCCTCGCTGTCAGTCAGATTCACCTTAAATTGCCTAAGCGATGGAACTCACGCAAAATAGACTGGAAAGAGACGCGTGGTTGGGAAACATATAGGAGAAGGTCGTTGGCATACAGGGCTGTCTTGACCTGGTGATTAGCCATCTGGAGCCCGTGTATGCTGGGGCAGTGCTGTATTGCCACCACTAGGTTTTCCATAAACAGCTCTTACAGGAGGGGGGACAAGGGACAACCCTGCCTCGTGCCGTTCCGAAATGGAAAATGGATTGGAGAGCATCGCCATAAAGAGAGAATACCTTGCCCAAGTACCCCGTACCAACCCCAACTTGTTGAAGTGTAGCCCGTAGATCAGGCCCGGCATTAGCGGAGACAAGCGATTAGCCGACAGTTTGATATCAATGTTGAGCAGGGAGATCTGAACGGACGATAACTGGCGCAACAGGACGGGTCTTTTCTTGGTTTGGGAAGGACTGTGATAAGGGCCGACAGAAATTGGGAAGCGAACGGAGTGGCATCGTCGACACGGGCCATAGTAGGAGAAAGGAGGTTCCGAAAGGATTTGTAGAACCGGGTAGTAAACCTGTCGGGGCCAGGAGCTTTGCCCGAAGGGGGGGGGGGGTTTAATAGCAAAAGAGACCTCTTCATCGGTAAAAGGTTCCTCAGAGGAAGCAATGGTGGGAAGAGAAGTCTCGGTAATATATTCGCAAATTTTGTCACGAAGGGAGTCTGGGGTTAGATCAGCATATTGGCCACGAATATTATACAGATCATGGTAGAAGGAGCGAAACGCTGCTGCAGTGTCCAATGGGTTATGGACTGCCCACCCGGATCCGTTGCAAAGCAGAGGAATGTATGAAAGGGTATTGTGAGAGTGTAGTCGACGAGTGAGGGGCTGTCCGCATTTATCTGCAAACTCGTAGTAGTTTCCTAGGTGAGCGTGAAGCTCCTCTCTAGTATTAAGAAGCTCAGTTTGGTCAGCCTGGAAGCATGTCCGTTTATGCGTCAGTTCAAGGGAATGGATCTTGGCAAGGTGCGATGAAACCCACACCGCCCACTCTTTTTTAAGGCAAGCTCCATGTTTTGTCAGTATGACCCGGATCACGCATTTCAGCGCCTCCCATTGTAGTGGTAGAGGGGTAGGATTCTGAGCATGGTTGAGACTAAAATCCCTAATTGCAGCACCAACGTCTGCCTTGCAAGTATCATTTTCTGGAGTTTTAATGAATGGAAAGAAGTGGATATATCAGCTATGCTTCCTTGTCTGATAGCTGAAAAGCAGTTTAGGACTTTTAGACAACCTGTGAGTCCTGCTCGGTCTGTCTCTATACTTATACGCTTTTCTTTTAGTAATATTTTCAACATCTGTTTCTCTATATGGACACACAAAGCAGAACTCACAGGCATGTACAAACCTTATTACATTAAAAATATGTGATCAAATAATAGAAAATTAGTATATTCCTAAGCTCAGAAGATCCCCCCTCTACACTATCAGTTAGGGTATCATATTACATCTGGCAGATACCTTTTAAAGTGACTTTTCATACCTAAGCAGCTGAGTAGGCTAAAAATAAGTTGGTAATCACATTTTTTACATTTGTTTAGAACATCTGTGCAACCATTAAACCGATTTGCTAAACGATTGTAGAAAAAAAGTTATCTAAATGGAGCCATTTGGTTGAAGGCTTCCTTCCACAATTGTTAAAACACAAAATCCAATGGTGCTGTCAGTCAAAGACAAACTTCCACATAGCAATCTATGTTTTGTTTTTTCATTATATATATATTGTGACAATTTGGGGGGATTTAGCCTCAAAGGCGGCAGCCTCCTGGAATCCACAGCGGTGTTAATCCAACGTAAATGGCTTTATTCAGCTTTACAAATGGTACAGGAACAAAATAATAAACAGCCTAGCCCATACATAGGGCACTACCTCACTGCTTGAGCCCTGACTAGCCTCTGGGGGCAAGAAGCAGTCCTCCTGGGACAGACCGCCTGTCTGTCTCCGACTGGTTCCACCGCACACCTGCTCCCTGCAGGTCTCCTCAGCAACTCTCCTGCTGCATACACTCCCTCAGGAGTTGCGCCCCACCTATGGGTGTGGCTGAGGACCTTTTCAAGCCTGGCTCTGGGTCGCTCACTAGCGCCCTCTGGGTTCACATTCTCACAATATATATATATATATATATATATATATATATATATATATATATATATATATTTTTTTATTTATTTATTTTTTATAAATATTAGGAGGTGAATCAAAAGTAATTCTAATGTGAATATGTTATAGATTAGGTTTGTTTTTAAGTTTAGCCTTAAAGAGATTTTACCCAAGGAATAAGTTATTCCCTATCCAGTCAATATCAATGAGAGTGCTGGAGATAGCTAAGTGATCGCCGCTACATTCAGAACAGTCAACGTCCCTCGATCTCCAGATCAGTGAGGGTCTCAGCAGTCGGATCTGCAGGCTATAACCTGTTTAGGATGTATTTACATTACATCTGGTAGACTGCACACTGAAAATCCAATGCAGTTCACAGTGTAATAAATGTTGATGACTGTGTTTTACATGTTAACCCACAATTTAAAGGGGCAATCCAGTATGTGTATATAATATTATTATTATTATTATTATATATATTTTTTTTTATTTTGGACTTTTGAAATAGATTGTCTGAAAGACCATCCCCTCAATAATAATAATTGTTGTCTACTCACAGTGTATTTCCTTATCCTGCTTTCACCTTATCTAACAAGTCACATGATCAGTGTAACATTTTTTTTCAGCATCTGTTGCTGTGCAGACAGGTTGTCTTTCTCTCCTGCCTATGGTTACTATTGAAAACTACCATGTGACCTCAGATACATAAAATTGCACTTCCATTTCTTCTGCTCTTTCTCTTCTGTGCAGTTGCCTCTTCTAACAACTCTCACATACTGCCCACAGTCCCTCCACTCTCACAGAGAGATTGTGCCCCTATGACTTTCCCCAGTGTTAACAACAACAGTTGGTGCAGCTTTCAGGACCTCTGCTGACATCTTCCTCACAGTGTAATGTCCTTGAAGGTATATTCTCCACTCATTGTTAGTGGTTGGTCGAAGTCATTTATTGTCAAACTTCTGTGTTTTCTCTTTTGAAATCATAATGACAACCAAAAACATCAAAATGACCCTGTTCAAAAGTTCACATACCCCAATTCTTAATACCGTGTATTGCCCCTCTAACATCAATGACAGCTTGAAGTCTTTTGTGGTAGTTGTGGATGAGGCTCTTTATTTTCTCAGATAGTAAAACTGGCCATTTTTCTTGGCAAAAAGTCTCCAGTTCCTGTAAATTCCTGGGCTGTCTTGCATGTACTGCGCGCTTGAGATCTCCCCAGAGTGGCTCAATGATATTGAGGTCAGGAGACTGAGATGGCCACTCCAGAACCTTCACTTTCTTCTGCTGTAGCCAATGACAGGTCGACTTGGCCTTGTGTTTTAGATCGTTGTCATGTTGGAACGTCCAAGTACATCCCATGCGCAGCTTCTTGGCTGATCAGTGCAAATTTGCCTCCAGTATTTGCTGATAATGTGCTGCATTCATCTTTCCTTCAACTTTGACCAAGTTTCCTGTGCCTTTGAAGCTCACACATCCCGACATCATCAGTGATCTACCTCTGTGCTTTACAGTAGGAATGGTGTTCCTTTCATCATAGTCCTTGTTGACACCTCTCCAAATGTAATGTTTATGGTTGTGGCCAAAAAGTTCGATTTGTCTCATCACTCCAAATTACCTTGTTCCAGAAGTTTTGAGGCTTGTCTCTGTGCTGTTTGACGTATTGAAGGCGAAATTCTTTGTGTCATTTGCGCAGTAATGGCTTTCTTCTGGCAACTCGACAATGCAGCCCATTTTTCTTCAAGTACCTCCTTATTGTGCATCTTGAAACAGCCACACCGATAGTTTTCAGAGAGTCCTGTATTTCAGCTGATGTTATGTGTAGGTTTTTCTTTGCATCCCGAACAATTTTCCGGGCAGTTGTGGCCGAAATTTTGGTTGGTCTACCTGACCGTGGTTTGGTTTTTACAGAGCCCCTGAGTTTCCATTTGTTAATCACAGTTTGAACACTGGTGACTAGCATTATCAATTCCTTGGATATCTTTTTGTATCCCTTTCCTGTTTTATACAGTTCAACTACCATTTCCCGTAGATCCGTGGACAATTCTTTTGCTTTCCCCATAACTCACAATCCAGAAACGTCAGTGGCTGGAGGAAAGATGCAACAGTCTGTCTGGATCCCAGAAACTCACTCAACTTTTATGCACACAGACTGATTACAAGCAAACAGGTCACAGGTGAGGATGTTACCTTTAGTAGCCATTCAAACCCCTTTGTGTCAACTTCTGGGCATGTTATCAGGCCAAAATCACCAGGGTATGTGAACTTTTGAACAGGATCGTTTTTTATGTTTTTGGTTGTCATTATGATTTAAAAATAGAAAACACAGAAGTTTGACAATAAATGGCTTCAACCAACCACTAACCATGAGTGGAGAAGATGTTTTTGTGTTATCATTCATATTCTCTGAAAAAAGGCCAAAAAAACCATACAATCTGTAAACTTTTTAGCATAACTGTATATATAATACATACACACAAAATGCTGGTGTGTCACTTTTAAAGAAGGTCACTTTGGAAGAAGGGCTCGAAATATCGAAATACATTCTTTTACTACTTGTGAAGTCCTGTGAATATTTATTTATTCCCTCAGATTGAAGAAGGCATTATGGTATTAGAAGATGATTCTCCTGTGGAGGTTCTCACTGCAACCACTCCAAACACGCCTCGTAATCTCTCTGCATGGAAAATTAGCATTCCATTTGTAGATTTTTTTGAAGATGCGTGTGTTGAAAAAAGGGATCGCAAAGAGAGAATTCCTGTGTTTTGTATAGATGTAGAGCGAAATGACAGAAAAGCAGGTATTGGGCACTGTCTTTTTATTGTGTGCAAAGACTATATATTAGTCTCATATGTATAATAATACTGTGTTGCTAACTTTTTTTTGTCCTTTGTTTTTTATAGTTGGACATGAAGCTGAACATTGGTCTGTTTACAGGAAATATATAGAATTTTACGTTTTGGAGTCAAAACTGACAGAATTCCATGGTATGTTCTTTAGACTCTTATTTAGTACTAGAGTTTGTTTCTCTATTAGAAGAGTCTTGACTACCCAATTCACTATAAATGTCCACTTGCAGCACCTAAAAACCATGGCTCAAAGGCCGGGACCAGACAGATAGTAATTGCAGCAGGTTAGCCTCCACAATATCTTCAGTAGCAGTATAGTGGATGAGTTTTAAATAAATGTCATCTGCATGATGTGACTAAAATGGCAGTGCAAAGGGACCTGCACTGTGGGTTTTAAACTTGAAGAATGGGAAGCATAATGGCTTTCAGACTTCTCAATACAAAGGCTGGAGACTGCAGGGTGCCCTCAGTGAAATTTTCAAATGAGCTGCAGCAAAAAAATCAAACAAAAAAAAAATATATATTTTTGTTGGTTTTTACAGCAGCACCTTTCAGAGGAACACACTACAGGTCCTAATCCATACAAAGCTTTTTGGCACAGTTTCTAGTGAGAAGGCTTTTTTTTTTTTCCCTTTTTTATACAGGTTGACTATATTCACACAATGCACTAATATATATATATTTTGTGGCTCAGTTTGCCCACTGATATCTATTAAACTGTGAAAAAGAATGGTCTCGATTGTGTGACTATAGCTTTAGGAGATGAGTGCAATTTTTCTCTGCCTGGAAGCTGCAGGTACAATCGTGGTATAGCTACTGAATTACTATTTCATTAATTTGTATAAACAATGTATAGCAGCTATTTAGCATTTGTTATTCACATACCAAAGCTTTTTTTCATGTTTACCATTTGCAACTAGCCCAGCCCCAGGGCCAGCATTAGGGGATGGGCAAACTGGGCAATTACCCAAGGTCCCCATCCCCAAAGGTTCCCCCAGGATCCGAAGCATCAGGCTTTTAGCCTGATGACTTGAATCCCGGGAGCTCCACTGCTGTATCAGCATGCTGTGCACTCCAATACTGTTTAATTCTATGACAGAGCAGGGAGCTGAAAGCTTTCTGCTCTGCCATAGAGGATCGCCGGTAACGCACAAGACAACACGGCACAGGTGGCGTGATGATGTCACTGCATTGCACCACCTGTGCCACTACTACAGGGAGACTCCGACTTCTCCGCTCATTGTGGGAGCGCGAATGGTGAGTAAAAGATTTATTGTTTTCTGAAAAGGGAAAGGGATTACCGGATAAGGGGGCAAACTATTACTTATAGGGGGGCTAATATTTATAGTGGGGAAACTTATATATAAGGGGGTTACTATAAATAAGGGGGAACTTATATATATATAAAGGGGGCTACCATATATAAGTGGAAACTGTTAAATAAAAGGGGGTTATTATAACAGATGACATATTATATATGAGGAGTTGCTATTGTGTATATAATTGTTCCCCCCTTATATTAGTCCCCTTATATATTATAGTTCCTCCCTTATAATAGTACCTTTATAAATAATAGTTCTCCCTTATAATAGCCCCTATTTTCAATAATAGTGTAATAGTACCCCCTTATAATAGCTCCCCTTAAAAGGGGAAAACTATTGATGAAACTATTATAAATAAGGGAGGAACTATTATTTATAAGGTGAGAGGAACTATTATTTATAGGGGGGCTATTATAATGGGGAGACTGTTATGTATAATGGGGGTTTTTATAAGAGATGACATATATATATACACAAAGGGGGGGCTATTATAAGAACTATTTTATATAAGGGGCTATTATAAGAGGAACTATTATATAAGGGGAGCTATTATAAGGGGGAGACTGTTATATAGAAGGGGGCTATTATAAAGGAACTATTATATATAAGGGAGCTGCTATAAGGGGGAGACTTATGAGGGGGCTATTATAAGGGGAAGACTTTTAAATATAAGGGGACTATTATTTATAATGGAAGAACTATTATAAGAGAGGAATTATATATAAGGGTGGCTATTAAATATAAGTGGGCTATTATAAGGGGGGACAATTATATATGAAATGGGCTGATATAATTGGGGGACATATATAAGGGGGCTATTATTTATATTGGAGGAACTGTTTTATATAAGGAGTGCTATTATAAGAGAGGAATTATTATATATAGGGGTATTATAAGGGGGACTGTTATATATAAGCGGGGCTATTATAGGAGAGGAACTATTTTATATAAGGGAGCTATTATAAGGGGGAACTATTTTTTTTATATATATATATATATATATATATATATATATATATACTGACATTTTATAAGGGAAAGAACTATATAATAGGCCTATAATAAGGGGGAACATTATATGGGCGGCTGTTATAATGTGGTCTTTTTTATTTATAAGAGGGAAACTTTATAAGGAGGGTATTGTTAAAGGGGCTATTTATAAGGGGGAACTATTATTTATAAGAGGGCTAATATTGATAATGTGGACTATTATTTATAAGGTTAACTATTATTTATGAGGGGGGCTATTACTGAAAAGGGGGAACTATTACTGATATGGGGCACTGTTTATAAGAAGGGACTATTATTTATAAGGAGGCACTATAATAACTGATGAGGGGGGTGCGAAAATCTATTAGGTGGTACAAAGGTGGTTATTTGAATTGTGTGTGGACATAAGAGGGTGTGGTTGTTACTGTTTTGGGGGCAGTAAGGGGGTGTTATTAAAGGGGCTTCCACTGGAAATATGATGGTGGTGTTGGTATATCAGCGTTTGGGGCCCCACTTTTAATTTTGCCTGGGGCCACAGTTTGTCTAAAACCCAGCAGACCGATGCAGCACTTGCAGGCGTATGATGTCTGCTCTATCTATCTACTGATTGAAAAGTTGAAGCAGGCAGCCTAAAATCATCTGCTTAGTTTTAGCATCGTTGCCATGGTTAGGTTTAGCTTCAAGGAAAGTTTTGCTTGGTGTTATGAGAAAACATTCTCAGAATCACTTTGATAGCTAAATGCATTACGTTAATTCTTTTCACATAAAGTGAAACATGTCAGATTTGAAAATTTGGTCTGAGTCTTAGGCTAAGGCCCCACGTTGAGGAGACGCAGCTTTTTTTGTTGCGATTTTTTTTTTTTTTTTTTAGTTTCAATATTTTTTATTCAATTTTTCAAAACACAAAAACAAAGAACAAAATGAGTAGATATTGCGATATACAGTTAATATACATTGTAATACAGTTTCAAGATATATTCTTAGAACCGCATATCTTTAAAACCAAATATAAAGATTACTTTGAAAGTGAACATTAGTAATAACATAAAGGCACATATACTAGGCTGTGGATATCTACCTCTAGGGTGTATTCTCCGTAAACAGTTTTCCCTTCTACATGAGATGTTTAATTGTGCAGAGGACGGTTGACTCGTACCCGCAACATTGGCTATTCCTCCCCAGTTCCCCTTTCGACGGGGTTGGCGAGCTTCATATCCCTCTCTATTTCTGTCCCAACTTCCTCTATTGGGTTTCAAATACCATTCAATTCTTTTTACGTGACAAATCTAGAATGTATCCACGCATCCCAAATTATTTCGAATCTATGAAACGAGTAATTACCCATTGCGATCACCCTTTCATAAGAATATGTATTGTTAATGGCTAGTAACAGGGCCGACATAGGCGGGGAGGCTGTTGCCCTCCATCTCTGTACCAACATTAGTTTAGCCATCGTTAGAATTTTACAAATAAGTTGCTTATGCCTATTCAGTTCTCCGGGAATGCCAAGTAGCAAAATCGCCATATGTGCAGTAGGGGGGAGACGTACATCAAACAATTCAGAGAGCATTTCGAAGACACTATCCCAGTAACCCAGAATGTGAAGAAGGGTTCCTCTGTCTCCACATCCCCTCCAACAATTCCCAGACATGGAGGGATACGCTAACTGCAAAGTAGATGGAGTTCTATACCACCATAAAGTGACCTTCATTGCTGTCTCTATGTGGGTGCTACATTTTAAAGACAGATGGATCAGTTTAATCGTTCGTTGCCAGTCGTCTGGAGTAATGACCATTCCTAAATCTCTCTCCCAACAACGGAACGGAGTGGATCTAGTAAAAGTCGAAACTCCATCCATTTTATCATAAACAAATCGTAATCCCCTCACATTGGTCGACAACCAAGCAAAAAGTGAACCGTTATGGGGCAGGGTCGTCACAGGGTGTTTAGATATGAAGTGCCATATCTGAAAATATTTAAGGAAATCGCCTACGTGGATTCCGTATTTTTGTCTAAGCTCCACAAACGGTATAGGCTGATTAGAGTCAGAGTATAGTTGAGAAATCTGCGTGATCCCCCTCAGTTCCCAACCCGAGACCCCCATGCCATCAATCATCCAGGCCATCAATGACAGAGGCATTTCTGTAATATGAAAATGTTTCACTGGGTTTGCTTTCCCATGGATTAGCTTCCATGCCATTAGCAAAGCGCACATAACCGGGGGAGAAGGATCCCGGAGCCGGGATGTTCCAGAAGGGCAGCCACAGCGCATCTTCTAACTTTAGGGGAGATATAAACGCCTGCTCTATATGTAGCCATGGAACCGAGGTATCCATTGACTTCCACCTTGCACACTGGGTGACCAGTGATGCTATATAGTAATTCCTCACCACTGGTAATCCCAACCCTCCTGCCTCTCGTTGCTTAAATAAAAAGCTTTTATTGATTCTAGGTCTCCTACCATTCCACACATATTTTGAAATCACCCTTTGTGCTGACTCAAAAAAGGAAACCGGAATGGATATTGGGAGCGTACGGAACAAGTATAATAGTCTAGGCAATAGCAGCATCTTAAAAGCCGCTACCCTTCCTATCCAAGAAACATCCATTTTAGACATTCGTTCGGTCTCTTCTTGCAATATTTTTAACATTGGGATATAGTTACTTTTGTAGAGGGTTCCTAATGATGTTGTCACCTGTATCCCCAAATACTGAACACTGTCCTTCCTCCAATCAAAATCATAAGTCGATTGTAGATGCTGGAGCAAGGGTGGAGGGACATTAAAAGGTAATGCATGTGATTTGGCCATGTTTAATTTATAAAATGATAATTGCCCAAAAGTACTAATAGTGTCCATAAGATGAGGAATAGATAGTTGCGGATTAGACAGAGTGAGGATAATATCATCAGCATATAATGATATAAGGTGAGATTTACCTCGTATGTCAATGCCTCCCACTCTCGGGTCCAATCTGAGTATTTGGGCTAAAGGCTCCATAGAAAGGACAAATATCAGGGGTGATAGGGGGCACCCCTGTCTGGTCCCATTCGTAATGAGGAATGGATCCGAGACTACTCCGTTAGTGAACACCTTCGCAGAAGGTGCTGAGTATAACGCCTCAATCGCTCTCAAGATAGCTCCAGAAAACCCCATACTTCTAAGCACCGAAAAGGCATACGACCAGCAAATGCAGTCGAACGCCTTCTCTGCGTCCAATGCAAGGATCACCGCCTTTTCCTTTCTAGAGTCGACATGGTGTATTATATTCAATATACGTCTGGTATTATCATATGATTGTCTCCCTTTAACAAATCCCACTTGATCATAATTTATCAAACTTGGGAGACAGAGTGCCAGTTGGCTCGCTATTACTTTAGCGTAGATTTTTAAATCTCTGTTCAATAGCGATATTGGTCTGAAGTTCTGGGGGCTGGTGGCGGGTTTGCCAGGCTTTGGCAACGTAACTATCAGGGCTTCTTGATTTTCTTTTGGGATGACCCCAGAATCAACCACGGCCGTCAGAAATGACAGCAGCGGGCTCATCAGGGCTGGGAAAAAGCATTTATAATATTCATTAGTAAGGCCGTCAAGGCCCGGAGACTTATGTGATGGCAGTGATTTAATGATGGATAATAATTCTGCTGAAGTAATAGGCGCGTTCAAGGAGTCCAACTGTGACTCCGTGAGTGCGGGTAGTTGAGCCGCCTTGAGGAATCGTTCAATATCCTGATTTGTCGGGGGTACTGTCGAGGAGTCATCTGCTAGGTTGTAAAGGCCTTCATAAAAATGCTTAAAGGCGTTAGCAATGCCAATAGGGTCATAGATTTTATATGAACCATCCTTGCTATACATAAATGGAATCCTGGATTTTGCCTGCTTTTGTTTCAGCTTGGATGCTAGAAGTTTGCCCGCCTTGTTAGATTGAGAGTAATATGTGGCTCTAATCTTTTTCTGGTTTTTCTCATATTTATGCAATAGGCAAGCAGTTAACTGCTGGCGTAAAGCTATTAATTCCGTTGCACGTGAGTGAGACGGAAATTGTTTATTGCTGGTGTCTATAATTCTTATCTGACGGAGCAGACGATCTATTTCTGCCATCCTGTTTTTCTTTTCAATATGCCCTAGGCGAATAAACGTTCCCCTAATAAAGGCCTTGTGAGAATTCCACAATATTTCAGGGCCAGGAGCAGAGGGGGCATTAATCTGAAAGAATTCCTTCAAGTCATTTTCTAACGTTGCTTTTAACTTTGGCTGTGACATTAAAAAGTCACTACACCTCCACAGATATGTTCTAGCAGATTCGTATTTTTCAGCTATGGACAGGGTTATCGCTGCATGGTCTGACCAAGTTATTTGAGAGATCTCGGACTGCTTAGCAAGGGGAATGCTAGATTGCTCAACCAGGAACAAGTCTATTCGTGAATAGCTATTATGTACCGTGGAATGATACGTATAATCTCTTTCAGAATTATGCAAGATACGCCAGATGTCAAATAATTCATAGCGCCATATAGCCTGTGATAAGGAGGGGTGATGTGTTAGTATACCAGACGTGGTATCTACTTGCGGGTCCGGGGCCATATTGAAATCTCCCATTGATATTAAACATCCTTTCTTCCTCTTTCCTACCGCCCTCACTAGTCTCCCAAGAAATGCCACCTGTTTCCTATTTGGGGCATAAACTGATACCAGCGTATAGGTGACATTGTTAATAATACACACTACTATAACAAATCGCCCTCCCGGGTCAGCGTATTGAGATAACAATTGAAACGCTACCGAGTCCTTAATTCCAATCAATGTGCCCCTACGTTTTGAGGAGTAGTGAGCATGAAACACATGTGGGTATGCTGGGTGATTGATGCAAAAAGCGTCTGCCCTTATAAGATGTCTCTTGTAGTGCAAGAATGTCACAGTTCTGCCCTCGGGCCTCGCGCCATAAATTGGCTCTTTTCTGAGGGGAGTTCAAACCTCTGACATTCATGGACATAATTTTAAGTACCATGATACACAGTTAGAAATGCTTTGAGATTCTTACCACAACCACGAATACCAGTAGGTGTCACTGTTGGCTTGAAGAGAAACTGTTTCCACCCTTCATATTCACTACGCCCAATGTGCCAGAACCAATAATAAAAAGAAAAACAAACCATGCAAATTACAAAACCAATGGGTAAACCTTTGTGGCAAAACCAAACAAAGAGAAAAAAAAAAGAGTATGGTACAGCGGACCAGCGGCTGTCGTAATCCTGGGGGGATAAGTTCAACGACAGTGGACATACGAAATCCAAGAAAAGGTGAGCCTTTAGCTTTGTAGCCCTTTGCGTGGACGTCTTTGGGCCCTCACTTGGTGCCAACCATCCGACACAGGACCAGGCGGTCGTTTGGGTGGTATCTCGACAATCAGAATGTTCCATTTGTGAAGCAGACGATTTCCTTCTTCCAAAGTTTTAACGACATGCACCGTGTTGTCTCGGGTAATGATCACACGGACCGGAAATCCCCACTTGTATAAAATGTGGTGCTGGCGTAAAGCTGCTGTAATAGGGATGAATTGCCGCTTCAATTGCAGTGTCGTGGCTGATAAATCCGAGTAAATAGATACTTTGTGATATGGTTCAGGTAGGTGCCCCAGCTTCCGGGAAGTCATCAAAACCAGATCTTTGGTGCGATAAAAATGGATTTTAGCAAGAACATCCCTGGGTATTGCTTCATCTAGATGAGATGGCTTGGGGACTCTATGAGCTCTATCAATAATTAAATCCATCTCTGTAAGATTCGGTAGGAGCGAGCGGATCAGATCTTGGAGGAACGTCGTCAAATTATTCGCGGAGACCGACTCCGGAATCCCTCTCAATTTCAGATTATTTCTCCGTGAGCAATCCTCTAAGTCTGCTACTTTAGCTTTCAAAAACGACACATCCGACTCCATCTCATAGTGAGCATCTATTAATGCATTGTGTGATGTCGCAAATTCCGCCATTTTGGATTCAACATGAACTGTACGGTTTTTCAGTTCCTGAATATCTCTATCTAACGGCTTTACCATGAGAGACATGTCCGTTTTTAATGATTTGCAGAAAGCCATGAGCATATATTTCATAGAGGCCTCAGTGAGTGGGTTCTCTGTCTCTGGGATTTCTGCAAAAAAATCAGTGGGTGGGGGGGTAGGCTGCACATTGTTGCTCACCTCGCCATCCTGGGAGTCGCTATCCTGGAGTCTTGGTCTCTGCTTAGCCGGGCTGGCGGTAGGCGACTGGTATGTCCCCAGGCCGGATAGGCCCGCAGATCCCGAAGCGCCGACCTGCGGAGGCCCGCTTCCATTGTAGGCCGATTTTTTTTTTTTCTGAGCCAAAGCCAGGAATGGCTACAAAAGAAATGGGAAATATGGAAATATATAGGAAACTCTTATACTGCTACCTTTTGCTCAATCCACTCCTGGCTTTGGCTAAAAAAAACGCAGCAAAATCTCCGACAAAAAAATTTGCGTTTCCGCAACGTGAGGCTTTAGCCTCAAAGACGTTACCCAGGATTAGAAAACATCCCTGTTTTCTTTCAGAAAGAGCTCCACTTCTTATTCTAAGGAAGTAACGACACGTCCGTTGGTCACATGGCCATGCAACTTGATGTCATTACATGAGAACAGGAAATGTTGCTCTTTCTGTAAGAAACCAGCATTGTTTTCTAATTCTGGAACTCAAACTAAGAGTCATCATCAAAGGGTAATTTTTTTTTTTTTGTTTCATATGAAACTTCATATATAGGTACCTTTCCAGATGCCCAGCTTCCATCAAAAAGGATTATTGGTCCTAAAAACTATGAATTTCTAAAATCCAAAAGAGAAGAATTTCAGGAATATTTACAGGTACAATTTTTTACTTTAATGATTTAAAATTTGTTCATTAAAATGTTGGCATACAAGAAAAAAATATTAATATATCCTGAAATGGTATAATTTTTATGTACCGTATATAGTATTGCAATTTACATGTTATAAAATGTGTTGACTCACAAAACTGGCTTGGTGATCAGCTGGTGACCACGGGTTTGACTTCTAAGGGAAGGTTCATATATGTCAGTTGCATCAGTATCAGTTTTTTTGTCCTTTAGTCATTACAACTGATGCCAAAACTGATGCGAAAATGCATCGGTTGTCATCGGCTTTTTCACAAATTTCTACTCCAAAACCATAAGTTGTCATCAGTTGGCATCAGTGTTTACCATCAGTTTTTACTATCACTTTTTACTTTATGGTGAGTTATAGCTGTATAGTATAACCCTCTTGGCCCTTACCTGAGAAATGAACCCCTGATGCAGTGTGCTGGAGACTCGGGTGCTGGCATTTACTGGCATTTCAAGAGTTCTGTAAAAGTGTCATGACGTCCAAAAACCAAACTGTCTAAATCTGTGCGCCAAAAACCAAATGCCTGGTTGTGTGCCGAAATATCAGTTTATACCCAGATATGACATTAATTACGATATCCTGGGTACACCAGTGTCATAAATGTGGGCATAAACTGCAGTTTGGGCACACAGCAGGGCACAGAAGGGAAGGAGCGCTATGTGGCTTTTGGAGTGCAGATTTAGATGTTTGGGATCTGGACACCATGTCATGTTTTCAGAACCTAAGGTGCCAAAAAAGTGGAATCCCCTAAGGAGGGATTCCATTGTGAAAACTGCACCCCTCAAAGAATTTATCAAGGGGCGTAGTGAGCATTAGTATCCCAGACGTGAATGCACAGCAGATGGGGAAAAGTGAATATGTAAGCTGTGCGGAGTACATTGGGTACACTAAATTGCCTACTATTTTCCCACTAGTTCCTATTATTGGGGGGGGGGGGTCACTTCTGGTGTCTTTTTTCCTTGTAAGCTCTAAATCTGGTGTGTACCCTCATATATGTTAGCACAGCTTATACATTCCCCTCCTGCCACAGACAGTTTTGTTCTAATGATTTGATGATTTTTGTACAAATATATTTTCTTTATTTTTCTCGTGATGTTGCCATATGAGGGCTTGTTGTTTGCGGGATGACATGCATTTTATAATGACACCAGTTTTAGGTGCCTATAACTTATTGAATAAATTTTATCAACTCATTTTTTTAGTGGATTATAAAAAAAAAAATCGAATTCTGGCATTACGTTTAACCTTTTAAATTTTTTGCCATACAGCATAAGTAACATGTTGCCTATATTCTGCGGGTCGGTACGATTACGGCGATACCTCATTTATAATTTTTTTTATGCGATACTAATTCTGCAGAACAAAAACCCATTTGGGGAAAGAAATCAATTGTTTGCATTGCCATCTTCTGAGAGGCGTAACATTTTTATTTTTCAGTTTACAGAGTTAGTTGAGGACTTATTTTTTGCGGAACAACCTGTGCTTTTTATTGGTTCTGTTTTGGGGTACATATAACTTTTTGATAAATTTTTCAATTTTTATAGCATATTTTGTAAGGTAAGATGGCGAAAAATAATTAATTCCGACGTTTTTTTTTTTTCCCCCGACGTTCACCGTGTAGGTTAAATATTGTTTCAGTTTTATTGTACAGAGTGTTACGGACGCGGCGATACCAAATATGCATTGTTTTTATTAATTTTTAGTTAGGAAAAAGGAATTTTTGGAGCTTAATAACTTTATTAATTTTTTTTTTTTAACATTTTGTACTTGTTCTATAAGGACATCTGAACCAGCCATACACTGATCGCTGGTTCAGTACTATAGACTGCAATACATGAGCATACACGTGTATTTTAGTCTATAGAGATAGTCATCCTATGCAGATGCATAGACTGACTTTCTCCATCGCAGGCTGGATCAGCCAGGTACTTGGGGGTCCTAGCAACAAGGGATCACTGGCCAGACCGCAGTCTGCCAAAACGGCATAACGGCACCCCCCGATTTCGTCGCGAGGGGGGGCCTCGGGGGTCATTATTATAGTGTAATCCCCTTGGATGCCGCGGTCATGTTTGACCGCAGCATCTAAGAGGTTAACACCCGCGATCGGAGCTCAACTTGCTCAGGTACAGTTGTGAAGCCGTCAATTGCCGGTTTCACTACTGTACAGAGACTGTGCAGAACTATGGGATCCGTCCTGGCATCAGTTTTTGTGCACCATGCCGGAGGGAAACTGACAGCTGCGCCGGACACATGTGAACGCACCCTAAGAGGGCAGGTAGCAACTCCCTGACAGCCATCAGCTGCTTATGAATGCAGGAACTGCTAGCAAACCGCTCAAAAGAAAATGCATCACTGATTTCTCGTTTATATCATTGGGGGACAAAGTACCTTGGGTATAGGCCCGCCCATTAGGTTGCTGACACAAGGAATATAAAAAAGTGTTGACTCCACCCAAGTGGGCTCCACAGAAGTTATTCAGTTTTAGCCTAGTGTCCATAGGAGGCAGACATGACCTCCTAGCTGGTCTTCTGCTTTTTATTATTTTAGTTTTATTCAT
The DNA here is from genome assembly GCA_947044405.1 of Leptodactylus fallax. Taxonomy (NCBI): domain Eukaryota; kingdom Metazoa; phylum Chordata; class Amphibia; order Anura; family Leptodactylidae; genus Leptodactylus; species Leptodactylus fallax. The sequence goes on along the minus strand of CAMRHE010000128.1, from coordinate 3,850,302 downwards.
TTCTTTTCTTATTCAGGTTACAAGGGTGTCCTCAGTGTGTGCTCCACATTAGATGTACCCCCTTGTGTGTGCTAGGATTCAGGCAGCTAGAGTATCCCACACAGGCCTGTATCTCACTGCCGGTCACCCAATCCCCATACTTGTCTGCAGCCACAGCTGTAGTGCCGGTAATCCCACCTTCAGTGCAAGCTTACTGAAGGGGTGACCCTGCGAGCACTCAAAGACATCAAACGGGTAAGTATGCTTAACTCCCAGAACCCCCTCTTTTGCTAGGCCCTATCTCCAGTGGTCCCTGTCTTCCTGCTGCTTGTCACCTAATGTCTCTCCATAGCCTTCCACAGTGCTGTACCCGTCCAAGTTCCCACATGCTGCAGCACAGCATCCATTCATGTTAATCCCAGTCATGCTCCCCCAGTAGGTGTCACTTTTGGGTTGACCCTGGGCTCCTCTCCAGTGCAGGTGAAGCTCCTAGGCCATTTTCACCCCTTCCTCTTTCTCAGGTACTTTCTGCACCAGGTTCCTCCCTGCCGCATCATGGCTGAACTAATTTACTCCCTGGCTTCTGCTTGGTCTAGGCCAGTGATGGCGAACCTTTTAGAGACCGAGTGCTCAAACTGCAACCCAAAGCCCACTAAATTATTGCAAAGTGCCAACATGGCAATTTCACCTTAAATTAACCTGCCTCCCTAGCATCCCCCCTCTTGCTCGCAAGAAGCCTGCACCCCCATTCCTCCCTCTTGCAAGCAGCCTACACTCTGCATCTCTCCCCCCACACTACACCCTGTATCCCACACTACACCCTGCATCTCTGCACCCCACAATACACCCTGCATCTCTGCACCCCACAATACACCCTGCATCTCTGCACCCCACAATACACCCTGCATCTCTGCACCCCACAATACACCCTGCATCTCTGCACCCCACAATACACCCTGCATCTCTACCCCCCACTACACCCTGCATCTCTACGCCCCACTACACCCTGCATCTCTACCCCCCACTACACCCTGCACCCTACATACTGCACCCCACATCTCTCCTCCCCCACACTACACTCTGCATCTCTCCCCCACACTACACACTGCACCCCCACATCTCTACCCCCCACATCTCTATCCCCCACACTACACCCTGCACCCCACATCTCTCCCCCCACACTACACCCCGAGCCCCACATCTCTCCCCCCACACTACACCCTGCACCCTACATCTCTCCCCCCACACTACACCCTGCATCTCTCCCCCCACACTACACCCTGCACCCCACATCTCTCCCCCCACACTACACCCTGCACCCTACATCTCTCCCCCCACACTACATCTCTCCCCCACACTACACCCTGCACCCTACATCTCTCCCCCCACACTACACCCTACATCTCTCCCCCACACTACACCCTGCACCCCACATCTCTAACCCCCACACTACACCTGCACCCTACATACTGCACCCCATATCTCTCCTCCCCCACACTACACTCTGCATCTCTCCCCCACACTGCACCCCGCATCTCTACCCCCCACACTACACCCTACATCTCTCCCCCCACACTACACCCTGCACCCCACATCTCTCCCCCCACACTACACCCTGCACCCCACATCTCTCCCCCCACACTACACCCCGAGCCCCACATCTCTCCTCCCCACACTACACCATGCACCCCACATCTCTGCATGTTCCTCCACTGCTCGTGATACTTTTCTTCATGTGGAAGGAGCTTCTTACAAGCAAAGACACGCCTACCCTGTCATGTGACCTTATGACGTCAGAAGGTCCTTTCAGAGTACAGCATTTAGCATGTACTGTATAAGCAGCGGTCCTGTGGACCGCAGCTTACACTGACAGCTTTCAGCTGTATGTGCATTTGCACATACAGCTGAAAGAAGCGATCGCTCACTAATGGGGAATCCTGGACCGGATTCCCCGTTAGCGAGATATGGTGACGGCGCGCGTGCCAACTGAGAGGGCTCTGCGTGCCCTCTCTGGCACGCGTGCCATAGGTTCGCCATCACGGGTCTAGGCCGTATTTAGCCTCACTTCCCTTTTAGTTGAGGCTTTTTCACCTACCTCTAGGGGGAGTTTCTCTCTCACCTTTGTCATAGTGGGAGTAGGCTTTTGTGAGGGTGGAAGGGGCCTCCCTTTCCCGTTCATGTTCTGAGCAGGCTTTTTAGGGGGTTGGGGGGGGGGGGTTCCCTTTTTCACTCTAACCTGTGCACATAAGGCTTCCCCCTCCTGCTATGGGTGGTGTACTGCCCTCTTGAGGAGATTAATCTAACAGGTGGTGTTCCTCCCATCTGTACTCCAGTTACAGCCCTTTCCTTTCTACAGTGGCACCTCCTCCCTGCCTATCTCTGCCACTGTCTCTTGTTGGCTGAAGTCTCTGACTCCAGACCCATTACATGAGGCCTCTCTCCCATATTCAGCCTAGTTCCTCCTCCAAGCACATTTAGTTACTGGCCCTTGACCCTGGGCTCAGCAATAGAGTGATCATCTAATCAGCAGTGCATGGAACTGGGGAGAAGCTCTAATCCAGGTGTTCTGGGTCTTTGCCACTACCCTTGCCATAGCTTAGGTGCTAGTGGGGTTAGTCTGGACAAAGATGCTTCCCCTAGTATAGGTGTGACTCTGGCTTAGCACCTTGGCCTACCTAGACCCTCTCTCGGGGCAATAATGTTTCTCAATCCCAGGCACAGTGGCATGCAGTGATTGGGTCCTTGCTGTTCAGCCCAATATCATCTTTTACACGAAGCTGGTTGACTGCTTCTCGGGCCTCCCCTTTTTCAGAATAACTTCTTGCTTGATGCAGCCCCGTTCGGCCCTTGCTGCAGGTTGGAATTCTGATTAACACTCCTTGTGTTCCCTCCCCCTTTGTCTCTAGGGCAAGGTGAAGTTTCCTGGAGGGGCTTGATGCAGTTCTCTATTAGAGTTTCATTGGCCTCCCTCTTGGCCACTTCCTTAGAAGAATTCTTCTGCTGAAGGAAGGGTAGTATGCTTCCCCGGGGGGACCCCTCCGACTCATCTACGTAACTGCCATGCAGTATTCCATGCAGTACAGGACTCCCTCTGCATGAGGCTGAGTCTTCCGTCTATCCTTGTGGTGACTCCCTTCCCTCACAACATACACTGATCTTGTTTGGGACCCTGTTAAGCTCCCTCTCTGCTGAGCGGTAACACCCAGACAGTCCCCTCTTCAGGGATGAGGCCGATTTTATTCAGGTGCCATACTTTTTAAGGACACACTCTTTTTGGGCCTCTTATTATGCTTGTTTGAGTCTTTACAGGCTGCATGACATTGTGTCCCCTTTTCGGTGAACTGCGCCAATGTAACATTCTGAGAGTCCTTATGGACCATAATAATCCATGCCTGGGCTGGCATATAGTACTAGCGTAGTGTACGGATGAATGTCTAACTTCCAACCAAAATGGTGAAACGGCCCTCCTTTACTCTTCTTGCTCAGTAATGCTCTATATTATTTATTTATTTATTTATTTATTTAGCTTATTTGTATAGCGCCATCATATTCCGCAGCGCTTTTACAGACATTGGGTTCACTGTCCCATATAAAGCAATATTATTGTGCCTCCTGTTAGAATCGGGCCATTGGTTCCTGACAACTCCCGGCTGTCTAGTCTACCCAGGGAAACTTTCCAGTACCTTGTTGTCACAGGTTTTTCTCTCCCTGTTGATAGTACACACCTACTGCCTAACCTTAGCTCAGTGGTTACAGCACTGGTCTTGTGAACCAGGGGTTGCGAGTTCAGATATTGCTGGGGTCTCCATCCCCGCAACTGGCTCCCTCATGTACTCTTGTTCTCCTAGAGTGACGTTTATGTGTTTAAGGGGCGTTCACACTACCGTTGGTGACCATCAGTAGAGTCCGTTGCTATTGTCCGTTACAAGATTTTAGCATCGGACACTAGCTGAACCGTCAGAAATCCGTTAAAACTTCCCTTCATTTCAATGGGTTTTCATATTGTGTCCGTTTGTGTCTGTTTATACCCAATCCGTCAGAAGTCCATTTTTTTTCCGCGGACAAAAAAATCCTACATGCAGGACTTTTTTGTCCGTTTGAAAAAATGGATTCTTGACGGACAGCAAGTGTCCGTTATTTTTTTAACATTAAAGTCTATGTGTAACGGACTTATAACAGACAGTAACTGATAGCCATCAGTTACTGTCTGTTATTTTATGTCCGTTTTTTTTCTGCGCGTGCTCAGAAAGCATAAACTAAAAAAAAACAGAGTTAAAAAACGGACACTAACTGATGCTAATGTGTCCGTTTTTTTAACTGATCCTTTAAGAACAAAAATCTGCTTTGAAGCTGGAGAAATTAAAAAAGTATCATCCTATAAAATGTAGGGATTACATACTGTGAAAAGCAAGTGAACCTCTAAACCCTATATATTTCTTGAAAGTAGACAACCTGAACATAACATGTGTCTCAGTGGGTTATCAATAGCCATGTCCACCTTTATGTACACAAATAATTTTTTTTAAAAATACACTAAAACATATATTTTCACCTAAAACTCCAATTCAATCTTACATTCACACACAAAACATATATAAAATAAAAGATCAAGGTGTACACAATTTATATATACCGCAAACCTCAACTACAACAAGAGCTCGTACTCTTAAAAACACGAATACAGAAGACAAGCAATATTTTGCTGTTGTTCACTAATATTTAAAAAATCTATACTGTACATAGCAAACTGTGATGCCAAAATCTAACTTTTTTGATTGCACAGCATACCGTATATAAAAAAAAAAAAAAAATAATAATATTTCATATATACAACCATCTTCATGCAACTTTGTAGCAAACAGAGATTACAAGTGAAAATTGCACAAAATTTCAAATTTGCCACTAAAGTGCATGCTCAAGCAATCCCTTTCTGCAAACAAAATGTACTTTCCAAAAAACTGCAAGATGTGAGGAAATCATACATACCACACACACATATATTTACAGGTGCAGGTGTTAAAGAAACACAAAAATCACAGAAATGCGCCAACCAATTTTGTGCATGCAAATTAAATAGGAGCTGACATAAGAATAGAATTTTCTATCCGCCTCTAAAAATTGTAGCAATTTATGCGTTCATCTCTAGTGATAATCGTTATTTTACTCTAGAAAGATCAGGTATGGACCAGGTCAAATGTAAACTTTATTGATGACTTTGTGTATGTGTTGCGTAAGTGATGTGTGCAACTCTTTTGGTGCTGCCATCTGGACGATGGTAAACATCTGGTTCACAGCGCCAATAAACTTCCTGGTTATGTTATGTTCAGAGGAGTATTACAGGTGCATCTCAATAAATTAGAATATCTTTGAACCGTTCATTCATTTCAGTAATTCAATTCATAATCAGCAGTCTTCCATGATTGTGTGTCCTACTGAACCAGACTGAGGGACCATTTAAAGGCTTAGGAAACCTTAGCAGATGACACACTGAATTTACAATACTGAACTTTTTTACAATATTCAAATTTTCTTAGATTTCAACATTTACAGAAATAAAACACTTGAAATAGAACACTCTGTAAAGAATCTAGAAAAGATAGGGGGTCACTTTTTTAATTTAATTACTGAAAGAAATAAACGTTTCAAAGATATTCTAATTTATTAAGATGCACCTCTACATACAGTGGGGAAAAAAGTATTTGTTCAGCCACCAATTGTGCAAGTTCTCCCACTTAAAAAGATGAGAGAGGCCTGTAATTGACATCATAGGTAGACCTCAACTATGAGAGACAAAATGAGAAAACAAATCCAGAAAATCACATTGTCTGATTTTTAAAGAATTTATTTGCAAATTATGGTGGAAAATAAGTATTTGGTCAATAACAAAAGTTCATCTCAATACTTTGTTATATATCCTTTGTTGGCAATGCCAGAGGTCAAATGTTTTCTGTAAGTCTTCACAAGGTTGGCACACACTGTTGCTGGTATGTTGGCCCATTCCTCCATGCAGATCTCCTCTAGAGCAGTGATGTTTTTGGGCTGTTGCTGGGCAACACGGACTTTCAACTCCCTCCAAAGGTTTTCTATGTGGTTGAGATCTGGAGACTGGCTAGGCCACTCCAGGACCTTGAAATGCTTCTTATGAAGCCACTCCTTCGTTGCCCTGACGGTGTGCTTGGGATCATTGTCATGCTGAAAGACTCAGCCACATTTCATCTTCAGTGCCTTTGCTGATTGAAGGAGGTTTACACTCAAAATCTCACAATACATGCCCCATTCATTCTTTCATGTACACGGATCAGTCGTCCTGGTCCCTTTGCAGAGAAACAGTCCCAAAGCATGATGTTGCCACCCCCATGCTTCACAGTAGGTAGGGTGTTCTTTGGATGCAACTCAGCATTCATAGTTACATAGTAGATGAGGTTGGATGAAGACATCAGTCCATCAAGTCCAACCTATAACCCTACAGTCCCCTACAGTGTTGATCTAGATTCACTCTCCTCCAAACATGACGAGTTGTGTTTCTACCAAACAGTTCTACTTTGGTTTCATCTGACCATATGCAATTCTCCCAATACACTTCTGGAACATCCAAATGCTCTCTAGCATACTTCAGATGTTCCCGGATATGTACTGGCTTAAGCAGAGGGACACGTCTGGCACTGCAGGATCTGAGTCCCTGGCGGCGTAATGTGTTACTGACGGTAGCCTTTGTTTATTTATTATTGTTTATTTATATAGCACCATTAATTCCATGGTGCTTTACATTTGAGGATTTACATACAGTACACCAGATATACAAAACAGATAATGCTAACAGAGACCAACTGGTACAGTGGGATAGAGGGCCCTGCCCGCAAGCGCTTACAATCTATTTGTTACGTTAGTCCCAGCTTTCTGCAGGTGACCAAATACTTATTTTCCACCATAATTTGCAAATGAATTCTTAAAAAATCAGACAATGTGATTTTCTAGATATGTTTTCTCATTTTGTCTCATAGTTGAGGTCTACCTATGATGACAATTACAGGCCTCTCTCATCTCTTTTATCTTTTTAAGTGGGAGAATTTACACAATTGGTGGCTGACTAAATACTTTTTTTTCCTCACTGTAAGAATACCCCTGTGATTAGGCTCAGAGAGGTATTATATTATCTCTCCATGTGACAATCGGAGAGCAAAAGTATAGTATGCTCTCTGACTGATAAGAGAGGGGATAACATGGACAGAAGTTCCTGCTAATCCCCCACCCCGGGGTCACCAACAGGTTATGCACAGATGATGATTTATCATCATCTGTGCATTCTGCAGCTCTGCTCCTCCCTTCTCCTTCCTCCTACTTGCTGCCTGATGCAGGAGGGGAGAAGACATTTTAGAGCCCCATATCTCAGGATCTGTTAGGGCTATGAAGATGAGCTTGAATTCATTTTAAAGATGAATCTCCTTTTTAAAATGATACCAAGAATATCACTATAGCCCTTACAGATACGAAGCGATCTGCTGTTAAAAACGCTGTCGGGAATTAAGATCTGCATTGGGATCTCAATGACGAATACCGTTTTCAACAGTGAATCTCTCCGGATCTGTAAGGACTATCATGATGATCTTAATATCATTTTGAAGATGAGATTCTCTTATTTAAAATGAATCTAAGATCATAGCCCTAACCAATCCTGGGATATAGGCACTAGTAGTAAGGACTTATTAGATATGTCCTCGGCTAGAAAAATGCCACCCTGGGCGGCAGGGAAAGGGTTAAACATTCCTGGTATCTCTTCTTGAAGGGATGGATCTAATGAGCTCCTTACATGACCTTGGTTCAGTTATGCCCCTGTCTGGTTCAGACGACAGGTTCTGTCCAGCTGTCCTCTTCTCACATGTCTAGCCGGAGGAAGTCATCCAGGGCCTCAGCCGTCTTCCATTCCCAGTCTTCCTTATGCTGAGAGCCTCTCTCTCTCTCTTGTCTTACTTTTAGTCCCAGGATTGGACCACCAGAGTTCCCCAGCATCTTGCTGTGTTACTCTCGAATGAGCTGCTTGCTTGTGGCCTCCTGGTCATCTCCGCCCAGGACTCTTCCAGTTTGTGTAGCCCTCCTTATGCTACACTTCCACTTTACTGGTGTGTAGTTTTTCTATCCTGGTTAGACCCCAGTAGAGTGTCCCGTTTTCTGTAGACCTTGGTCTTCTAGTCCAGTGCTGTACTCCAGGTTCAACTAAGTTGCTTCCAGGTGCCTCTTGGATGATCTGAGCAGGCAACCTCTGCTCTGTAACCCCACCAAGAGATCTTCTGCCACATAACTTACTCACTTCTTGCTATTTCTGCCTCTAAGGGGCATTGGTCCCTCAGGGCTGCATTTGAGTCTTCCTGATTTATTCTTTCCTTTTGGCAGGATACCTCATCCCATTTAGGACCACTAAGTTCTGGACAACAGACCTTCACACTCTGGGGGTGGTTGGACCCAGGAGCCTGGCCTCTCCTTCTCCTTTTCAACTATAGAGTTTTTGTTCTGTGGCGGGTTATACAGACCAGTCTCTCTTTCCTACTGGGCCGCAGTCTCTCTTTTCTTAGTGGACTGTCCTCCTAAACTACATCGTTCTTCTGGTTGCCCCAGTTGCAAAGGAGGAGTTGGGAACATGTTTCTATGCTCCTCTCTTTATGGTCAAGAAACCAAATGGAAAATTCAGGGTAATCATAAACCTGAAACCCTTCAACTAATTTCTGACCTACAAAAGGTTCAGAATGGAGACTGTTTCCTCCACAATCAACCTTCTTTTTCAGGATTGTCAAATGGTATCCTTTGATTTGGACGATGCAGATTACCGCATCCCTATTAATGCATCCTCCCAGAGATGCCTAATACTAGCAGTCTGGATGGATGGCGCTTGGGTCCATCTCCAGTATCAAGCCCTCCCATTTGGGGTGTCCCAAGCACCCAGGATCGTTACCAAGAGAATGACGACTTACCTCAGGAAGCTGGGTCTTCTTATTATTCCATACTTGGACAGTTCTCTCCTGGTATCATGTTCCCATCAGGAATCAGTAGTTCACTGCCGTCTTCTCTGCACAATGTAGGAGTGTTTGGGGAGCCTATGACCAGCCTCAATAGCTACAGTGGGGAAAAAAAGTATTTAGTCAGCCACCAATTGTGCAAGTTCTCACACTTAAAAAGATGAGAGAGGCCTGTAATTGACATCATAGGTAAGACCTCAACTATGAGAGACAAAATGAGAAAACAAATCCAGAAAATCACAGTCTGATTTTTTTTTAAAGAATTTATTTGCACATTATAGTGTAAAATAAGTATTTGGTCAATAACAAAAGTTCATCTCAATACTTTGTTATATAACCTTTGTTGGCAATGACATTTTTTTTTTTTTAAGTCTTCACAAGGTTGGCACACACTGTTGCTGGTATGTTGGCCCATTCCTCCATGCAGATCTCCTCTAGAGCAGTGATGTTTTGGGGCTGTTGCTGGGCAACATGGACTTTCAACTCCCTCCAAAGGTTTTCTATGGGGTTGAGATCTGGAGACTGGCTAGGCTACTCCTGGACCTTGAAATACTTCTTACGAAGCCACTCCTTCGTTGCCCTGGCGGTGTGCTTGGGATCAGTGTCATGCTGAAAGACCCAACCACGTTTCATCTTCAATGCCCTTGCTGATGGAAGGAGGTTTGCACTCAAAATCTCACGATACATGGCCCCATTCATTTTTTCATGTACACGGATCAGTCGCCCTGGTCCCTTTGCAGAGAAACAGCCCCAAAGCATGATGTTTCCACCCCCATGCTTCACAATAGGTATGGTGTTCTTTGGATGCAGCTCAGCATTCACTCTCCTCCAAACACGACGAGTTGTGTTTCTACCAAACAGTTCTACTTTGGTTTCATCTGACCATATGACAATTCTCTTCTGGAACATCCAAATGCTCTCTAGCAAACTTCAGATGGGCCCGGATATGTACTGGCTTAAGCAGGGGGACACGTCTGGCACTGCAGGATCTGAGTCCCTGGGGGCGTAGTGTGTTACTGACAGTAGCCTTTGTTACGTTAGTCCCAGCTTTCTGCAGGTCATTCACTAGGTCCCCCTGTGTGGTTCTGGGTTTTTTGCTCACCGTTCTTGTGATCATTTTGACCCCACTGGGTGAGATCTTGCGTGGAGCCCCTGATCGAGGGAGATTATCAGTGGTCTTGTATGTCTTCCATTTTCTAATTATTGCTCCCACAGTTGATTTCTTCACACCAAGCTGCTTGCCTATTGCAGATTCAGTCTTCTCAGCCTGGTGCAGGTCTACAATTCTGTTTCTGGTGTCCTTCCTCAGCTCTTTGGTCTTCACCATAGTGGAGTTTGGAGTGTGACTGTTTGAGGTTGTGGACAGGTGTCTTTTATACTGATAACAATGTCAAACAGGTGCCATTACTATAGGTAATGAGTGGAGGACAGAGGAGACTCTTAAAGAAGTTGTTACAGGTCTGCGAGAGCCATAAATCTTGCTTGTTTGTAGGTGACCAAATACTTATTTTCCACCATAATTTGCAAATAAATTCTTAAAAATCAGACAATGTGATTTTCTAGATATGTTTTCTCATTTTGTCTCTCATAGTTGAGGTCTACCTATGATGTCAATTACAGGCCTCTCTCCTCTTTTTAAGTGGGAGAACTTGCACAATTGGCAGCTGACTAAATACTTTTTTTCCCCACTGTATGTAGCGAATCTCCCATAGACTGCAACATTGTTGTATTGCAGTCTGTGGGACTTGCAATCAAATGATTCAAGTCCCCTAAGGGAGCTAATAAAATAGTAAAAGAAAAGGGAAAAAAAAGTTTCAAAAATATAAAAAAAAAAAAAAAAAAAAAAAAACTAAAAGTTGAAATCACCCCCCTTTCCCTAGAATACTTTTAAAAGTAAAATATTACTGTGCAAAACATACACATTAGGTATCCCTGTGTCTGAAAACATCTGGTCTACAAACTTATAAAAATATTTTACCATTAATAATAATAATTTTTCTCATACTGTAAACGCCATAGTGGGGGAAAAAAATCAAAAATGCCAAACCGCCGTTTTTTCACTTTTTCGCCTCTGATAAAAATTTGAATGAAAAGTGATCAAAGCAATAGACATTCCCCAAAATGGTGTAACTAAAAAGTACACCTGACCCCGCAAAAAAAGACGTCCTATGCATCCCTGTAGACGGAAATATAAAATAGTTAGGGGTGTCAGAATATGGCGACTTTTAGAAAACAAATTTTTTTGCAAAGTTTTTAGATTTTTGTTAAAGGGTTAAAATGTAAATAAAACCATATAAATTTGGTATCTCCAGAATCATATCGACACATAGAATACAGGTGACATTTCATTTTGCTGTGAGTGAACGCTGTAAAAACAAATGCACTTTTTCTTCAAGTCCAACCCATTCTGAGGTTTTTTTTTTTCTTCAGCTTCCCAGTATATTGTACAGAATAATAAATGGTAGCCTCATGAAGATCAATTTGTCTCACAAATATTAAGCCCTCATATGGCTCTGAGAATGGAAAAATTAAAGTTATGGGGTTTGGAAGGTGGGGAGTCAAAAGCAAAAATCAAAAAATGTTGCCAGCCGGGAGGTGTTAAGTACCTGCAGGCCTTTGAGGATTGGAGGAAGGAGGAGAATCTCCTATTACAATTTCAGAGTAACAGTAAGGGTCTAAAAGCCTCCACTTCCTCCATTGCTAGGTGGATCAGGCAGTGTATTTATTTAGCTTATACTTCCTAGTCTTTGTCCCCTCCGGAGGGTTTTGGTGCCCATTCTACCAGGGCTGTAGCTATCTCTTGGACCGAAAGGGCAGATGCCTGTCTGGCCCAGATCTTTCAGGCAGCAACTTTGAGCTCTTCTCAAACTTTTTTTTTTTTTTAATGCTTTTTTTTTTTAATATAGACATTATCATCTTAATTTGAATTGACAGGGGTGCTGTCATGTGCTTCCAGAAAAACTCAGTTTTTTTTTATTTGTAAGCATTTTTTTATTTTCTGATGTGTAGATTTTGTGTTGTATTTTTAGTACATAGTTATAGGGGTGGGCGTCTTTCAAGAGTTGCTATTAAAAGCATTGAGAAATGCACTTTGTTCAGCCATGTGGCCCATAGAAAACTGTAGTCTGGAGATTACTCCCCAAAATACTCAGTAAATATGTTTAACATATAATTTGATGTAAATAATAGGTCATTTTTTCATGTCACATTCATTGCCAATTCATAAACCTTTTTTTCTCAAATATCCAAAGCAGATGGATTAATGAAGAGCAGTGATCCTGGTGTCCATGGAATGCAAAATGGCGGTAGTCACATGGTTTAGCCACTTGACTGCTTTTGTAGCTGTCCCTGGCTGCACCCTGTAATGCATATGACTGAGCAGACAAGCACTTTGTATCATTTATTTCTCAAAATTTCAAAAAATGTGTGTTTTAATTTTCTTTTGCCATTTTGTTATAGAAACTGCTGCAGCATCCAGAGCTAAGTAATAGCCAATTGTTAGCTGATTTTTTGTCACCTAACAGTTTGGAGACCCAGTTTCATGACAAGATCCTTCCAGATGTCAACCTTGGTATGTTATGCTCTCTTTTCAACATTATATATAATAGATAAGAAGTCATCATAGTGACATTTTATGACATTGTGTATATATATATATATATATATATATATATATATATATATATATGTGTTATTATTTTGTATACTAGCATTGTTTGCATGCTATTATGTTCTTCAGCCATCAAACTCTGAAAGATATTTTGGGAAATAAAAAATAGAGTATCTGTAATTAAAGGGGTTGTTTGAGGCTAACAATGACTTCTTCTTAAAGGGAGTCTATCATTGCCCCCAGCTACTTTAATCCACTCCTATAGTGCTGTAGATGCTGTTACCAAAATAAAATTATACCTTTCTTATGTTTCAGAGCCCCAGGGATGTGTAGAAAAAGCACTTTTAGGCTAAGAACCCACATAGCGGGCCGCAGCAAAAAAAAAAAAAAAAGCTGCGGGAAAAACCACAGCAGCAACACATCGCGGTTTTTCACGCAGCGCTTTTCACAGAAAGTCTTTCTGCTTCCATTATACCTATAGGGAAACAGTGACTGTTTTGGAAAATTGTGGCGCGTCTGCAGTGCATATTTTTTCGCAATGTGTGTATAGGATTCCTATTGCGTTTTTCTCTGTGATGTCTACGCCACGTTGGACAGGATCTTGGAGCACAGGGGTAGTTTTCTTCTATTGCTGAGGACTCCTGCCCCCATCCTGCATTCAGCACGTCCTCCTGGGCAGTATGAGTTGATCCTGGGCAGTGATAGACTCCCTTTAAGATTGGTCATTGGTCCGACGCCCAGGCACCACAGATATCAGCTGTTTTTAGGCAAGTGTATGGCGCCAGAAGGTGACGGCTCCATACACTGTGCGTTAGCCAAGAGCTGCTTTTACAGCTCAGCTCCTATTCATTTGAATGGGAACTGAACTGTAATGGAGCAAGCTGGGCCCCCTACACAGTGTATGGAGCTATTTGCTTCCAGTTCTATGCTTAGAACAATTGATATATGTAGGGTCTGGGTGTTGGAAACCCACTGGTCTCCAATTATTGACCTGCCCTAAGGATGGGTCATTAAAGAGGTTGTCCGGGATTAAATGAAAATTAAACCTTAAACTAAACACCCTTCCTTTGCCTAACTTCTAACTTACTTACTTTAAAAAAAATGTATAATTACCCAGATCGCTGGGGCGGTCGCCCCAGACACATTTTCTGATTTTTTGCCGACGTTCCGTTTCCCCGTTTTCGGCAACGGAACGTCACCGATACTAACCCCCCCCCCCTCCTTCATACTTACCTGTGCTCATATCCTCTTCTTCTGGGCACGAAGCATCACTTCTTTCAGCGCCTGTGCAATAAAGCTGGAGTGCACTATGGCTCTATTGCGCAAACGCCAGCAGTCGTGAATAGGAGAAAGATCGGGCCTCCCACGCATGCTGAATAGAGCTGGAGTGCCGCCACTGCAGCTCAATTGTGCAGACGTGGGCAGAAGTCAAGGCAGGAGGAGACAGCGGCACAGAAGAAAGTGATCTGCGGGACAGGAAGACAGGTAAGTATGATGGGGTGGGGAGGGGGGGCTGAGTTAATTAGGTAGGTAGGGCTAGTAGTCTGCGGGCTAGCTAGGGAAACAGGTAGGGGTGTGAGAGAGGAAGGGGGATCTGAGTGAAGAGCAATGCATCATGGTAGTTGTAGACTAAGAGAGCAGGAAGCTACTCATGTAAACAGATGCAGAGGATGATCCAGAAATCACTTAAAACACTGCTAAAGGTATTTGGATGCACTTATTAATCCATTAATAGCACTAACCTTTTTTTTTTTTTTTTTTTTTGCCTGGAAAACCCCTATCAATATCCGGGAACCCTTTGAAATCACATAGTAAAGGTTTTTGTATTTTTTGATGCCCCTTTTTTTTTTTTTTTTTTTTTTTTTTTTTGCTCTAGCGCTGTTTAGATGTTTGAGCCTCTTAGTAGTTTGATGGGCCAGGTGCCAAAGCACATATTTAACTGGAAGGAAGATAATATTTGTGAAAGATCTGCTTTGGCACATGACACTGTTTTAATGTTACCATAACAATGTCATTACTTCTTGACTTTTTGTTCTAACTTGCAGGCAAAATGATCAAGTCTGTGCCAGGCAAATTAATTAAAGAGGTGATTTCATATTTATTTTGGAGGTATATGGGTTTTATCTACTATGTTCCAAAGATATAATGTGTTTTTTTTTCTTGCAGAAAGGACAACATCTGGAGCCCTTCATCATGAACTTCATCAACTCTTGTGAGTCTCCAAAACCTAAACCAAGCAGACCTGAATTAACAATACTGAGTCCTACATCAGAAAATGACAAAAAGGTTTGGCGCAAGACTGAAAATTGTAGAGAATAATATATACACCAAGAGTATGTTATTTTCACATCATACTCCTTTTCTGTCTGTTACTTTTCATATGTAGCTTTTCAATGATTTGTTCAAGAACAACGCCAACCGCTCTGAAAATATAGAGAGAAGATATAACCAAAATTATTTTATGGAGGTTATGACTGTTGAAGGTGTCTATGACTATCTTATGTATATAGGTAAGTAAAGATAAATGTTATTGCGTAGATTTCATAGCTTTAAAGCACCTGACGCTAGGTTCACACCAGCGTTGTTGTTTCCATACACCGGGCACAATCTGTTCAATGATGGATACGAACGGAGCCTGACTGGACCCCATTGTCTATAATTTAACTGAAACTGCTGGGAAAAAAAAAGTCGGACTTGCAGGACATTTTAGTCTAGCAATTTCAGACCGAGATTTTGACACAGATGTGAATCCAGCCTTACCTATATTGACATGAACGGGGCCCAGCTGCAATACCAAACACAACCTGTCAATAGTTGTGGTAGTGTTTTTGAAAGACGTCAGCCATGGTTTTTCTTATCATGCACAATAACTTTAAAAGGTAGGAACCAGGATAAGAAAATCATGTCTTCTTTCTTCCCAAAACAGGAGTGGGTCTGGTATTGTCGATCACCTTAGTCACTTCAAGGCAGTTAAGCTGTAATACAAAACACAGCCCATAGACGATGTGGCACTGTTTGTTTCCAAGAGTTTGACTATACTGTATTCTAAATTCTTATCATGCTGTATTTGCTAATGTACCTGGAGAAGTTTTCTAAAGCACCTCACCAACTTCACTCATCATTAAAGAGGACCTTTCATGTCCTCAGGCACATGCAGTTTTATATACCGCTAGAAAGCCGACAGTGCGCTGCTTTCTAGCGGTATATAAAACCGCATGTGCCTGAGGACATGAAAAGTACTCTTTAATAAAAGTTATGCTCTGCTGATGATGCAGTGCACACATATTTAGATGCTTGTGTACATTAATTTATTATATTTTTATAGCAGTCTGACCTTCATTTATTTATACTCTGCTTTAAATCCACTGCAGGTATACAGTTAAAGGGATTATTCCACTTCACACATTTCTCTCCAATCCACATGATAGGGAATAAATGTCAGATCAAGGGGGTTCTACTGCTGGGACCCCCGTTGACCAGGGGAATGGGAAACAAAAGTTCCACCTATCCCATCTTGTGAATAAAGTGCCAGTGCGCCTGTGTAACTGGTGCTCTAGTCACTTCTATGGGGCAGCTGAGACTGCAGTGTCCGGGAGTCTAATAGAAGCGAATGGATCACCAGTCTTGCAAGCGCACTGGTGTTTCATTAACAGGGAG
Source organism: Leptodactylus fallax (assembly GCA_947044405.1). NCBI lineage: Eukaryota > Metazoa > Chordata > Amphibia > Anura > Leptodactylidae > Leptodactylus > Leptodactylus fallax. The sequence goes on along the minus strand of CAMRHE010000128.1, from coordinate 3,834,048 downwards.
CATTTAGGGGGACTTCATTCCCCGTACTTCTGACACTTGCCTGTAGCGTGAGGATAGGGTATAAATGTGAGTAGTGGCACAACCCCATTAACCCCTTCCTGACATCTGCAGTACTATTACAGTGAATGCCGGGTCTTTTAAAATGGCAGCCCCTCTGCTGCAGAGTGGCCACCATATTTATTTATTTATTTTGCTTACTTATATAGCGCCATCATACTTCGCAGCGCTTTTACAGATCTTGTCAGTCGCTGTCCCATATAGGGCTCACAATCTACATTCCCTATCAGTATGTCTTTGGAGTGTGGGAGGAAACCCACGCAAACACAGGGAGAACATACAAACTCCTTGCAGATGTTGTCCTTGGAAGGATTTGAACCCAGGACTCCAGCGCTACAACTCTGCAGTGCTAATCACTGAGCCACTGTGCCGCCCATCTACCGGGTCTTCGATGTCCATTACAGCGGAAATCCGGAGCTAATACCTGCAATCAGAGTTCACTCTGGTCACATACATTGCACTAATGTGTAGCTCCTCAAAGTAAAAAATGCCCTTGTACCTTTGCTGTTGTAGGCCAGCTTCCGTGAGCTCACCCTATCCTTATGAAAGCTCCCAGGCCTGTCAAAGGAATATTACTATTGAGGCTGGTCTATGTAATGTAGCGAATCTCCCATAAACTGCAATACATTTGTATTGCAGACTATGAGACTTGCAATCAAACGATTGCAGGTTCAATAAAAGGCCAATAAAATAGTTAAAAGAAAAAAAAATAAACAATAAAAAAATAATAAAAGTTCAAATCACCCACCTTTCCCTAGAATACATATAAAGCTAAAAAATTACTGTGAAACACATACACATTAGGCATGTGTCCAAAAACGCTTGGTCTTCAAACTTATACACCATAGCGAGAAAAAAAAAATCAAAAGTGTCAAACTGTGTTTTCGCTGTTTCACCTCTGATAAAAATTTTAATAAAAAGTGATCAAAGCAATAGACATTCCCCAAAAATGGTATAACTAAAAAGTACACCTGGCCCCGCAAAAAAGACATCCTATGCATCCCCGTACACAGAAATATAAAAAGGTTACGGGTGTCAGAATATAGCAATTTTTTTTCGTCCTTCCCAGTACATTATACAGAATAATAAATGGTACCATTATGAAGAACAATTTGTCCTGCAATCATTAAGCCCTCATATGGCTCTGTGAATGGAAAAATAAAAGTTATGGGGTTTGGAAGTAGGGGAGGCAAAAAATGAAAATCAAAAAATGCCACCAGCTAGATGGGGTACAATTCTGAATGACTGCAGCTAACACTAGAGGGATCTTTATTACATATTTGTTGTTGTGTTTCAACCACTTTGCATTCCATCTCAAGTTTAGCCTTTGGTATACAATTGCATTATACTCTAGTGAAGATTTTAGCTGGTGTTAAAGAATCTAGATGCCTTTTTTTTTTTTTTTTGTAATCTTTTCCATTAGTAAATAAAGGAAAATTTTACGAGGATAGAAAGTTTATATCCCTCCTGACTTAACATTAAATCGAGGAAAAAAAAATCTTTCTTTTCTTTTTTTCTGCAATATTCATTTGTAAATTACTTTAATTTTTATTCCTTATTCAAATTACCACCAGGGCGCATTGTTTTCCACATTTCTGATTGGTTTCATCACCTTTTAATGGGAGGCCGAATTCTTCTAAAAAACACCCTTGAGACCTACACGGACCACTACCTGCAACGTAAACTTGAACAGCTTAGTCAGGAACATCGACTGGTTTCACTAATTACACTTCTTAGAGGTATGTATACCACCTCAGGGTTTTTCCTGCTTTCCTGTCTACTCTCCCTGCCACTTCCTGGTTTTAGACTCAGGCCAGCAACATTCTCCTAAGATGAAGAATGTGCTTGTTCTAAATTGCACAGTTTTATCTAGATTTACATAGGCATTAATCCAATTCTGTTTCAGCCCTTATCTGGGGTCAGCAACTGAAAACACTCTGCAAAGAGACAAAAAAGAAGGGAATATAGGTGGCCGTGAACAGGGACTGAAACATCAGCTCAACCAGAGAGTGGGTCTGTAGACTAGACACCAAGATGTAAACACTAAGCAGACTTAATGAGCAGTATCTGGCAAATGAAGCAAAAGAGACAGTAATTTGAGCATTGGGTAAAACACTTCAGTTAGCGTAACCCTTTTCTGACATCCTCTGCACATGGCAGCCGCTTGGTCTCCCTGTATTATACCTGCATTAACCCTACTGATGCTTCCCCATTTTCTCTGTGATCACCATTCCCCAAAATGAGATCTGGGGGCAACTATCTGTTGCTATGACAACCATGAATCTTTTGAAGGCTTGCAGGCTTGTCTTCAATAAGGTTCTAGTACAGACTGCACTAGGTAGCCTGTAATAGAAGTCTATGTATTTTACAACAGGGTGTCTAAAGATAAAAGTAAAAAAAAATAAAAAATTAAATATTGAAATCACCCCTCTTACCCTGGATCAGATATAGAAATAAAGTAGCCGATCTACAAACTTATACAAATATGTTTCCCATATGGTGAACACTGTAGCGGTGGGAAAAAAAAAAAAAAAATCAAAAGAGCTAAATCGACGTTTCCTCGTTTCTCATTGGGGCACACAGAACCATGGGTATAGACCCGGCCGCTTGGAGGCTGGCACTAGGAAAAAAAAATGTCAGCGCTGCCTCTAGTCTAAAACAGACTAGCATAGTATAAGAGACAGTATAGCCCAGTGTCCGTAGAATGCAGACACAACCTGCATGTAGGTCTTCTGCTTTTTTTTTGTTTTTTTTTGTTTTTGTTTTTCCCTTTCAGCTGCATGGAATGTTGGTTCAGTTTTTTTAAGGTTGTACTTTTTTCCCTGGTCTTAAGCTCCTACAGCAGTAGCAGCTCTCTAGCAGCAACCTTGGCCAGCTTGATGGGACACAGCTCCTGTGGAATTTCAATATGTTGCCTTTATCCACTGCAGTTGGATGCTCTCTGGTGGCCTGTAAGCTAGCCCTTGGGCTACTTCCCTCTCCCTCCGGACCCTTTTTCCACCACTATGTGCTTCTCCTACTGCCATGTCCCACCGTTCTTTGGTTCCTGCTGGTTCCGCCACATTTTATTTGTGCACCTGCTGTAACAAGTGCCTGCCTCACAATCCTGCCCAGGACCTTCCCGACCTCCTTTACCTAGTCTATAGGTGACCAGACTTTCCAGACTTAACCAGTCTGTGTTGGAGACCTTGGAACAGTTTGCCCTCTCAGATTACCACTCAGTCGGCACCCCACCGGCCCCCTCCTGGGCAGGGGCCCCTCTCCCATTCCAACTCCAGGAGTCGCCACCGCAAATGAACCAGGAAATCCTCCTATAGGTTTATCAACTACTCCCCTTCCTCTGGGTCCTTCCCAGACAGGGTTGCGGTCCGCAGCTTTACTCTGACAGGCAGCACCACCTCTCCCCCTGCTTAATCTATTTCTCCTGGGGATGCCTATGTCTCTGACTCGGAGCCTCAGCAAGGCTCATCTTTATCCTCCGCTATGCAGGACCTCATATGGGGAGGTCGAGAAGGATGTCTCTTTCCGGCACAGTCACCGTCCCCCTCTGGTAATCCCAAACCACGGGGCCTTTGATCAGATGTTGAAGAAGGAATAACTCCACCTGGACTGCCTTCTGTCTTCCACAAAGAAGTCTGATGCCGTTTCCTTTTCCAGACCAGTGTGTTTCTACAGTAGGTGGTCCAAAGCCCCTGCCGTGGATTCCGCCATAGCTCGGCTGTCCGAGGCTACTACACTGCCATTGGTGGACAACACCTCCCTCAGTGTCCCCTTGGACAAGAAAGTGGACTCCCTCTCTAAGGCAGCTTTTGTGGCATCCGGCTCTACTCTTCAGCCTTGCTTTACAGCCTTCTGAGTCAGCTAGGCCTGAATTGCCTAGGCCAAGCAGCTCCAAAAGGGCTTTGCCCTCTGAGTACCCCTCAGGATAACCAGCTTCTGGTTTCTCAGATCCTACATGCCTCGAAGTACCTCTGCGATGCTTCTCTAGAAGCGGCTTGCCAGTCAGAAAAAGCAGCGGCCAACGCAGTGACCATCCACTGCGCCATTTAGATTCGGTTGTGGAATGCGTAATCCACCTCTAAAAAGGCTGTAGTTTCTCCCCCTTTTCTCGTGATGAACAGGACAGACTCTTTTGTCCTTGAGAAGCTAATCTCAAAGGCTACTGGAGGAAAGAGCTCTCTCCTCCCCTAGCACCGTTAGAAGTGCCAACCAACTTGCTCCTGCCGATCTTGCATTTTTGTCCTTTTCGTGGCTCCACTCCAGCAGACAGCCATCCCAAGACTCCTGCTCCAAGAAGCCCCCCTTTAAGGCCAGACCTGCGTGTCTCTTCCAAGCCTCCCTCCATCTGAAGGTCTTCCCCCACAATTACTCAATTGAGTTCTTTTTCTTTTCTCCCGGAAGATTTTTTCAGTCAGCTTTTCCTTCTTCCCCCACTCGAGTGGCTGCATTTCTCCAAGCCATCTCCACTCAGAGTGTCATCGTTCCTGTCCCCGCTTCAGAGCATTTGTGAGGCTTTTACTCCAACCTCTTCATTCCTACCTCCACATTTCCTTCGCTGTGTCACATCAGTGTTTTCTCCGCTTTGCGGTGGGTTTGCTTCATTTCCAGTTTGTTGCACTTCCCTTTGGGCTGGCCACTGCCTCCTGGGTCTTCACCAAAGTCATGGCAATCCTTCGCAATCCTTCCAAGTGGTCGCTGTGCTTCCATACCTGGATGTTCTCCTGGTGAAGGCTCCCTTCAAGAGGGAAAACTTCACAAGCTTTCAGATCACCTTGGATCTCCTACATCGGTTTGTTTGGCTCATCAACGAGGACAAGTCCTGATTTGCACCTTCACAACACATGGAATGCTTGGGCATGGTCCTTGACACTCAGCTGGGCACAGTTCTCCAGAGTTGAAGATTTATGCTCTTTAGTCCAGTGTGTCTCTCCTCCAGAGGAACTCCCCTTGTTCCATTCACCTATGCATTCAGGTTTTGTGCTAGATGGTGTCAACCTTCGAGACCATGCCTTATGCCCAATTCCACTGTCGTCCTCTAAAACTAGAGATTTTGGCATGCTAGGACAAGTCTCCGTCCAGCCTTGACTGCCTGATTCTTCTCCCTTCCTGGGTTCACCGGGAACTTCTCTAGTGGGTATCCTCTCCAGGGAACCCTCAGGGAAACTCTCTTCTTCCTCTTCATTGGCAAGTGATCTCCACTGATGCCAGTCTCTCCAGATAGGGAGAGCAGTCTTCGGTGTTTTGCCCTTCAGGGACTATGATCCAAGTCTGAGTATTCTCTCCAGCTCAATCTTCTGGAACATGGGGCCATTTTCCTTGACCTGTCCCATTGGACCACTCTTCTCCAGGGCCTTCCAGTTAAGAGTCCAGACCAAAAACTCGACAGTGGTTGCCTTCTTGAACCACAAGGGCGGCACCACGAGCCGAGCCGCTATGCTGGAAGCCTCCCTGTCACTTCACTGGGCAGAGTGCCATGTTCCTGCCCTCTCTGCGGTGCACATCCGGGGAGTGGACAGTTGGGCAGCAGATTACCTAAACCACAAAAAGCTCAACTTAGGCGAGTGGTCTATTTAATGGGAAACTCCAGACATCAACCTCTTTGCCTCCTGTCTGAACCGCAAGTTTCCCTGCTACGTGGCCAGATCTCAGGACCCCTTGGCCCTTGCTGCTGACACCCTCGTCATTCCCTGGTCGGACTTCCCATTTCTGTATCTTTTTCCCTTCTCTTCTCCTCCTCCCCTGTGTTCTCAAGAAACTCAAGGCAGAGCGGTTTCAGCTGTTCTGGTGGCTCCAGATTGGCCTTGCAGGGCTTGATACGCAGGCATTATGTTCCTGCTGGCAGACGCCCATTGGCCTCTTCCTCTACTGTACGACATCCTTTGTCAGGGTCCGCTATTCCACCCCACTTCACATCCGCTGTATTTAACGGCGTGGATGTTGAAGCCGAAGTTCTGAGGCAAGTCTCACTCTGCCAAGATCTATCATCGCACCTGGAAGGCCACGAGCAGTGGTGCGAATGTCACAATTTCCACCCGCTTTCTTTTTCCAACCCCAGAATCCTGGCTTTTCTCCAATCTGGTCTGGACCAAGGTCTTGGGCTGTCTTCTCTGAAGGAGGCAGGTCTCCACCCTTTCTATTCTTTTCCAAACGACACTGACCTTTTGGCCTCAGATGAAGACCTTTCTGCTGGGTGTGGTGAACTGTGCTCCTCCCTATCGTCCTCCTGTGGAACCTTTAGATCTTAACCTAGTCCTCCAGGTGCTTCAGGCTCCCCCCTTTGAGCCTCTGTTAGAGATTTTTCTTTGTTTTCTTTCTTGGAAGGTTGCTTTCCTGGTGTTTGTCAAATCCGTAGGGTCTCTGAGCTAGCTTACCTGTCTCAGAAACCTTCATTTCTCGTCCTCCATAAGAAAAGCACTGTAAGTAAACAAATGATTAAGTGAAGATAAGTAGTTGGAGAGCAGCTTAATAAATGGGTAATGAAACAGATTTATATTAATACGATATTACAAAGTTTCTTATATTCATGTGTACTATTAATTTGTGAAAATTTGGTTTTATAAATGGAGGTACACTTTAATTATCAAAAGCTGCTCAAATGGTCAGAAGTGATAAATTCTGAGGATTTTTTTCTTTATTTCTTGTTTTTACTTGTTTCTACAGTACATGTCTGTACTTTGTCTTAGGCTAAGGCCCCACGTTGGGGAAAAGCTGCTTTTTTTTTTTTTTGTTCCAGATTTTGCTGTGGTTTTTTGAGCCTAATGCTCAAGGAATTGCTACAAAAGGAATGCAAAATTTAAAGGAAGCACTTGTACTTCTCCCTTCTCCTCAACTTATCCCTGACTTTGTTTGACTCCAAAAAATTGCAGCAAAATCAATTTGGCTTTTCTGCAATGTGGGCCTTAGCCTTGGGTGTATTTTTAAAGTTCAGTTAGTTTTTTATAGATATGTATATTAGGCCGGGGAAGGTAGAAAAAACAAAAAACATACTGGCCTGCCCCTGGTGGTCTGGTCCTGCTGCTCCAGAGTTTTCTTCCGTCGGAAGTCCCTGGTGCACGTGGGTGGCCTAAGGTAAGGGACATAGGACGTTACCATGCGGTGGGGACTTCCGCAGCAAGAGATCACCGAAGCAGCAGGACCGGACCAGAGTGGGAGACACAGGAGCATCGGGGACAGGTGAGTATGTTTTTCACCTTCTCTGACCTAATATTAAAAAAATAATTAATTGTGGACAACCAGTAAAAATCAGGTGTGGATCATAAAGGGAGTTAAAGTACAACACATTCATCCATTCTTGGTTTTGGCTTCACCTGCATCAACAAAACCTGAATGTGTAAGTACACCCTGCTTTTATTCAGTGTTGTTCTGTATCTGCAGAGCATTACCTGTCCTTTTTTTTTTTTTTTTAATTAAAGATGCTGTGTTTTGTGAAACCACTGAACCACGATCTACAGCAGCTAAGCAGAAAAGGGCAAAACAGACCTTCGAAGAAATGATGGCTTACATTCCAGGTTTGTGGCATTTGCCAAAAACATTTTTTCAAGTATTTCAAGTATTTATCAAGAGTACCTTTCCCTGCTGCTCTAACCCCTTCCTGCTCCGTACCATAATAGTACTATTATGGTGTGGCTTCCCTGTGTCCTCCTGCCTCCCTTTCTCCTAAAATAGCTGTGATGACTACTGTTCCCTACAGCAGACCATTACAGCTAAGTCAAAAAAGACAAATGGCAGTGGTCCCGCATTGGTGATCGCCGCCATTAGTCACTGACTGATGGAATACTAATGGCGGTGATCATGGAAGTCTGATCGTCGCCATTTTTTTTTTTTTTCCATCGTGCATACAAGCTGGGATGGCTGCTGTCTGAGACAGCAGACCATCCCAGCTAACTGCCAGGTGACAAATGGCAGCGGCCCCACATCAGCGAGACTAATGGAGACGATTGCGGAAGTGCAACTGCTGTCATGTGAGTCCTTATTGCCGCATGAACGGCCTGCTGTGATGGCTGCTGTATGAAACAGCAGACCATTACGGCATTCAACAGGAGCCCCCAGTAAGTGAACAAATGGTGGCGATCCCAACGGCAACAGCCACCATTACGCACATGACTAATGGCGGCGGTTGCCAATATGCGATTGCTGCTATTTGCATTTATCCATGTATGCTGTGATGGCTGCTGTCAGGGACAGCGGACCATCACAGCTTAGTGTAAATGTAAATGACGGCGGTCCCACAATGGTGATCGCCACCATTAGTCATAAATTCGTCAGAGACTAACTTGAGACTAATGGTGGTGATCCAGATGTGAGATTGTCGCCATTTGCTGTGATAGGCTGCTGTCCCTCATTGCAGCCTATCACAGCTCAGTAACATCCAGCCAATAGTGGTGGTCCTGCCCCCTCTGATCCCCACTATTGGTTAGTCACTGACCAATAGTAGCTATAGGTGACATCATAGCACTGCTATACCCCTTGCAACCACTCTCAACTACTCGGTTGGGTTTAGTGAGTAGTTGAGAGAGGTTGCAAGTAGTTAAGCTGTGCTGTATTTTGCCTATTTGCTATATTTGCTATCAATACTTACCTTCCTCTGCTGTGTGTCTCCTGTACCCACTTCCTTCTGCATTACCCTCTGCCCACCTACTTTTTGTACCACATGCATTTCCTACTCTTCACCCTCCTTATTGTACCACCTGCGTCCCATCTGTATACCACCTCATTTGTTCTCTGCCCCATATCCTTTGTGTGTTTTTTTTTTTTTTTTTTTTTTCTTTTATATAATAGCTTAGTGTCAGGAAACCATCACCTTAGTTATATTTAGTATTGGGGACTGTCATCGTAGTTTAGTGTAGTTCAGTGTTAGTAGTTAATTAGTTAGTGTCAAGGAATTTGCATAAAATTACTTAGGTTAGTTAGGTTTAGTATAAGGGAAGTTTACATAAAATTAGTTTAGGTATAGTGTTTAGTTTTTGGAATCCGTAGTTTAGTGTAGTGTAGGGAAGTCCAAACTTTTCATTTATATACCTGATTTTTTGGATATATTATTATTTTTTATGCTTTATACAGTTTTTACTGTATATACAGTTTACTGTGAATACACGTGTATAACATCTACATTTCACACCAAAATGTCCCAGCGTTTCTTTACTGTTGAAGAGGCATATGCATTCCTCACCTCTGACAGCAATTCTTCTGATGGTGCTACAGTTTTGTATTTGTCGTCATCATCCGCATCAAGTCATGATGAGGACGAGAGACCCCCTAGAAGAATCCCTATACCCACTCCATTTGAGACCCTCGGAAGGAGTGACACAAGAACTGTACAAAAACCAGAGCAAAGTGGCCCCATTTGGACTTCAGCTCCTGAAAATTATGTTCCCCAGATCCCCAAGTACACAGGCACCTCGGGGATCAAATTTGACAGTGCAGGGTTCAGTGAATTTGATTTCTTTCATTTTTTTTTCACTGAGGACCTCATAGAGCTCATGGTGGTGCAGACTAATTTGTATGCCCAACAGTACAAAACCAAAAACCCTGCTGCATTTCTTTCTCAACCCCACAGGTGGACCCCTGTAACAGCAAAAGAAGTGTACACATTCTGGGGACTTCTATTAAACACAGGAATTGTAAAAAAGCTGTTCATTAGAGACTACTGGAGCACGGATGTATGATAATATCGAACTACAATGTCCAGGATGCACAATGTGGCCATATTTCGATTCCTACATTATGCAGACAATGAACAGTGCCCACCCTGAGAACCCCAGTTTTGATCGTTTTTATAAATTGAGACCCCTAATAGACCATTTCAGTTCCCCATTTGCACAAGCATACAACCCCGAGAAGTGTATTTTTGTTGATGAATCGCTGGTACATTTTAAAGGGAGGCTTCAATTCTGCCAATACCTGTCAAGCAAGAGGGCAAGGTATGACGTGAAGATGTGTATAAGTTGTGCAAGAGTGGATCAGGGTATACCTACAGATTTAGGATATACGAAGGGAAGAACAGCAGAATTGATCCTCCAGAATGCCCCCCTTCCTGAGAGTTCCTGCCAAAATTGTGTGGGATTTGGTACATTCACTGCTGGACCAGGGTTACTACCTCTACCTGGTTAATTTTTATACCAGCGTGGCACTCTTCAATAGCCTCGATTCCAGAAGTATGGCGGCATGCCGTACCGTAAGAAAAAATCAGAGAGGCCTCCCTAAGACGCTACTTGGGCAAAAACCCAGAAGGGGTGAGAGCGGCGTATTATGTGTCACTCTTTGTTTCATTGCAGCCATTTGCTAAAAGCAAAAAAGTTCATTTTATTTCTCATTAATGTACACTCCGCACCCCATCTTGACAGAAAAAAACAGAAATGTAGATATTTTTGAAAATTTATTAAAAAAGAAAAACTGAAATATCACATGGTCATAAGTATTCTGACCCTTTGCTGTGACACTGTGATATTTAACTCACATGCTGTCCATTTCCTTCTGATCCTCCTTGAGATGGTTCTACTCCTTCATTGGAGTCCAGCTGTGTTTAATTAAACTGATTGGACTTGATTAGAGAAGGCACACACCTGTCTATATAAGACGTCACAGCTCACAGTGCATGTCAGAGCAAATGAGAATCATGAGGTCAAAGGAACTGCCCAAGTTTCTCAGAGACAGAATTGTGGCAAGGCACAGTTCTGGCCAAGGTTACAAAAGAATTTCTGCAGCACTCAAGGTTCCTAAGAGCACAATGGTCTCCATAATCCTTAAATGTAAGACGTTTGGGACGACCAGAACTCTTCCTAGACCTGGCCATCCAGCCAAACTGAGCAATCGTGGGAGAAGAGCCTTGGTGAGAGAGGTAAAGAAGAACCCAAAGATCACTGTGGCTGAGCTCCTGAGATGCAGTAGGGAGATGGGAAAAAGTTCCACAGTGTCAACTATCACTGCAGCCCTCCACCAGTCAGGGCTTTATGGCAGAGTGGCCCAAAGGAAGCCTCTCCTCAGTGCAAGACATATGAAAGCCTGCATAGAGTTTGCCAAAAAACACATGAAGGACTCCCAGACTATGAGAAATAAGATTCTCTGGTCTGGTGAGACAAAGATTGAACTTTTTGGCGTTAATTCTAAGCGGTATGTGTTGAGAAAACCAGGCATTGCTCATCACCTGCCCAATACAATCCCAACAGTGAAACATGGTGGTGGCCGTATCATGCTATGGGGGTGTTTTTCAGCTGCAGGGACAGGACGACTGGTTGCAATTGAAGGAAAGATGAATGCGGCCAAGTACAGAGATATCCTGGAAGAAAACCTCTTCCAGAGTACTCTGGACCTCAGACTGGGCCGAAGGTTCACCTTCCAACAAGACAATGACCCCAAGCGCACAGCTAAAATAACAATGGAGTGGCTTTGGAATAACTCTGTGACCATTCTTGACTGGCCCAGCCAGAGCCCTGACCTCAACCCTATTGAGCATCTCTGGAGAGACCTGAAAATGGCTGTCCACCAACGTTCACCATCCAACCTGATGGAACTGGAAAGGATCTGCAAGGAAGAATGGCAGAGGATCTCCAAATCCAGATGTGAAAAACTTGTTGCATCATTCCCAAGAAGACTCATGGCTGTACTAGCTCAAAAGGGTGCTCCTACTCCATACTGAGCAAAGGGTTTGAATACTTATGACCATGTGATAGTTCATTTTTTCTTTTTTAATAAATTTGCAAAAATATCTACATTTCTGGGTTTTTTTTGTGTCAAGATGGGGTGCTGAGTGTACATTAATGAGAAATAAAATGAACTTTTTTGCTTTTAGCAAATGGCTGCAATGAAACAAAGAGTGAAAAATTTAAAAGGGTCTGAATACTTTCCGTACCCACTGTAGACCCACAAACCAGAATGCATCCTGGACTACAATAGGTACATGAGGGGGTTGGACTTGTCAGATCAGCGCTATGCACAAATCAAGGGTGTGGTATAAAAAACTGGCTGTGCACATCATGCAGATGGCACTGTACAATGCGTACGTGTTATTTCGATGTGCAGGCCAGAGGGTAACTTTTCAAGAGGTGGTTATTAAAAACCTCCTTTTAAGAAACCAGGAAGGGGGGAACCCAGTACTCTTGGAAGTGAGGCCACATGCATAATACCAGAACAACACTTTCCAGGAGAAGTTCCCCAAACTACCAAGAAGGGAAAGAATCAAAAGAGGTGCTGAGTCTGCTCAAAGAGGGGGATAAGGAAGGATACGTGTCCTTACAAACCAGGGCTATTATGAAAGAATATTTTCGCATTTATCATACATCCCTTGATATATAATTTATCTTGATTCACTCCACACAGCTTATCCCCCTGCCGCATGCTGCCTCTTTCCCTTCTGAGCCTTGCCATGTGCCCAGGTATCACATAGCAGCCATACGTAGGGAATTCCCATTCCCAATAGAACCCATACTTATGGGGTCTGTCTCTCTGGTGGCACATGCTGGCCACAATATATCAGGTACTGAATATATACGATTTGAAAATTGCAATTCTTACTGTGCACCAGTTGCTGCACAATACGTTTTGAAAATGCCTGTGAGGTCATAATGCTCACTACACCCATAGATAAATAAGTGAAATTTTAAAATGGGGTCACTTCTTATGGGGTCTTATCTGTACTGCTACCTCAGGGACCCCTGCATACATGACTCCGCACCAGAAAAACATTCCAAGTACGTCCGTGCTCCAGCAGTCTAAATAGTGGCCTTTCCCTTCTGAGACCTGCCGTGTGGCCAGGCATCACATAACAGCCACGTGTAGGAAACTGCCATACCCTGGCGAACCCACAATATAATTTATGGGGTTTATGTATCCGGTGGCATGTGCTGGTCACAATACTGTATATCAGGCACTGAAATGATATTTAAGATTTGAAAATTGCAATTCTCCTTCTGTACCATTTGCTGTGCAGTATTATTTGGAAAAGCCTGTGGGATCAAAATGCTCACTATACCCCTAGATGAATACCTAAAGGGGTAACATTTTTAAAATGGGGTCACTTCTTGGGAGTCTCAACTGTACTGGTACCTCAGGGGCCTTACGTAAATGCCTTAGATGATAAGCTTTTTTGCTACCAAATCCATGGTCCTTTCCCATTCTGCCACATGTAGGGTATTGCCATATCCAGGAGAATCCACGTTACAATTTATGGGGTCTATGTCTCCGGTGGCATATATATCGGGCACAATATATTGGGCACTGAAATGGCATATATGATTCAAAAATTGCAATTCTCATTCTGCACCATCTGCTGTGAAGTACCATTTGGAAAAGCCCATAGGGTCACTTTATCCCTAGACAAATTCCTTAAGGGGTCTAGTTTCCAAAATGGGGTCACTTTTGGGGGTTTCCCACTTTTGTAGTAGCACTAGGGCTCTGCAAATGCGACATGGTACCTATAAACCATTTATGTAAAATCAGAGCTCCAAAAGAGAAATAAAACTCCTTCGCTTCTGAGCCCTTCTCTGTGCCCAGACAGCAGTTTTTGACCAAAAATGGGACATCGCTGTACTCGGGAGAAATTGTGTAACAAGATGGGGTACTTTATTCCTTGGTAAAAGGGAAAAAATTATGAAAAAGTACATATAACTGTAACTGCCAAATTCAAATAAGTTCAGTGAAAAGCCTGGGGGTTCAAAATGGTCATATCACCCCTAGATTAATTCCTTAAGGGGTCTAGTTTCCAAAATGGGTCACTTTTGGGGTTTTCCTTTGTTGTGGTACCTCTAGGGCTCTGCAAATGCGACATGGTGCCTAAAAACTATCCTAATGAAATCACTGCACCAAAATCCATAAAGGTTCTCGTGCATTTCTGAGGACTGTGTTTGAGTCAAGTTGCACAGAAGGGCCACATATGGAATATTTCTACACACTGCAGAGTTATAAATATTATGGTAGGTTTTTCTGTTAACCCCTTTGTTAAAGGAAAAACTGGTTTGAATTGGAAAATGTGCATATAAAAATGACATTTGGAAATTTCACCTTCATTTTGAATTAATTCCTGTGGAACACCTAAAGGGTTAACTCAACTGCTATACACTGTTTTGAATAATTAGAGGTATACAGTTTCTGAAATGGGGTCATTTATGGGTGATTTCTATTATATAGGCTCGTCAAAGTCACTTCAGAACTGAATAGGTCCCTAGAAAACAGAATCTTGAAATTTTCTTGAAAATTCCTTGAGAATTTGCTACTAAATTAATAAGCCTTCTTAACATCCTAAAAAAGTAAAAGGACATTGAAGAAACAATGCCAATATGAAGTAGACATATGGTAAATGTTAATTATTAAGAATTTTGAGTGATATGACTATCTGTGTTTTTACCAGAATAACATAAACTTTCAAAATTTGATAATTTTATGGAATTTTCAGTATTTTGTCCTTTTTTTTTAACAAGCAAACGCAAAGTATAATGACCAAAATTTACCACCAACATAAAGTACAATGTGTCACTAAAAACGGTCTTGGAATCACCTGGACAGGTAAATGCATTATGAAGCTATTCTCACATAAAGTAAAAGATGTCGTATTTGAAAAATGGAGTCTGAGCATTAAGGTCAAAACTACCCTGCGTCATTAAAGGGGTTGTCCGAGATTAAGTAAAAATTAACCCCTAAACTAAACCCCCTCCCCCCCGCCTAATTTAGTTGTATTAAAATAAAAAATCTATAATTACCCCTATCCCTGGGGCGGTCATGTGACCACCCCAGGCACACTTTCTGATAATTCAGTGACGTTCCGTTTCGCCGTTTCCGAAATGGAACGTCACCATTAGTCAACCCCCCCCCCCAAATCATACTTATGTATTTTCCTCTCTGGGAACGGCTCCTCCTCCCCTCTTCCTCTCTGCCAGTTCTTGCGCAGTCTGGAGTTGCCTGCGGCACATGCGCAGTAGAGATGGCACTTCATCTCTACTGCGCAGGCATCAGATGTACTTCCGGTTTGTGTACGCGCTTGCAGAGAGGAAGAGAGGCATCTCCCTCCTGCGCACAGTGAAAGAAAAGGAGGAGTCGTCTCCCAGAGAGGAAGACAGATAAGTATGAATGCGGAGGGGAGGCTGAGTTAGTTAGTTGGGAAGGGCTAGTAGTAGTGAGTTGGGAAAGGCTAATAGTAGCGGGATAGCTAGGTAGACAGGGAGGGGGTGTAACGGAGTGAGAGAGGAGGGGGGCAGTGAGAGGGAGGTAGTGTGGAAGGTACACAGGAAGCTACACAGCAGGAAGCTACACCATGTAAAAAAATGCAGAAGATGCCAGGAGCTCACAGAGAATCCCAGAAATCACTCAAAACACTGTTAAAGGTATATGGGTGTACTTATTAACCCATTAATAACACTAACAGACCTTTTTAAAAAAATATTTTTTTGCCCGGAAAAGCTCTTTAAGAGGTTAATATTCTACCATACTGAGAAGCAGCACACCCTCTTCCCCAGTTCAGAACTTTTCATGTTCTCTGCCTATATTTCTGTTAGCGTGTTTAGGAGGGATGGGAAGTTTATAAGCCCTGCTTCGATTTGATTTGCATGGAAATATCAGATGATGTATAACTGTAGTTTTGGGTTTTTTCTTTTTACTGTTGTGGTAAGGTGTACGGCAGAATAGTGGACGGGGTGTATATCTCGCCTGGTTTTCTCAGACAGGTGAGATGAAGGAAAACCAGGTTTTGGATTTCATAGCAGACCATAGTCTGCTAGGGTTTTATTTATTGTTACATAGGCTGTTTTTTTTGGACTGGAGGGCAGGTTTGGTAGTGGGTGCTCTCCAGTCCACACCCCTAGTCCGCTACGGGTTTTTCTCCCTAACCCCAGGCACTCCCAGGTGCGCCTTCCTGGGTTGTGTTTATTGGGAAGGAAGCCTGATAAAAGGGAGCTCTGAGATGCTGGAAGTGGGGAGGACAACACCACTCGTAAGGTGTGAAGTTGGCACTAAGCAACTGTGTTTTGCTACTGTTTCCATATGTACCTGCACGAGACTAGACAGGTATGCGGAGTGTTAGCCAGCGGCCGGACAGGCCTAGGTATTTTTCTTTTGTCTGGACACCGTTTGTTTTGTGTTTATTTTGCTAAATAAAGCACCATTACCGTTTGAGAAAAACCTGCTGTGTGTGAACATGGTCATCGCCGCCCCCACCGTATGAGCTAATCCCTACAGTTGGTGGAGAATGCGGGCAGAGCGTTGCTACGGGCAACGGCGTGACCAAGTGACAGCAGTAAATGTCCTGGGTGAAGGCTGCTGCTTTGGAAAACCCGTCTAGTAAAAAGGTGGTGGTTGATCGTTTTTTCAGGGCTCTCCCAGCCGACTTGCAATGGTGGGTTAGGCATGGAGACCCCAAGACCGCTGAGCAGCTCGTCAGTCTGCTGGAGAGGTTCATCGCGACCGAGGACTACCTCCAGGACGTCCCTGCACCCCTGACGCCTTCCAGGACGGCCAGACCTGTGTCAGCTGTGGGTAAGAGAGTTCCAGCTGGAGGTGTGTGGAAGAGTGTGAAAGCGAGCAGAGCTCTGTAGCCTGGGCGAGGGCAAGGCGCTAACCCTGAACCCCAGGGATCCCCTGGTCCTAGAAAGGACTCCCTGCCGAGGAGGCCTGATACCCGCCAGTGCTGGAGGTGCCATGAGTGGGGGCATATCGCATCCTATTGCCCTCTTACCCTAGACCCCATGGAGTGCGACACTGCTCGGCGACAATCCCTCTTTGCAGAGACAGTTTGTGCGGCCCTCCCAGGTCCTGCGACTGAGCCCCATGTGTGTATGCTTAAAATAGATGGCCGCTCTGTGAAGGCCCTGCTAGACTCTGGCAGCCTAGTGACTCTGGTTCGGGCCAACCTGGTAACTAGGGACTATGTGCCGGGCAAGTGCATGAAAGTCCTGTGTGTCCACGGGGATATCGTCCCTTACCCTGTAGCCTTGGTCTGTTTGGAAACCCCGTCTGGAACTGTGACTTATGAAGTCAGGGTTGTAAAAAGACTTATGCATGATGTGATTTTAGGCCGTGACTTCCCGTTGTTCTGGAAGTTGTGGGAAACGGGTGACATTTCTGCTGCCGATGATAACACGCCAGCCGAAATGGTACCTTTATCGAAAAAAAATGAGTCATGTGAAGGACAAAGGGAAACTGATGATGTTGATGATGATAAATTATTTCCCTTGCAGATGTTTGTTGGGGAAGAGGAAGAAACTTCCCTGCCTGAACCACAGGTATTAGATTTAGAAGTGTCTCGGGGTAACTTTGGGACCGAGCAAGTAAGAGATCTCACCCTGAGTACTGCTCGGGCCAACGTGACCGTAATAAATGGAGCACCACAGGAACCAGAAGCTGATAAGAGATTTCCACATTTTGCAATGATTGGGGATCTGGTGTACCGTGTCGCCGTGGTAAATAGTGAAATTGTGGAACAGCTTCTGGTGCCACAACCATATCGCCGTATGGTGCTGGACATGGCCCATAGCCATGTGCTTGGGGGTCATTTAGGGACCAGGAAAACACAGGAAAGGGTCCTCCAAAGGTTTTTCTGGCCTGGGATATATGAAGAAGTGAGAAGATACTGTGAATCATGTCCCACATGCCAGATAAGTGCCCCAACATCACACTTCCGCAGCCCCTTGGTGCCTCTTCCCATTATTGAAGTGCCATTTGAGAGAATTGCCATGGACCTGGTAGGCCCCATTGTCAAATCTGCTAGGGGACATCAATACATTCTTGTTGTCGTGGATTATGCCACCAGGTACCCAGAGGCAGTGCCCTTAAGAAATATGGCATCTAAGAATATTGCTCGGGAGTTGTTTCACATGTTCTCTCGCACAGGGATCCCGAAGGAGATCCTTACTGACCAAGGTACGCCCTTTATGTCAAAGGTTATGAAAGAACTGTGCAAGTTGTTTAAAATTAGGCACCTCCGGACGTCAGTGTACCACCCCCAAACTGACGGGTTAGTGGAGCGGTTTAATAAAACCCTGAAGCATATGCTGAAAAAGGTTGTGGAAAGGGATGGTCGGGACTGGGACTGTCTGTTGCCCTACCTCATGTTTTCTATCAGAGAGGTACCCCAGGCATCTACAGGGTTTTCACCCTTTGAGTTAGTTTATGGCCGGCATCCAAGGGGTTTGTTAGATGTGGCCAAGGAAACCTGGGAGACAGAGGCCACCCCTTATAAAAGTGTGGTGGAACATGTGGCCCAAATGCAGGACAGAATAGCAACGGTTATGCCTATTGTCAAAGAGCATATGCAAAGAGCTCAGGAGGCCCAGAGCCGAATTTATAACAGGTCTGCCAGGGTGAGGAACTTTACTCCTGGGGACAGGGTCCTGGTGCTAGTACCCACCGTTGAAAGTAAGTTTCTGGCAAAATGGCAGGGTCCCTATGAGATTGTAGAAAAAGTGAATGAGGTGAAGTACAAGGTGCATCAGCCAGGTAGGAGAAAACCCTTCCAGGTTTACCATATAAACCTGATCAAGCCATGGAAAGAACGGGAGTCGTTGGTAGCCGTTCAGCCTGTAGTTAAAGAGGTGATACACCCAATTCCCCCAGTACGGATAGGTGAGGCACTGTTAGTGCCCCAGAAACAGGAAGCAAAAGAGTTTCTACAGGAAAACAGACACAAGTTTTCTGACTTACCAGGCCGTACTCACCTGATCAAACACCATATTACGACTGAGCCCAACCATAAAGTAAACCTAAAGCCATACCGCATACCAGAAGCCCGCAGAGAGGCGGTGTCAACTGAGGTCAAGCATATGCTTGAACTAGGGGTCATTGAAGAGTCTGTCAGTGAATGGTCAAGCCCCATTGTATTAATCCCAAAGCCCAACGGGACCTGGAGGTTCTGTAACGACTTCAGGAAATTAAATGAAGTCTCAAAGTTTGATGCGTACCCCATGCCCAGGGTAGATGAACTGATTGAGAGACTAGGGAGGGCAAGGTATATCACAACGCTTGATCTGACAAAAGGTTATTGGCAGATACCGTTGTCTGATGAGGCTAAAGAGAAGACGGCATTCTCCACTCCAGAAGGCCTATTCCAGTACGTAGTGATGCCGTTCGGGTTACATGGGGCCCCTGCTACGTTTCAGAGGCTGATGGATCTAATCCTGAGACCACATAGGGATTATGCCGCTGCTTACCTGGACGATGTGGTCATATTTTCAGCTGACTGGAGAAGTCACCTCTGCAAGGTACAGGCAGTATTAGACTCCATCAGTGATGTGGGCCTAACTATAAACCCTGAGAAATGTGCACTGGGTTTAGAGGAGGCAAAATACTTGGGTTACATCATTGGAAAGGGCTTGGTAAAACCCCAGATCAACAAGATTGAGGCAATACAAAACTGACCTAGACCCCTAACAAAAAAACAGGGTAGAGCCTTCCTTGGCATAACCGGATATTATCGTCGGTTCGTGCCCAACTTTGCCTCCATTGCATCACCATTAACAGACTTAACAAAAGGAGGTAAATCTATAATGATAAAGTGGACTCCAGAAGCAGAAAAGGCTTTTCAGAGCCTAAAATCGGCCCTGTGTGAACAGCCAGTACTTGTCTCCCCAGATTTTAGGAAACAATTTTTGGTCCAGACGGATGCATCTGATACAGGTTTGGGAGCCGTCCTGTCACAAGTGGTAAATGGGGAAGAACACCCAGTGATGTACCTGAGCAGGAAACTAACCCCAGCAGAAAAAAATTATGCCATAGTAGAAAGAGAGTGTTTGGCTGTCAAGTGGGCGTTAGAATCCCTAAAATATTATCTGCTGGGTAGGGAATTTGTGTTGGTGACAGACCATGCTCCACTAACCTGGATGAAGCAAAATAAGGAGAGAAATGCAAGAGTGACCCGGTGGTTTCTCTCCTTACAAAACTTCAGTTATAAGGTGGAACATAGACCTGGAAAATTGCAAGGAAATGCAGATGCGTTGTCCAGAGTGTACTGTTTATTCAGTAAAAGTGCCCAGACCTCTGGTCTGGAGAAGAGGGGGGGATATGTGGTAAGGTGTACGGCAGAATAGTGGACGGGGTGTATATCTCGCCTGGTTTTCTCAGACAGGTGAGATGAAGGAAAACCAGGTTTTGGATTTCTTAGCAGACCATAGTCTGCTAGGGTTTTGTTTATTGTTACATGGGCTGGTTTTTTTTGGACTGGAGGGCAGGTTTGGTAGTGGGTGCTCTCCAGTCCACACCCCTAGTCCGCTACGGGTTTTTCTCCCTAACCCCAGGCACTCCCAGGTGCGCCTTCCTGGGTTGTGTTTATTGGGAAGGAAGCCTGATAAAAGGGAGCTCTGAGATGCTGGAAGTGGGGAGGACAACACCACTCGTAAGGTGTGAAGTTGGCACTAAGCAACTGTGTTTTGTTACTGTTTCCATATGTACCTGCACGAGACTAGACAGGTATGCGGAGTGTTAGCCAGCGGCCGGACAGGCCTAGGTATTTTTCTTTTGTCTGGACACCGTTTGTTTTGTGTTTATTTTGCTAAATAAAGCACCATTACCGTTTGAGAAAAACCTGCTGTGTGTGAACATGGTCATCGCCGCCCCCACCGTATGAGCTAATCCCTACACTGTATACCGATGTACTTTTTTTTTTTTTTTTTTTATTAAGTGATCTACTTTTTAAAATTATTAGTTTTGGTCATGCAATTGCTTTGCATTGTACAATTTATATTCTCATCATTTTGCAAGAAAAAATAGATTTTGAATATGGATTTGTGGAGATATATTGTGTTTTCATAGGTATTTGTATGTTTTTGATTATTTGAATTTATTTTACATGTTTAATGAGTCTACTAGGGTCAGAGTTATGGTCCTTTTTACTTGAAATAGCAGTTTTCTACAAAGTATGCTTTCTTGGTTGTGTAATATATTTTTAGAAAATTGTCAGGTAATAAACCAATATTGTATTTCTAGTGTTTCAGTGTTTTATGAGGAAAGGCTCTTGTAATTGTGCAATGTTCGTATATATCACCTTTTTACACACATTATTTTAAAAATATATTTTGTGTTTGTTTTAATTTTTGTAACAAAGATGCGTGAAGATGGTGGGCAACAATTTATCACTTTGTTGTCTGCTGTTGAAAAGTACATACAGTGCCTTGCGAAAGTATTCGGCCACCTTGAACTTTTCAACCTTTTGCCACATTTCAGGCTTCAAACATAAGGATATAAAATTTAAATTTTTTGGTGAAGAATCAACAAGTGGGACACAATCGTGAAGTGGAACGAAATTTATTGGTTATTTTAAACTTTTGTAAAAAATAAAAAACTGAAAAGTGGGGCGTGCCAAATTATTCGGCCCCTTTACTTTCAGTGCAGCAAACTCAGTCCAGAAGTTCAGTGAGGATCTCTGAATGATCCAATGTTGTCCTAAATGACTGATGATGATAAATATAATCCACCTGTGTGTAATCAAGTCTCCGTATAAATGCACCTGCTCTGTGATAGTCTCAGGGTTCTGTTTAAAGCGCAGAGAGCATCATGAAGACCAAGGAACACACCAGGCAGGTCCGTGATACTGTTGTGAAGAAGTTTAAAGCCGGATTTGGATACAAAAAGATTTCCCAAACTTTAAACATCCCAAGGAGCACTGTGCAAGCGATCATATTGAAATGGAAGGAGTATCAGACCACTGCAAATCTACCAAGACCCGGCCATCCCTCTAAACTTTCATCTCAAACAAGGAGAAGACTGATCAGAGATGCAGCCAAGAGGCCCATGATCACTCTGGATGAACTGCAGAGATCTACAGCTGAGGTGGGAGAGTCTGTCCATAGGACAACAATCAGTCGTACAGTGCACAAATCTGGCCTTTATGGAAGAGTGACAAGAAGAAAGCCATTTCTCAAAGATATCCATAAAAAGTCTCGTTTAAAGTTTGCCACAAGCCACCTGGGAGACACACCAAACATGTGGAAGAAGGTGCTCTGGTTAGATGAAACCAAAATCGAACTTTTTGGCCACAATGCAAAACGATATGTTTGGCATAAAAGCAACACAGCTCATCACCCTGAACACACCATCCCCACTGTCAAACATGGTGGTGGCAGCATCATAGTTTGGGCCTGCTTTTCTTCAGCAGGGACAGGGAAGATAGTTAAAATTGATGGGAAGATGGATGGAGCCAAACACAAGACCATTCTGGAAGAAAACCTGTTGGAGTCTGCAAAAGACCTGAGACTGGGACAGAGATTTATCTTCCAATAAGACAATGGAACATAAAGCAAAATCTACAATGGAATGGTTCACAAATAAACATATCCAGGTGTTAGAATGGCCAAGTCAAAGTCCTGACCTGAATCCAATCGAGAATCTGTGGAAAGAGCTGAAAACTGCTGTTCACAAACGCTCTCCATCCAACCTCACTGAGCTCGAGTTGTTTTCCAAGGAAGAATGGGCAAGAATTTCAGTCTCTCGATGTACAAAACTGATAGAGACATACCCCAAGCGACTTGCAGCTGTAATTGCAGCAAAAGGTGGCGCTACAAAGTATTAACTTAAGGGGGCCGATTAATTTGGCACGCCCCACTTTTCAGTTTTTTTTTTATTTTTTACAAACGTTTAAAATATCCAATAAATTTCTTTCCACTTCACGATTGTGTCCCACTTGTTGTTGATTCTTCACCAAAAAATTAAAATTTTATATCCTTATGTTTGAAGCCTGAAATGAGGCAAAAGGTTGAAAAGTTCAAGGGGGCCGAATACTTTCGCAAGGCACTGTAGATTCGAGGCTTGTACCATGGCTGTGGAGTCAATAGGCCAAACCTCAGACTGCTGTGTTTATCCAAAGTCTGACTGTGGCTGAAGTAGTAAAGTTTCTCTCATTCATAAAAAATCTAGTGATTGAGTTGTCAAGTAGGTAAAATATGCAACACACTATGCATTTAATGAATTATACAATATTAATAATTGTATAATTAACCCATTAGGGATGCAACTCAAAAGTACCTTAACCATTTCCAGACCGCCCATTGGGCATAGAGAGTGGTTGTCTAGTTCTGCAAGGACGTACCGGTACGTTGTTGCAGTTTTAAGCAGCTGCATGAAATTGTGCAGCTGCAGAAACGGGGAGCAGGATATAAATACAGTTGGAGCTCCCCTAGAGAAAGCAGGGAAAGTTTATTACCTTCCCTGCCTTTCCGATCGCTGTGTACATATCGCTCAATGAGCGCTGCATACACAGCTATGGGACCCATCATGATGCTGCTCCCCTCTGACCCAGCGATCACATGATCTGCTGGGATCAGAGGTCGTTAGAGCTGCTGGGTCCTACAGGACCCAGATCAGCTCTGTAGTTATGGGCAGGAGGCTGTATTCTTCCTCCAACTGGGGATAAATGTATCAACCCCACAGTTACAGGGGAAATCAGCTTCCCCCACCAAAAAAAAACAGTGATCAGATGTCCCCAAAGGTATATTATGAAATGTAAAAAAATAATAAATAAAATGAACAGAAAAATTAAAAATGAAAGTAAAATAATAAAAAAAAAAAAAAATATGCCAAAAACACGCCCTTATTACAGGTTTTAGCCCCACCCCCGACGAGACAATACAAAATAAAAATTACCGTAACTGAAAGGAAAAACTATTTTCAAAAGTTTTTTAGTAGCATTTTGTGCTATTAAATAAAAAAAACAAATTGAAAAGTGAAAAACAGACGTTTTCTCTCTTATTTATATTTTCCCAGATATATACACTGTGTGCAGAATTATTAGGCAAATGAGTATTTTGATCACATCATCCTTTTTATACATGTTGTCCTACTCCAAGCTGTATAGGCTTGAAAGCCAACTATCAATTAAGTAAATCTGGTGATGTGCATCTCTGCAATGAGGAGGGGTGTGGTCTAATGACATCAACACGTTATATAAGGTGTGCTTAATTATTAGGCAACTTCCTTTCCTTTGGCAAAATGGGTCAGAAGAGAGATTTGATGGACTCTGAAAAGTCAAAAATTGTGAGATGTCTTGCAGAGGGATGCAGCAGTCTTGAAATTGCCAAACTTTTGAAGCGTGATCACCGAACAATCAAGTGTTTCATGGCAAATAGCCAACAGGGTCGCAAGAAGCGTGTTGAAAAAAAAAAAGGCGCAAAATAACTGCCCATGAATTGAGGAAAATCAAGCATGAAGCTGCCAAGATGCCATTAGCCACCAGTTTAGCCATATTTCAGAGCTGCAACGTTACTGGAGTATCAAAAAGCACAAGGTGTGCGATACTCAGGGACATGGCCAAGGTAAGGAAGGCTGAAAAACGACCACCTTTAAACAAGAAACATAAGATAAAACGTAAAGACTGGGGCAAGAAATATCTTAAGACTGATTTTTGAAAGGTTTTATGGACTGATGAAATGAGAGTGACTCTTGATGGGCCAGATGGATGGGCCCGAGGCTCGATCAGTAAAGGGCAGAGGGCTCCACTCTGACTCAGACGCCAGCAAGGTGGAGGTGGGGTACTGGTATGGGCTGGTATCATCAAAGATGAACTTGTGGGACCTTTTCGGATGGAGGATGGAGTGAAGCTAAACTCCCAGACCTACTGCCAGTTTCTGGAAGACACCTTCTTCAAGCAGTGGTACAGGAAGAAGTCGGTATCGTTCAAGAAAAACATGGATTTTCATGCAGGACAATGCTTCATCACATGCATCCAAATACTCCACAGCGTGGCTGGCCAGTAAAGGTCTAAAAGAAAAAAAAAATAATGACATGGCCCCCTTGTTCACCTGATCTGAACCCCATAGAGAACCTGTGGTCCCTCATAAAATGTGAGATCTACAGGGAGGGAAAACAGTACACCTCTCTGAACAGTGTCTGGGAGGCTGTGGTGGCTGCTGCACGCAATGTTGATCGTAAACAGATCAAGCAACTGACAGAGTCTATGGATGGAAGGCTTTTGAGTGTCATCGTAAAGAAAGGTGGCTATATTGGTCACTGATTTGGTTTTGGTTTTAAATGTCAGAAATGTTTATTTCTAAATTTTCTGTTGTATATTGGTTTACCTGGTGAAAATAAACAAGTGAGATGGGTATATATTTGGTTTTTATTAAGTTGCCTAATAATTCTGCACAGTAATAGTTACCTGCACAAACCGATATCCTCCTAAGATAGCCAAATCTAAAAAAAAAACACTCCAACTTCCAAAAATATTAAGCTTTGATATTTATGAGTCTTTTGGGTTGATTGAGAACATACAGTCATGGCCAAAAGTTTTGAGAATGATACAAATATTAATTTTTACAAAGTCTACTGCTTCAGTTTTTCTAATGGCAATTTGCATATACTCCAGAATGTTATAAAGAGTGATCAGCTTAACAGCAATTACTTGCAAAGTCAATATTTGCCTAGAAAAATGAACTTTATCCCCCAAAACACATTTCAACATCATTGCAGCCCTACCTTAAAAGGACCACCTAACATCGTTTCAGTGATTGCTCCATTAACACAGGTGTGGGTGTTGATGAGGACAGGGCTGGAGATCAATCTGTCATGATTAAGTAAGAATGACACCACTGGACACTTTAAAAGGAGGCTGGTGCTTGCCATCATTGTTTCTCTTCTGTTAACCATGGTTATCTCTAAAGAAACACGTGCAGTCATCATTGCACTGCACAAAAATGGCCTAACTGGGAAGAGTATTGCAGCTAGAAAGATTGCACCTCAGTCAACAATCTATCGCATCATCAAGAACTTCAAGGAGAGAGGTTCCATTGGTGCCAAAAAGGCTCCAGGGCGCCCAAGAAAGACCAGCAAGCGGCAGGACCGTCTCTTCAAAGTGTTTCAGCTGCGGGATCGGGCTACCAGCAGTGCAGAGCTTGCTGAGGAATGGCAGCAGGCAGGTGTGAGTGCATCTGCACGCACTGTGAGGCGGAGACTCTTGGAGCAAGGCCTGGTCTCAAGGAGGGCAGCAAAGAAGCCACTTCTCTCCAGAAAAAACATCAGGGACAGACTGATATTCTGCAAAAGGTACAGGGAGTGGACTGCTGAGGACTGGGGTAAAGTCATTTTCTCTGATGAATCCCCTTTTCAATTGTTTGGAACATCTGTAAAACAGCTTATTCAGAGAAGAAGAGGTGAGCGCTACCATCAGTCTTGTCTCATGCCAACTGTAAAGCATCCTGAAACCATTCATGTGTGGGGTTGCTTCTCAGCCAAGGGAATCGGCTCTCTCACAGTCTTGCCTAAAAACACAGCCATGAATAAAGAATGGTACCAGAATGTCCTCCAAGAGCAACTTCTCCCAACCGTCCAAGAGCAGTTTGGCGCTCAACAATGCCTTTTCCAGCATGATGGAGCACCTTGCCATAAAGCAAAGGTGATAACTAAATGGCTCAGGGAACAAAACATAGAGATTTTGGGTCCATGGCCTGGAAACTCCCCAGATCTTAATCCCATTGAGAACTTGTGGTCAATCATCAAGAGACGGGTGGACAAACAAAAACCAACAAATTCAGACAAAATTAAAGCATTGATTCTGCAAGAATGGACTGCTATCAGTCAGGATTTGGTCCAGAAGTTGATTGAGAGCATGCCAGGGAGAATTGCAGAGGTCCTGAAGAAGAAGGGTCAACACTGCAAATATTGACTTGCTGCATTAACTCATTCTAACTGTCAATATAAGCTTCTGTTACAAATAATACGAATGCAATTATATTTCTGTATGTGATAAAAACATCTGACAAACACACATAAAAACCAGAGGGAAGCAGATCATGTGAAAATATAATATTTGTGTCATTCTCAAAACTTTTGGCCATGACTGTAGTTGTTGTTCAATAATAAAAATAATCATCTCAAATACAACTTGCCTAATAATTCTGCACACAGTGTATAAAAAAAAAAATGCAAAAATAAAAACATAAAAATAAAGCTCTATGTGCCAACGAAAAAGACGCAGAAATTAACTGAATAACGCAAATGCTAAAAATGTTATAGCCCTCAAAAAACCCAAAAATGTGTCTTGTTCTGGACCAGAAATTGGCCTGGTACTGAAGTGGTTAACAACCAGGCCTCGTTTTTCAAATATTACATGTGTCACTCTGAGGTAATAACTTTGAGATGCTTTAAATTATCAAAGTGATTCTGAGATTGTTTTTTCATGACACATTGTACTTTGTCAGTGGTAAATTTTGGTCGTTTTTTTTTTTTGTCTTTGATAATAAAAAAATAGACCCCCCAAATTCATCAAGGGGTATAGTGAGCACTTTGACCATACAGGTGTTTCACGGATCTTTTTTTTTTACCATTGAGACGTGAAAAATGTAAAATTACTTTTTTACAATAAAATGTCACTTTAGCCCCAAATTTTTCATCTTCACAAGGGGTTAAAGGAGAAATTGCACACCACATTTTGTTACACAATTTCTCCTGAACACGATAATACCCCATATGTGCTGGTACACTGATGTACGGGCACATGGCAGCGCTCGAAACAGAACACTAATTGGCTTTTGGAGGCCAGATTTTCCTGGAATAGTTTTCAGGCACCATGTCCCATTTGCAGAGCCCCCAAGGTGTGTCAGAACAATGAAAACTCTCAACATATGACCCCATTTTGTAAACTATACCAGTCAAGAAATGTATCAAGGGGTATAGTAAGTACTTTGACACTACAAGTGATTTGCAGAATTGACCAAAAAAATGGAAAGCAACATTTTTTTTTTTTTTTATAAAATGTTGCTTTTACCCCAATTTTTGCATTGCCATAAGGGGATAAAAGTGAAAATGCACCCCACAATTTAAGCATTTTCTCCCAACTACAGAAATACCCCACATGGATGAAAACAGATGTATGGGAAAACATTGGAACAGAGCAGTTTTTGGAGGGCAAAATTTGTTGTAATAGTTTTCAGGAATCATGTCTCATTTGCAGAGCCCCCAAGGTGTCAGAACAACAAAAAAATACCAACACATGACCCAAATTTGTAAATTGGACCCCTCAAGCAATTTAAAGATATTTTATCAAGGAGTATAGTGAGCATTTGGACCCCACAGGTGATTCACAGAATTGAGCAGTACATTTGGAACATAACATATTTTCAAATAAAGTTGTTGGTTTTTTTTTTATATATTTTTTTTGTTTCCACAAGGGATTAAAGTAGAAAATGCACTACCAATTTGCAAAGTAGTTTCTCCCGCCTATGCAAATGTCCCTTATGTGGATGTAAACTGATGTATGGGCACACAGTAGGACTCAGAAGGGATAAAATGCTATTTGTAGGGCAGAGTTCCCATATATAGTTTTCAGGCACCATGTCCCATTTGCAGGCCTCCTGAAGAACCAGAACTGTGAAAACTCTCAAATAATGTACTCAGTTTGAAAACAAAGACCCCTTAAGAAATTTATCAAGGGGTATAGTGAACATTTGGACCCCACAGGTTAATTATATTTTCCACAAAGTGATGAACAACAGAGGTTGAAGGGTAAATCTTTGCAGAGTACATCACAGTATAAGGAGGTGATATGCTATGGAAAATAAATAAAAAATGAATAATCTATGGATGTGTGGTACAGTCTGAAGCACTCCTTCATGCACAGGCCAGATTTTTCAGGGCAGGTGTCACACTGATAAATTGTGTCTTTTCTTATTCCCCTTTTTGAACAGACTCTGCACCTTTTTTAGACCTTCCCTTTCTTTGCATTTTGTAGGACTGCAGCTCCTTCAGTTCTAGAAGTAGTAGGGCATGGCACTTCTTGGTCCCCAAATACCAGTCTTGATAAACTTCCTACAGAAACTGAAGGAATGTTCCTGCCCTGCCTGCAGTTCATGATATCAAAAAAGCATTATACAGTGCAATTAGCACAGTGTGCACGGTCAGCTTTTTGTATCACACTTCTGTTTTTCGCATTGCATTATACGGCTTCAGGACTTGATCAGATAGATCAGCCACTTCCATGTACTTATCGTATGCCATGATGCAGTCTGGCTTGAGGGTACGTGTACTCATACCACGCAGAGTGACAAGGGTGCTGCCGTTGCCATGAATTGTGGACATCACTCTTGTCCTTATACTTGACCAACAGCATATTCTCATTGCAGGCGGCCCTACTCACTTTCTTATTAAAAAAAAAAAAAAAAAAAAAAAAAAAAATCTTATCTTTGCTGCTGTAACACACTGAATTTCCCCACTGTGGGACTATTAAAGGACTATTATTATTATTATTTAGGCACTGCACAGTCTGTGCCCTAGGGAGGCCTTTCTGATTTCTGTGTACTGTTCCAAACGCTACAATTCCTTTGGAACTGAGGCACCTAGTGTAGAAGTTATATATCTACATATAGGGGATCACCCAGGTCCAGCAGTGGGTGCAACAAATCCCACACTATTTTCCCACTAGCTCCTATGGTTGGGGGGCATTCTGGGGGCTCATTTCTAGTGTCCCTTCCTTCATAAACCCTAAACTTGTAGGTGTACGCTAAGCTGCTCTTGCACAGTTTGTACATTTTAGTGCCGTACCATGCCCTCTTACTGGGTAGGTACAGGCTCATCTATAGAAATGTTCTGATCAGGGATGTATGATGCTGCAATTTTGGCAATAAAGTGGTTATTGAGTGGCCTGACTTTGAATAGGCGATCAAAGTTGGAGCATCTCTGGGCAGGCACTGCGGATTATCGTTATAATGTGGAAATTTGAAGATTGCTCAAAGTGTGTCCTGGTCATGGCCATTCTATAGATTGGAGTGTTATACAAGACGTCTCTACTGTTTTTCTTACTATGCCCATATTCAGAACAAGACTCCAGAAAATCTTCATCTCTGCAGCATTTACTGGGGTCCACCTCTGGGTCTAGCATATGGAGAGGTGACAATTTGTTTGTCATAAAATCTATTTACTCATCAGAGAAAAAGACTTTGAAAAAGTCAATTTCTCTAAAGCCTTCGGTCTCAATTTGGATTCTTGACCTGCCTAACTGCGGCTAAAAATTGGTCAGAAATATATGTAACTGACCATTTCTCAACACAGCAGGACAAACACAAGACTGCTTGTGTGTGTATTGCAGTAAAAAAAAATGACCCTGTACTAAAAGCTATCTCAAATTTTTCTATATATATAGAGAGAGAGACTTTTCTCTATATGGAGAAATTCTAACTAAAATTTAGATTATTACAAAAAAACATGCAGCTAAAAATTGAGCTGGTGCCTAATCAGTAACCTAGGTCAGTGAACGGAACTCTGTGGTGGTACAGGGATGTAAAAAAAAAAAAAAGCAGGAAGCAAAAAAAAACTACAAAAAGGTAATTTAAAAAAAAAAAAAAAAAACTTCCCAAAAAGAGGCTGAAGCTGTTTAGAGGGCTTATTCCCTAATCAAGCGCCAGCATGGCAAAACTCCATGTGCCAGGAGGAACTACAGAGGAATAGCACAGGTACTGCTCTGCTCACAATCCCACAGGGAGTGATGTGAGCAGGGCAGTAACCGTTAGTTTAAACTTCCCACCTTGGCTGCACTTGTCAGTCTGCTTTAAAGGGATTCTATAATTTAAAACGATTTTTAACTAACAGCACGTTGGAATAGCCTTTAGAAAGGCTATTCTTATCCTACCTTTATTTTTCAGGTCCGCATCGCTGTATTTGAGTTTTGTCTACTCTCTTCGTTATGCAAATTAGTCTTCAGAAAGCACAGAGGGCATTCCCCCTGTGCTCAAAGCACTGGCTCATCATAGGTTTCCAGCACCGCCTCTCTCTTCTGCTCCTGACGCGTCTCCTCCTCTTCACTCCTCTTCTTACACGAGACCACCGCAAAATGGCGACGAGACATGCGCAGTCGGCCATTCCGTCGGCCATTTTGTGGTGGTCTCGTGTAAGGAGAGGAGTGAAGAGGAGCAGACGCTCCTGGAACGCTTGGTCTATTCCTGCCTGATCCGCTATCTCTCTGCTAACTCTCTTCTGGACCCCTTACAATCAGGTTTACAACCATCCTCTTCGTTCTGCCAATGACCTTAGACTTGCATCCTCTGTTATCCGAACATCCCACTCCCGTCTCCAAGACTTTTCTCAAGCTGCACCGGTGCTCTGGAACACTTTACCCCGGACAATCCGATTAATCCCCCAACTACACCAGCTTCAAAACTGCCCTAAAATCTCATCTGTTTGGTCAGGCTTATCACATGACCTGATCACAGTGTAGTGTGCAGAGGTGCAGAACAATAACACTTTTTTATCCTTCCTCCTCTGTTCCTCAGATCCTGGCTCCTCCATCTAGAAGTTACACTGCACTCCTTGCACTTAGTATCTGTTTATTCACAGATACCGGCTGGTGACGGGCTAATACAGCTTCAGTTACATAACCTTTTCTATTAAAAGATGGCTGGACCATGGTAGCAAACAAGCCCTCTGACCTCTTGTGTCCCCCTATCTCCTCATAGAATGTAAGATCTCTCATAGAATGTAAGTTCTCTCATAGAATGTAAGCCCTCACTCCTACTGTTTGATATGTTTATTTCTTTGTCATATTGTAAAGTCTCATATTGTCTGTTCATGTGTCCTCTTATTTGTAAAGCGCTGCAGAATATGTTGGCGCTATAGAAATAAAGTTAATAAGAATAATAATAAAAATATTATTATTACCCCTTGCCTGCTCCTATTTTATTACCACTCACCTGACAGCTTTGGTGCCTCATATGTTAACTAATCTCTGTACTAACAGCACTTATTGCTTGGTATTGTGGGGGCTAGAGAAATAGTTCCAACTGTATTGAAATTAGTGTAGCAGCAGCTATTACATGATATAAACATCTGGACTTGGTAATAATACAGCAAATGTTGGATATTTAAATATGGCGGCCGATCAGGAGCTGAGTGACCACCACTGCCGGCAGGTCTCTGCTATGTTATACAGCAGAGACCCAGCGTTAATGCCCGTGATCAGTGCCCGCTGAACGAAGCTTCATTTTTCCGGCACCGCCATTTTGGCAAGTATCGCCGGTGCCTGGAACAAGATCCAGGGCCGGCAATCCGTTGTCATGATAGCCAGGAGCATAATAATGGCTCACAGGCTTGTCTGCCATTCATTTGTATTGCAGCCTGCTTTCTGCAACCTATCGTCATACAAATGCCGGTATTTTGCAATACATTGTAATGCATTGCATTAGTGATCAGACCCCCTGGGGTTCAAGACCCCTAGAGGGTCTAATAAATAAAGTATTAAAAAAATATATATATATATATACAGTACAGACCAAAAGTTTGGCCACACCTTCTCATTCCAAGAGTTTTCTGTATTTTCATGACTATAAAAATTGTAGATTCACACTGAAGGCATCAAGACTATGAATTATCACATGTGGAATTATATACTTAACAAAAAAGTGTGAAACAACTGAAAATATGTCTTATATTCTAGGTTCTTCAAAGTAGCCACCTTTTGCTTTGATTACTGCTTTGCACACTCTTGGCATTCTCTTGATGAGCTTCAAGAGGTAGTCACCTGAAATGGTTTTCACTTCACAGGTGTGCCCTGTCAGGTTTAATAAGTGGGATTTCTTGCCTTATAAATGGGGTTGGGACCATCAGTTGTGTTGTTCAGAAGTCAGGTGGATACACAGCTGATAGTCCTACTGAATGGAGTGTTAGAATTTGTATTATGGCAAGAAAAAAGCAGCTAAGTAAAGAAAAACGAGTGGCCATCATTACTTTAAGAAATGAAGGTCAATCAGTCCGAAAAATTGGGAAAACTTTGAAAGTGTCCCCAAGTGCAGTGGCCAAAACCATCAAGCGCTACAAAGAAACTGGCTCACATGAGGACCGCCCCAGGAAAGGAAGACCAAGAGTCACCTCTGCTGCGGAGGATAAGTTCATCCGAGTCACCAGCCTCAGAAATCGTAGGTTAACAGCAGCTCAGATTAGAGACCAGGTCAATGCCACACAGAGTTCTAGCAGCAGACACATCTCTACAACAACTGTTAAGAGGAGACTGTGTGCAGCAGGCCTTCATGGTAAAATAGCGGCTAGGAAACCACTGCTAAGGACAGGCAACAAGCACAAGAAGAACACAAGGAATGGACATTAGACCTGTGGAAATCTGGGCTTTGGTCTGATGAGTCCAAATTTGAGATCTTTGGTTCCAACCACCGTGTCTTTGTGCGACGCAGAAAAGGTGAAGGAATGGACTCTACATGCCTGGTTCCCACCGTGAAGCATGGAGGAGGAGGTGTGATGGTGTGGGGGGGCTTTGCTGGTGACACTGTTGGGGATTTATACTGAACCAGCATGGTTACCACAGCATCTTGCAGCGGCATGCTATTCCATCCGGTTTGCGTTTAGTTGGACCAACAGGACAATGACCCCAAACACACCTCCAGACTGTGTAAGGGCTATTTGACCAAGAAGGAGAGTGATGGGGTGCTACGCCAGATGACCTGGCCTCCACAGTCACCAGACCTGAACCCAATCAAGATGGTTTGGGGCGAGCTGGACCGCAGAGTGAAGGCAAAAGGGCCAACAAGTGCTAAGCATCTCTGGGAACTCCTTCAAGACTGTTGGAAGACCATTTCAGGTGACTACCTCTTGAAGCTCATCAAGAGAATGCCAAGAGTGTGCAAAGCAGTAATCAAAGCAAAAGGTGGCTACTTTGAAGAACCTAGAATATAAGACATATTTTCAGTTGTTTCACACTTTTTTGTTAAGTATATAATTCCACATGTGTTAATTCATAGTTTTGATGCCTTCAGTGTGAATCTACAATTTTTATAGTCATGAAAATACAGAAAACTCTTGGAATGAGAAGGTGTGTCCAAACTTTTGGTCTGTACTGTATATATTATACAGAAGGCACTCTGATTATATCCAAGTGCCTTCTATGCTTCATTCATTCCTTGGCTGTGTGCATGTAGCCTTATGGTTAAAGTACACTTAGCACTATGGTTGGTAGGCAAGGTGCAATTGACCTATTATATAAGCATGCACACTCCTGTTTTTGTGCTAAATGGGATTGGGGTGTCATATTAATGATGACATATGGACAGAAATCTTGCACACAATCTTCAAGCTATCTAAACTCTCAGCATTTGGTATATGGTATTTTTCACATCCTACACTTTCTTTGTCAAAACAGTCTAAGAGGGGCATACTCAATATCCAAGGTGTCAGGATGCGTAGACAGACCAACCCTTATAATTTGAACCCATCTGTAATTGGGTAGTTATTGAGGTGCAGTGCCCATTAGTTGTGTGTATCTTACAAATCTTTCAAGGGTAAGGTCAGGTCTCATTTATGGGTTTGCTAGATTTCCCCAGTATTAAAGTTGTTTTTAGATAATATACTTGTCACAGGGATAATTGTACCAGATTTTAAGCTACATAGGCCGAGTGGCTTCATGTGTCAGGTCTATCACCCTTTCACTGAAACGGAGATGGTGTTTGCACCGCTTTTTGATACTTTTGAACTTCTGCTCTGTGTGCTTGAAGGTGTATGACTTCTCAATAATGTGGTGGTAAATCTAAATCTTTGAATCTTTCTTCTTTTGTTCTGTTTTTTTAAAGCTATAGCATTGTTAGCTCATCAAAATTTGTTCTGAACTTTTTTTTATTTGGACTTGCAATTAAGTTTCTGTGTTTTGGGTTTTAGGGTTGGGGGGATCTGGTAGGGCGGTGCTTAGGGAGTGCTGGAGAAGTGGTTTTATATTGTTGTGATGATAAAAATGTATTATTTTACTTTATTCTTCATCTTGTTTCTTTTAGATTTAATAGGAAAATGTATAGGTGATGAAGCGAAGTATGAAGGAATTAGATTATTATTTGATGGTCTACAGCAGCCTGTGCTCAACAAGCAGGTATTTTATTTGTGTTTATAAACCTGAATAGAATCTCCAAGTGAGGTCATATCACCATATTATGAACCTTTTCCTGCAGCATGGTTTCAGTGTCTCCATATTAGGATTGGAGAGCGTGCAGTTAGCTCTTTATTTGCTTACTTCTAGCTTTAAATCATACCTAAATGTTTGAAAAACATTTTATTTCCTGCCAGCATTTGTGTCATTAATCATTTTTATAATGTACTTTATTAACAGATTTTATCTCCTTTCTGTGAAATTCTGTGCTGAAATCTATCCCCTCTTGTTAAAGGGGTTGTCCAGGCAAAAATGTATTATTTTACATATGCTGGGGGAGGTAAAAAAAAAAAAAAAAAAAAATACTCCCCTTTCCCTAGTGCCTCCCCTCCGGTCCTGCCAGTGTATTCCTGTCTTCCTGCGGAAGTCCCCACTACACGTGACCTCTGAGGCCAATAACGACCTGTGACTTCCCAGGGTCACTTCCTGTTACCGCTGACTGGGGTGATGCACAGGATGAGGTATATCGTTGGGTGTCATCAGCATAAAGATCATACCGGAAGCCAAATCTGCTGATGGTTTGCCCAATAAAACCTGTGTAGAGTGAGAAGAGTAGGGAGCCTAGGACCAAGCCCTGAGGAACCTCAACAGCAAGAGCAAGAGAAGAAGAGACAGTGTCCACAAATGATACACTGAAAGTGTGGTCTGAGAGATAGGAGGAGAACCAAGAGAGCACGGTGTCCGTGAGGCTGACTGAGTGGAGCATAGTGAGGAGTTGGTGGTCAACAGTGTCAAATGCTGCTGAGAGATCCTGAAGAATAAGAAGAGAATAGTCACCATTAGATTTAGCTGTCAGGAGATCATTGGAAACTTTTGTAAGGGCTGCAGCATGCGTAAGCCAGACTTTAAGGCTGTGTTCACACGGAGTTTTTTGGCAGCGAATTTTGACGCGGAATCCGCCTGAAACAACGCCTCCCATTCATTTCAATGGGAGTCAGTAGCGTTTTTATTCCTCTAGCGTTTTTTTCCGCTAGCGGAAAAAAAAAACAACATGACCTATCTTCAGGCGGATTCCGCCTGGAAAAACCAATGGAATTCAATGGGAGGCGGAAAAAAAAGCGACACTTTTTTTTGGACGCAGTTTTCGATGCGGTTTTTACAAAAACCACATCCGAAACCGCAACATGTTTTTTTGAAGCTGAGTTCCTAGGCCCACACCAAAAGGTGTGTAAACTACATCCGCGTCAAAAAACACATCAGAGAAAACGCGTCATGTCAAAAAACGCGTCCCAAAACCATTTCCTAATTCCTGAAGCTGATTTTTTCTGCCTGCAAAAAACTCAGTGTGAACATACCCTAAGGGGTCAAGAAGAGAGTTAGTGGGGGGCGGAGTCTGACCGCGCACTGTAATAGCCGCAACTCTAGTGCTCCATGGCTACGAGTCTCATACCCACTCCTCGCTCGCGTTGCACGGCCTGAGCATGGTGAAAACAGGCAGAGATAGGGGTCCTGAGACCCCCGAGATCTAGCAAACAGGGAGATTTGCAAAAATACCTGCGGAGAAAGGTCCCGCTCTTGCCGCAGGGTTCCATCAAAATGGCACCGGCGCCCGGCCGCGGGGCTGACACCGGTGAGGAATCGGAGGCTGAAAGCGCCGCTGAAACACAGATCGCACAGATAGCGGGTTCACTACCACATCCAAATCCTTTCTTCAGAAGGCACTGGCGTCAGCGCTTAGCCCGGTTTTATCGCAACTCGCGAACATCAAGTCTGAAATCTAAAACGTTGGACACAGGGTCTGAGGCCTAGAAACAGCCTACACAGTGCTGCAGACGCACTCCTCCACTGTGAAGGCCCAGCTTCTCCTTCATAAAGAGCACATAGATCACTCCCTAGTTCTCATTGAGGATCAAGAAAACCGCAGCCGTATAAAGAACATACGGATCAAGGGGCTACCTGAGTCGTACTCACCTGATGAATTACCTAAGATGGCGTCCGAGCTCTTCACAGACCTACTAGGCCCAGACCGAGCCGCCACTATAGTGATAGAACGAATACATAGGGCTCTTCGGCCTAAGCCACAACAGAGGGAACAGCCGAGGGATGTCATTTGTGGCATCCTCTCTTACCCAGATGGTGCGGCTGTCCTAGCGGCGGCGAGATCCAGACCTTCTATACAGATTGGTGAGGCCGACATTGCTGTCTACCAGGACATCGCTCCGTCTATTCTGGCAAAGAGACGCATACTACGCCCACTGCTTGAAGCTCTCAGAACCAAAGGCCTTCAATATGCCTGGCTTTACCCGTTCGGGTTAGCGGTATCCTGTAATGGGAAACACCTCACTGTCCATACTCCGAAGGATCTTCTAACGCTGTGGAGACATCTCGACATGGAGCCACTGGAAATCCCGTCTTGGCTACCAACCCAGAACCTGCCAGAGTTTCCAACCCCACCTGACCAAAACCAGGAGCCGTCTATGTCCAGAAACTCGCCTATTGCAAAACCCTCATGACTGCTGCCTCGACTTCCCCCACACCTGCCTATATTTCTACTTGGGAAAGAGAACTAGGTCAAAAGCTTACAGAAGCTGAAGTCACCTTTAAACTTCGTCACTCTCATGGATTTTCCCCATGTATCAGATTGCAGGAGATGCATTTCAAATTGTTGGCCAGGTGGTACAAAACACCGGAGTGGCTCCATGCATACAAACTCTTGGCTACGAACCTATGTTGGAGATGTCAAGCGACTAAAGGCTCCTACCTACACATATGGTGGCAATGCAACTTAATCACTCCATACTGGTCGGAGGTCCAGTATGTCATTAGGAAAGTAACATCTTCGACCTGACCCCAGCGATGCTAATCCTCTCCATTCCGCAACCAGGTTTCTCGCCGTCCAAGACAGACCTCACCAGTCACCTTCTAGAAGTGGCTAAGTCGATTTATACCCTTGTACTGGCTCCAGTCTTCCACCCCTCTGACCACTGCATGGCGGACAAAAGTTGACTAGATTGTCCGGTTCGAGGAGCTTCTCAGTTGCTTGCTTCTCCCATGACAAATTCCTCAAACTCTGGTCACCCTGGCTCAAGTTCCACAACACCACCGTCAACTCGGACCTCCTCCTGACTTCTGGTGTCATCTGAGAGTCTCTATCTTCTTCTCCTTTTCCTTCTTTTATCTTCTCTCTCCTCTCCCCCCCTTCTTGTTCTTCTTCTTGTTTATCTTCTTCCTCCTCTTCTCCTCCCTCTTCCCCTATCTCTTCCCTCCCACCCTCCGCACTTCCTTTTATTTAACCTTTGTTTAATTTTAATTTAACCAATTTTAACTTAATTTCATCTCATTTTACTAGATTTTTATTCCTTCTTCTGTCTTACTTATTTTATTCTTGAATCTGAGAATTTCAGTGTTACATGCTCAGTATGTTTCTTGAGTTATTGACTGTTATGTTGCTGAATTCGCAGTTGAATCACAACTTTTGTACGCATATAAAATTGTAAAACTCTAATAAAAAGTGATTTACAAAAAAAAAAAGAGAGTTAGTGGAAAGATAGTGGATTAATTTAGAGTAAACCAAACATTCCAAGTTTTTGAAGATAAAGGGTAGGTTAGAGATGGGTCGGTAGTTAGCAGCACAGGATGGGTCAAGGGAGGATTTTAGTTCAAGATTTTATGGAAAGGAGTAAAAATTAATTAATAAAGTATATTACAAAAATGATCAATGACATAAAAGTTAGCAGAACATCAAAAATTGTTTTAAAGTTTAGGTACAATTTCATTATTTTCTAGTAAATCGAAAAGGATGTTAAATTGCAGATGTTTTTGTGATCCTAAATAACCAGATTGTTATCCCCCCATCTCTCCATGTGAGTAACAGTATTTTTTATTTATGAATCGTGCTTGATCAATGCAAAGTTCGGTGAGAGTTGGGAAAAAGAAAGCATCTAATAGACGGCCATGTATAGCCTTTCAATGCTCTTTGGAATATCCCTGATATCTAGATGTATATACCACACAGTGTCAGCATTTCCTCATTTCTTTATCATTTTTTTTACAATAGTTTTTCACATGATGTATGTAATTAATTTCTCTTAATCGTTAACAAGTATGTCTTATCATTTCAGCTGTCTTATGTTCTACTAGATATTGTACTGCTAGAGATATTCCCAGAGCTTGGAAAGGTACAGTGCATTTTTATATTTCTACTGTTAGAATGTTTTTGTTTGTTTTTTTTCTGGATGTCATAAACACAAATTTGGATAACTTTTTGATGTCAAGACCATGTTCACACTGCCATCGGAGGCACTGTCTCTAACCTTGTTTGGGCAGTTCCACTAGATGTGTTCTTTCCATCAAAATAACAGACCAGTAGGAAAAATGGGGACGAGCACCAATAAGAGGAGACAGAATTGCAGAGGAGAGCTAGAGAGCAGCAACCTGAACTAATCATGTGACAGGAGGTTTGTTTTACACTCCCTATAGGCAATGTAACTAAACCTTAGGCACAGATCTGTCCTAGTTGTCCTAAGGTAAAAGCAAGAGCTAAGGAAAACATATAACAGGTAAGCAGCACCCATGGATACCAACTTCCCCAACATTTTCAAGACTTACAACTTGGAAATCACTTTCAGTAAAGTAAATCAGTAGGTTAAGTGTACACCATACTTGCGTTATACTTTATATGTATATTGCGAGGGTTGTAACTCTATGCCAACAATATACTCAGTGGGGTTCGCTGATGCCTCAGCCAGGTAATGCACAGGGTTCCAGTACTGAATACAGTTGTGCTAAAAAGATTACATACCACGGCAGATTTTTTGGTTTTTTTTGGCCTTTTTTCAGAGAATATGAATGATAACACAAAAACATCTCCACTCATGGTTAGTGGTTGGTTGAAGCCATTTATTGTCAAACTTCTGTGTTTTCTCGTTTTAAATCATAATGACAACCAAAAACATCAAAATGACCCTGTTCAAAAGTTCACATACCCTGGTGATTTAAGCCTGATAACATGCCCAGAAGTTGACACAAAGGGGTTTGAATGGCTACTAAAGGTAACATCCTCACCTGTGACCTGTTTGCTTGTAATCAGTGTGTGTGTATAAAAGCTGAGTGAGTTTCTGGGATCCAGACAGACTGTTGCATCTTTCCTCCAGCCGCTGACGTTTCTGGATTGTGAGTCATGGGAAAAGCAAAAGAATTGTCCACGGATCTACGGGAAAAGGTAGTTGAACTGTATAAAACAGGAAAGGGATACAAAAAGATATCCAAGGAATTGATAATGCCAGTCAGCAGTGTTCAAACTGTGATTAACAAATGGAAACTCAGGGGCTCTGTAAAAACCAAACCACGGTCAGGTACACCAACCAAAATTTCGGCCACAACTGCCCGGAAAATTGTTCGGGATGCAAAGAAAAACCCACACATAACATCAGCTGAAATACAGGACTCTCTGAAAACTATCAGTGTGGCTGTTTCAAGATCCACAATAAGGAGACACTTGAAGAAAAATGGGCTGCATGGTCGAGTTGCCAGAAGAAAGCCATTATTGCGCAAATGCCACAAAGAATCTTGCCTTCAATACGCCAAACAGCACAGAGATAAGCCTCAAAACTTCTGGAACAATGTAATTTGGAGTGATGAGACAAAAATCAAACTTTTTGGCCACAACCATAAATGTTACATTTGGAGAGGTGGATCACTGATGATGTGAGGATGTGTGAGCTTCAAAGGCACAGGAAACTTGGTCAAAGTTGAAGGAAAGACGAATGCAGCACGTTATCAGCAAATACTGGAGGCAAATTTGCACTCATCAGCCAAGAAGCTGCGCATGGGATGTACTTGGACGTTCCAACTTGACAACGATCCAAAACACAAGGCCAATTCAACCCGTCATTGGCTACTGCAGAATAAAGTGAAGGTTCTGGAGTGGCCGTCTCAGTCTCCTGACCTCAATATCATTGAGCCACTCTGGGGAGATCTCAAGCGTGCAGTACATGCAATACAGCCCAGGAATTTACAGGAACTGGAGACTTTTTGCCAAGACGAATGAGCAGTTTTACCATCTGAGAAAATAAAGAGCCTCATCCACAACCACCACAAAAGACTTCAAGCTGTCATTGATGATAGAGGGGGCAATTCACGGTATTAAGAACTGGGATATGTGAACTTTTGAATGGGGTCATTTTGATGTTTTTGATTGTCATTATGATTTAAAAAGAGAAAACACAGAAGTTTGACAATAAATGGCTTAAACCAACCACGAACCATGAGTGGATAAAAAGTTTTTGTGTTATTCATATTCTCAGAAAAAAGGCCAAAAAAACAAAAAATCTGCCGGGGTATGTAAACTTTATAGCACAACTGTAACAACAGATCTTCAATAGATCACCTAGCCTAAGGATAGGTCATCAGTTTAAAAGTCCCAGAAAATAATGGAAAAGATTAATTTTAAGAATGGATGATATTCCTCTCAAGTGTAACTGAAGCTAAGAAATCTTAAAACAAAGTGGTTTTTGTGCAGTATATCTTGGGGATGGGAAAATGAGCATTGACGCCGTGGGAAATGGCCAGTATTATAGTCTGTTTTAGGAAGTTGCTGTTTTGTAGCCCTGAGTTATAAAGCAATGAAATGTTTGATACAGTATGTTTTTGTTCAGAAATATCTTGTATTCAGAGAACAATTACAGTTGCTTTTTATGTTTTCATCTCAAGCTTGTCTTTGCTATGGTAGCAAATTCAGCAGTAAAGCAACAGTATACACTGAACTTATAGCCCAATAGTATACAGTAAATGTACACCTCAAAACATTTTGTGGATATAACCTAAATATTTGGCACTTAAATTTACTATGGTTTTGCCACCTAGGATAACATGCAGTGATTCATCATTTTTTAATTTGCTTTTTGAATAACTTACTGGAAGTGTAGTCAGGTTATTCAGGTCATTTGTTTTCTTTTAATGTGTTTAATCTAGGCATAGATGGAATATGATAATTGAATGAAAATTTGATATTAAAAGAAGATATGTTTGCCATATGTAATGTATGCATTCAAATATTTTTTTGTTTTTATTGTAGCCACAAAAGGAGTTGTCCTCTTTGCCAGCCTGGATGTGACATCAACAACTACATTAGTTCTTTAGCTGGGAGTCAGAAAACCTTAGCTATTTCCACACAGACCAATACAATAAATGAATAAGTATACTGATCAATCAAAGTACAATATGGATTATCCAGTGCTCAATCTATGGAACAGACACTGGCACAAAAAAAACATACATAAACTACTGCCACAGTTTAAAGATGTTCTTTCACCACCTTCTCCAGCTCCAGTTCTTAGCATTGGGTTAATAGGCATAGCTCCAGTGATTTGCACAGTCAGTTCTATTTCTCTAGCCCCCACCGTTCCTGAGCAATTTCTGCTGTTAGTTTTGATGCCTGATATGCTACTTAGGCTCTTTACTGTCACATGTTCAGGCAGAGGCTCTCCAGGGGTGGATTCAGAGCTCCAGGCAGAGCTTAGAATCACCTTGCCCCACCTGCTCCTGCTTTACACCACCCTAAATAACAAATGAGACACCAAAATTAGCAGCATTAATTGGGAACGGAGGGGGCTAGCAAAAGAATTCCAACTGTACCGGAATCAGTGGAGCAGTAATTATTGCATGATGCAAAGAGTTAGACTTCGCAAAGGTGGTGAAAGGTCCTCTATAAAGATCAGAGGTCAGCTAAAGTACAAAATAATTGTCAAAAACCATATAGAAAAATACATAGTTAAATAGTACGCCCATTACACCTCACGCTAGGTTCACACTAGCGTTCGGCTTTCTGTTCCTCGGGTCCGCTTGGGGACCCGAGAAACGGAAACCTAATCTGCTCACAAAGCGGTTACCTGCGGACCCCATACACTAAAATTGGGTCTGCTGGGTTTCCGCCAGAAAAGTGCTGCTTACAGGACCTTTCTCTCTGCATTTTTCAAGCGGATTTGGAGATGGAATCCCCGAATGGAGAGCAGGAGCAGGTGTAAACCTAACCTCAGTCATACAGTTTATTTTGCTATTACCTATTTCGTTTTAATCCTTGTGGTTTTTATAAATTTTTACTTTAGTTGGCCTTCAATATTCAATCAATTATTAGATTTGACACTGACTGGCACAAAGTACATTTATGTTCCAAGGTTAAATTGCGTTTTCCTTGTTTGGTATGCAGTGTGTTAGAATCAGCAATGCTCTTGTACATTAGTTTGTAAATATTTGCACTGTAAACTTATTAACACTCCACAAATGAATAAAACTCTCAACAATAGTCTTATGATTTTTTTTTTGTTCCAGCGATATATATACATATAATATGCATATTCAGTCATCTCACAAAGATTACTGCTTTTTAGATTGAAGTTGGCCTGATAATCCACTGACCACCTCAGGTCTGGCTTCTGTCAAACAGACACATTTGACACATTTTTTTCTGCAGCCACTACACAGGAAATATAATATTGCAACCTTTCAAGTTAATGGCCATCCAAGCAACACCAGGCCAAGAGCCACTGGTGGTTAGTGGTTCTCTATTATGGCGCATAGAAGGTGTTTCCTAACAAGAGACTCCCCCTTTAATAAAGGCATATGGATAAGCGTTGTCTTTGTAAGACAACTCCTTTTAAACTTGTGGTAGAAGATGTGAGCATAATAATGCACAGGATTATTTTCTCATATGGCCTACTGTACATATTTTCTTTGGAAACTGTAGAAGTAGCCCTACAAGGTACTGTCATTTTGTTTGATACCAATTTTCCTGCTGACAGACTCCCTTTAAATATAGATAGACAAAATGTTTGGATGTAAAACATTAATTGACATTGTTTTATAGGGTTTATCGATAACAATAGTAAGTGAAGATTATAATATAATTATGTATTAAATCGACAAAGTGGTAACCACAGATTACATGCTTATCTAAAGTCAGGTATTGTTCATATAAGTCATTTATATTTAACCACTTTAAAGACTGCCTATTTTGGGTCTTTTTTTTAATATCTTGTTAATAGTAGCTTCATCTAGCTATTATTATTTTTTACTCGCAGTATAGTTTCTTTACCATCATTTGGGAGTATTACCTGTTTGGCAAGTAGGTTTTACTTCCAACTTGAGCATAATAAACACACACTTGACCAAGATGCAAATATGGAGGTCTGAGGTGTCTTGACCCTTTCCCCAGACAACCTGTAAACCCAAGCTTTATCCCACTTTCTTGCATTCAATTTTATTTAGATTTTTAAATATGTATATAAAAAAGATACATGTTAGACAGCCCCTTGGCAGCGAACTGAATGTAAGAAATAAATAAAAGTCAAGTGAATCTAGCATGG
Source organism: Leptodactylus fallax (assembly GCA_947044405.1). Classification (NCBI taxonomy): domain Eukaryota; kingdom Metazoa; phylum Chordata; class Amphibia; order Anura; family Leptodactylidae; genus Leptodactylus; species Leptodactylus fallax. Next base: position 3,789,885 of record CAMRHE010000128.1, on the reverse strand, counting down.
GCACATGCTACAATCTTGATGGTTAAGTAGCTTGGCAGCGTTGCTGACAAAAATATAAACTTGGGGAAGGTGATCTGATTTATAAGTAGATAAAATGGGACAAACTTGAGGTATAGAAAGAACACAGCAGAGACAGCTGACAGACATTAACTGGTGTTCCTCAGAACAGTAGAATACATTTCATGAGAAGTTTAGAGTGGTGTGTCACCAGCATAAGGATTTGTGGAATTCCAGATGTTAGGTTACTGTTTTTTTTGGTTTTTTTTTATTTGTTTTATATATATCTCATTCATGATGTTATAATTTGGAGATAAAAGATTTAAGGGGTATCTGCTATACGCACACATAGGCACATGCTTTTAATATATTTTTGTAAACATAGCCAAGTAGTTTCCTGTTTTTTTTCTGTTTAATTTCAAGAGTGTGGTTAGATCATGCGCCCTAAGCAGTTCCTGTCTATGAACTAAATTTAAGCATGTAGGCCCATGCCAGACCAAAAGACTCAGTAACATTGCCAAGCCTGTTGTGGTTAAAAAATATTTCAGGAAAGACTGATACATTGTTAGGCCTATTGCAGGGCCTGAAGATGGACTGTGCATGACTAAAATTCACATAACAACGTTGTAGGAATGCTGCCCCCTCAGGTCCTGCACTAGACATACCACACTGTATCTGTCTATAGTGGAGTTCTTGTCTAATCCCTTAACCCCATGTGTCGTACATTTATGTAGTTAGACGTAAATGTACGGCACAGTGATCCCACAGGAGCTTTTCCGATGCCATCCACTGCTGGTGTCATCTTTATACTGCAAGCAGCAAACAGCAATAACACCAAATTTATGTCTAAAGTTAATAGCGTTGGTGCATAACTCAGATGCCTCAACTGAATTTCACCACTAAGTGATGTAACTAAATGTAGCCAGTAACATTTTTCCGCACTATGTTCCATCAGTCATAACTTTTTTTTTTTCTGCATTATAACTCAGAGATATTGTATTGTCTGATGAATTTTAGTTTTATACAAACCATTTTGGGGCACATACAGTGTACTAACTTAGCCACATGAAACCTCAAATTGGATCAAGTCGTGTGGAATGATTGTGTGATGCCTCTTTTTCATTGGTGTGCCAGTTATCACCACTTGTCGCAAACTGAGAGGGGCAGAGTCCTTGAACTGAGACTTTGGTTTATGACTCTAGTAGATCACTACACACTTTGACAGAGATGGCTGCACTGTTCAACGCCGCATGTCCCAGTGGTTGTGAAAACGAAAATGAACTGGAAAGACAACAAGTTGTGTGTAGAGGTGGACTTGTGCATGGACGTATCATCTAAATGGAAGAATGACTCATAGCGATCCTTTCTGTAGTGCAAGTGAAATTGGACATCACATTCTAAGCCTAGGTCAACACAAACCAGCAGAAGGCGTTTCCATGACACTGGGCTATGAGACTGATATCGAGCTACAGGTGTGGCATTGATTTCACAACATAGCTGTCAAAGGCTATGGTGGTGCGCAGCAAAATGGAGGCTGAATTGGAGGTCTACTCTCTTCAGCAATGAGTCCTGCTTTTGTCTTGGATACATTGATAGCTGGAGATTCATCTGGAGACCATGTGGGCAAGACCATGTGGGCAACACCATGAAGAGGCCTTCACAAGGGAATGTCACACTGGTCTTTCTCCTGGGATTATGGTTTGGGGTAGCATAATGTAAGATAATGCCAGACCCGTATAGTCTTCATTTCAGGTACACTAACAGAGTGGCCTCACATTGATTTGGTCATGGAATCAGTGATATGACCAATTCTCTAGTGTGTCCCAGCAGTCTGTTTTTTCACACCAGGCAAATATTGCTCATGCTGCTGTGAGCAGCCTGTGTGGCCTAAATATATACTATGGCCTACTTAGTTTCCTAATTTGCCTCCTGTTGAGCACATCTGGAACATCATTGGTCACAATTGCAAAGGAAGCTGTCAGAAGCCAATTTTGATGCTATGCGTGCCCAAATGCATATGAAAGTGCATGTGTTTTTGCACATGGCACTGATACTCTGTATCACTATTGAGTACAGTGCCCCCCTCCACTGATGTAATGCATCTCCCCTCTCCATCATTGGTTGCTTGTGGTTGAGGGAGAGGTCTGACTACGCCTTATTACCACTGAGGCTATGAGTTGGACTTAATGCTCACTCCCACTGCACTCATTGGTTGGATGGAAGGAAGACTCTGTGTGTTCTGGTACGCCCTGGCCACCCCCGCCAATACTGTTGGATAGGGGGGCAGGCCTTGTGATAACAACTACCTGGCCACCATAGGCTAAAGCGTGTTTGAGGCTGTCCCAAAGACTGGTGCAGGGACATGCTCACTACCAACGAAGGGATGGGGGAAATGAGAAGGCTCTGGACCAGTAGGCATTATGATTGGGCGAACATCAGGACTGGAGGTGTGGCCAGGTACTCATATGTATCAAAGGGAACTATCACTGAACCTGGGACTCAGCAGTAAAATTACTCCCTATCATTTAGCTAAGTGTACTTGTGATTGGTGCATCCATTGACATCCTCTAAGTAAACAAAAAAATATATGTAAACTTCATCTCCTTCATAAACTAAGCCAAAGAAAGGAAAGTACATGCTGGGGTACTTTCCTATATTAAGATGTTCCATAACACCCTCAAGGCCGCTACTATTGTCATCTTACATGAACAACTATAATGGACTATGCTAATGAAAAACCTTATGATAGGGCACATGAAAAATGTGGGAGAGCAATTGAGAGGGACAGGACAGCCAATATACAGCACAGAGTAGCATGGTGTGAGAGCTTGACATCATGCTGAACATTAAGTAGGATAGTGTGGAGAATCTGGGGACTATACAATATACTGAGGAGGATGTTGTGAATAAAAAAATAAACAGGAATTAAAAATAAATATCTGAATCCTGAATTCGATGTATCAAAAGGACTAGACATTCAAAACTCACAATGTATTCTGGTCATAAAAGGACACTAAATAATTGGGAAAATGTATAGGTGATTACTATCTCACTACCTGGTTCCTAGTTAGTGGTAACCAGCCAGTGAGATTGTGACAAAAATATTCCCTGAATACTTGATCTGGCAGATGATGTATATCCCACTACCAGATTCCTACACATTAAGGCCGGGACCCCACGTGGCGTAAATGCCGCCGAAAAAAACCGCGGCATTTTACAGTCACAGCAAAGTGGATGGGATTCTAGTGAATCCCATCCCCACTTTGCGTTAAAATACACACATCGGGCACGCTGCAATTTACAAAACTGTTGTGGTTTTGAAAGTCGCAGCATATCGATTATACCTAAGGAAACTCCGGCGGTTTCCCTATAGGTATAATTGAAGCGGAAAGTCCACAGAGGAAACCTCTGCAAACTTTCTGTGCAAAGCGCTGCAGGAAGAACCGAAATGCATTGCTGCGTGATTTTTCCTGCAGCGCTTTTTTTTGCTGAGGGACACCACATGGGGCCTTAGCCTAATACTTTCCAAGTTAAAGGGGTATTCCCATGCACATAGTCATATCTATATTTGTAGATAATTAAAAGTTAAACATTTTTGCAAATATAAATAGTTAAAAATTCTGCAGAGTTTTAAAGATTTTCTCTAACTATCTTATTGGTGACAGTCTGTTGTCTTAATCTGTTGCCAATGGATACAACCACAAATGCAGAAACTTTCTATGGTTTGGCACTTGTCAGGAACCCAGCCATGATTTTCTTATTGTACCCAGGTTATCAGGCAGGGACACTACATGTATCAGAAGATATCCCGGCAACAATAAGCAAATCATAGCTGATTTTCTGACCTTAGAAAGTTCCTGCATTCATGGCCGTATCCACTGGCAACCGATCAAGACAACAAATTGTGATCACAAGAAAATCTTTATGCAAAATGTTTAATTACTTATATTTGCAAAAATGTTTAACTTTTAATTATCTACAAATTTAAAAATGGTTATGTTTGTGGGAATACCCCTTTAACATTGATACTGGGATTAGTGTGGGTTGTAACTTCATGCAGTGGTGGTTTTGTATGCACACCTATGGAAAAATAAACAAGCCATGAATGTCCATTACTGACATGCACCTATTTGGATCGTGCTGATCCTATAAATGCAAATGTACCAGTAATTAAATTATTAGAGATCAGCTATATATATTATTTTAAATGAGTTAAGTTACAGGTGTCAGAATATGGTGATTCAAGTTATGGCTTTTGGAATGCAGGGAGTGAAAAAGGAAAACACAAAAATGAAAAATGTCTGCGTCCCAAAGGGTTAAAGTTTTATTAAAGCCACAGTCAATACAACATTTCGGGTTCAACCAATCTTTCGTCAGGCATAGTCAATAGTGAAAGATTTGCTTGCTGGTGGCAGTTCAAGAAGTAGGTCCTGATTGTTCAACCGATTGGAATACTGTTTGAGGTGGTTATATGACTGGTCTGGCCAGGTGTGTGTAGCGCAACTGCTGTATTTAAGAAAAAAAAAAAAATAGTGACATGGATATGTTTGACATAAAAGCTTGGTTTAAAAAGATTGTTTTCTGATAACACGTCCCCCTTTTTACTTTAGGGTTACCCAGATAAATCTACCTACAGAGCTGGGTTGATATGATGGGTTCTAGTGAAAGACTCCCTTTAAAGTAAAATAATAGTGCTTACAGTATATTTTATATTAAATATATATTTCTATTCTTTAAAATAATAATTAAAGGCGGTTTCCAACCCAAAATTCAGTTTTCATACTGATGACCTATTCACAGGATAGATCATCAGTATGTGATCTGAGTGAGTCCAACACTGGACCCCACATAGATCAGCTGTTGCAGCAGTCTCCGGGTGGCAAGTGCAGCACTGCTCCTATTAATTACTAAATAATAGGAGTGGCGCTGCAATTTCCCAGAAGGACTACTATACAGTGGATGGAGCTGCTGCGCTGCTCCTATTACTTATATATGTGCTCTTTGTCCACTAGTAGCTTCCGGCACCCATAGGCTGTTGCAGAAGCTGATTTGTGCAGCGTCTGGGCGTTGGACCCCCACAGATCACATATTGATCAAAAGATTTGCTTCTGGAAAACTTCTTTTAATATTGGTAATTAGCAAATCCTTATTTACAACATTTGGATATTAACTGCTATTGTAATATTATGTCTACTATTGTTTGTCTTAAAAGCAAGTCATAATAGAGCAGAATTTGTTCTTGCCTGATATCTGAATTGATCCTATGAACCAAAACATTAATTTGCAAAGCATTTATACATTGGTAAAGGAGCATACTGAAACCACTGAACTTGTCAGTAAGATTATGTTTCAGATGCAAAGACGTCATAGGAAACAATTATAAACTTTGTTCTAGCATGCAATTGTACACTGTCCTTTAAGCATTTTCATCTCTCCAGCCTTTGTGCCTAACTCATTAATGTGATCTATCCAAGTGTTGGTAATGACACATCAATCCTATTAAACTGCAGAAAACTATTTTTGGCAAAGTCCTATAATCAAGATTCATTAACGTTCCTTAGATGGAAAGCCAGATATTCCTCTAATTTCTTAAAACATTGAAGACACATAGCGTATTTCCTATTTATCTTATGGTTATTCACTAAGGCAGGGAGCGTCGTCTTTTTATTTTAAATAAACACTGACCATTGTTCCCTGACTTGGAGTTTTGTGACCTTTGATGCTTTCAGTTCCTCTCGATATCATCACAAAGCCAACTTGTTCCTTTTAGAGGCTATAAGGTTTATTCTGTACACTAAATTGCATTCACAGCATCTGCTCTGTCGCCACAATACAAAGTTTCCAATTGTTACCTGATGTCCTTTGTCTTAATGACTTATTGTTATGTGTTTTGCTTGCTAGGCAGCTCTCTTGCTTCCTAAAACAGGAGGTTCAGAATGCCTCCGCCGCTACCATATGAGTTCCTGAAGTTATGCATGAAAGCTGATTTTCCTTCCACAATAAACCCTAACTTTCTTATATAAAATACTCCCCATTATCTTCCACTACCATCAGCCTTCCATCTGTACTATGATCCACTCTCAACTCTCCTGGCTCCTTACCCCACTTCTTACGTTTGGAGACTGCTACATTCGTAAATTATCTGACTTTTGAACTCTTAAATCAGCTGCATCTCCTCAGTCTGTGATCTTACGCTGCTGCAGTGCGCACTTCCCTTTAGTGCAGTTGGTGGTACTCATTGGTTATCCAACTTCCAAAAATTATCTCTAAATACATCCACAGCAGTGATAAATACTTACTGTTCCCTTGTGCACCCTTTGGTTGGCTTTATTTTACTTGCTGCACCTTGTTTCACTGATATTTACAGGCAGTGAATCTGTGGACAAACTAAGTTTCCCTTACGTCCAACATCAGCACTATATGGGGTATTTCTGCCCCTGTGTGCTGGTAGGACAGGCGGAATTTTTAATTTCCATATTTAATTAAGCGATACTCCCCTATAAGAGGCAAAAGAGACTCCCCCACTGTGTCCTGTGTCGGGAGATGTCAGAGGTGATTCCTTCCACACAGAAGAAGTTCCTGAGATTCAGCCTGACTCTGTCTGCCTAGAAATTTCTTTACCTCCGACAAGGAGAGAAAAGATAATCAGAGCGCTTCAGTATCTTCTCAAGACACTTCGGTTGTTCATCAGAACAACTAGTCCTAGGCCTCATGTCAGCCTCAGCCGATGCAGTCCCTTGCACTTATGGCATATGCGTCCCCTCCAGTTGGAAGTACTGGGGGTCTGAAATCATGGCTCTCTAAGTCTTGACAAGAGGATCAGACTTTCTCCCAGAACCCATCTTTTTCTCAACTGGTGGATACACCTGAAAGTCAGTTGTCCACGGTCCAACTTTCATTGGACCCTGTTGACCGATGCATCCTTTTCAGGATGAGGAGTCCATCTGTATGAGAAGACCGTACAAGGAGTCTGGAGCAGGCTAGAAAGGATGACATCATCCATCTGGAGGGAACTCGGAGCAGTTTACCTGGCACTCCTCCATTCTTCTCCTCTTAGAGGAAGAGCTGTCAAGATCCGGTCCATCAACTTGGTGACCGTAATAAACAGGAAGGCACCAGATAATTCTCCCTCCTCAGGGAGGCAGGTCTGATTTTCACCTGGGTAAAGAAAAATCTGACCCATCTCTCTGCAGTTCACAGCAATGGCTCCTTGAACATAGTAGTGGATCAGTCAAGTCGGGGTCTTAACGTATCAGGAGAATGGTCTCTCAATCAAGAGTATTCAAGCAGATCACCCTGAAGTGGGGTCTTCCAGAAGTAGACCTTGTGGTGACCAGACTCAACGCCAAGGTAGAGACGTTCTGCACACTATATCAGGAGGACTATACCTTGGCAGTGGATGCCCTATCCATCCCTTGGAGGTTCAGGCTGGCGTACATCTTACCTCCACTTTCCATGATACCAAGAGTATTGATGAAAGTCAGACAGAACCAAGCCTCTGTGATAACCAAAAAGAGCTTGGTGTTCTCAACTCCTGCTCATGAGTCGAGGGATCTATTGGAGGCTTCCCCCAATCCAGAACCTGGTTTCCCAAGGAACTCAGAAGTACCAGGATCTGAGGAGATTCAACCTGATAGTCTGAAGGTTGCGAAGTCCCTATGGAAATCTAGAGGACTGTCAGAAGTCGTCCTGAAGACCCTTTCCTGCGCAAGAGCAGAATCCACCAGTAAAAGCTACCTAAGGATAGGTAATGTCTTCAAGGAGTGGTGTTCCAGACAGGAAGTGAATAGTTCGAATCCAACTACAAGAGTGATTCTAAATTTTCTTCAGGATGGCTTGGATAAGGGTCTTTCCCCTGCCACACTTAAGGTACAGGTTTCAGCCCTATCCACCTGATTAAGCAAAAGTTTGTCTCAGAACCCCTTAATTCCCAGATTTCTTAAGGGTGCTATGAGACTTAGGTCAGTGTTGATGCTCCCGTTTCACACTGGGATCTATCCACAGTTTTTTTTTGGCCTCCGCGGCCCCCATATAAACCATTGGAGGAAGTGGATCTTAAGTTTCTGGATTTCAAAACCACCTTTTTTGCTAGCTATTACCTCAGCAAAAAGAATACGAGAGTTGCAGGCTTTTTTTCTGAAGAGCCATATATTTTTTTCCATTAGGGTCCAGCTTAGATTTCTCCTGGGTTTAACCCTAAGGTGCCCTCTCGGGCTAATATCAACCAGGTGGTCTCCTTACCAGTTTTCTTTACCAGCTCCATCTTCCAAGGAGGGGGAAAACTCCATACACTGGATATAGTATGGTGTCTCCAAAATTTATCTTCTGTGTACACGGCCATTCAGAAGATTGGAGAACCTCTTAATTAATATATATGGTAGAGACATAGGTCTCACAGCTTCCAAACCCTCTTTATCAAGAGGGATTAAGGAAGCAATTTCTTTTTGCCTAGGTTAACATCGCTCGAATTCATCAGAGTCCATTCAACCAGGGCTGTGTCGGCCTCCTGGGCTGAGAGTCGGTCTTGCCTTTTGAGCAGTTTTGTGCAACCGATTTTGGTCATTCCAACTAACCTTTTTTAAACACTATCGGTTAGATGTTCGTAGTTCAGAGGCTACTGCCTTTGGACATTCATACTGTACTGTAGTGCGAGAGAACCCTCCCTAGGGGATCTACTTGCTACATCCCCATATAGTGCTGCCTTTGGACGTAAGGGAATGGTTGATTATGTAGATAATCTGTTTTCCCTTAGTTCGAACAGCAGCACAAGCTTCCCCCCTTATGAAGGATTGTTGTTTTTTCTTTATTCTTTATAACTGACACAGTGGGGGATGGTCTTTTTTGCCTCTTATAGGGGAGTATCAATTAATTATGTAAATTAAAAATTCCGCCTGTCCTACCAGCACACAGGGGCAGAAATACCCCATATTGTTCTGCTGTTCGGACTAAGGGAAAACAGATTATCTACATAATCAATTCCCATGATTCTTCTGTCTGCTCTGACTCTCTGTGTATACCTCCCTTCTCCACTCTGAAATCACAGGTAATAAAACACTCTCACATTCAAGGTCATGTTATTATTGAAACCACTTTTTAGGTAGAACATAGTTTTTAAAATGTTTTTCAGATTTCTTTAGTATTTTTTTCACGTCACCTAAACGCACAAAAAAAAAAAAAAAAAAAATATTGTATCACTCGGGCCACTAAAGCAGAGGTCCCCAACTACCAGTCCACGGACCAGGCTTCACAATGACCAGAGTGGGCAGCTGTTCCCAGGGGACAATGTGTATATGCAGCTGTATATGAGCGGGGAGTACAGACTGGGCAGGACATACAAGTTGCAAAAAACACTGCCCTGAACTATCCACACCTATACAAATAGCATGGCCTGGCTGGGCATGCACATTGTCCTGTAAACCTGGGGATGTAAATGAGGCATGCCTGCAGCCATTGGAGCTGTTAATGTAATATCAGAATGGAGTTCATACGAACTGCCATGTGCAAAGTCACATGGTGCAATGATTGTGTAAGGTCTGGAGGATTTTATGTGGTGTGCATCCATAAAATCCAGAAAACCACTGACATGTTTCAAACCAATTCAAGGTTTCTTAATTATAGCTAATATATACACAGCAAGTGCACACAGCTATACCTGAGCAAGGGGCGTGTTATACACCAGACTGAACTGGATACAGCTATTAGTAAATAATAAACCATACATCATCAATGATCCATCCTAAAATTCCGAACCTTGTGTCCAGGTTCAAGATCCAGAATGCTTCCCTCATGAAACGTACTCTGAACCACCTCTCTGAGGCCTATTACCCCTTTCAATTCCAAATACTCTTAAACTACTGACATCGCTTTGGTGAATCTAAAGGAAATGTTGTGAAACCCCAGACAGAGACTGTTTTATCTGCATTTTCATCAGCTGTGAGCCAGATACAGTGGGGAAAAAAATATTTAGTGATCCATCAATTGTGCAAGTTCTCCCACTTAAAAAGATGAGAGAGGCCTGTAATTGACATCATAGGTAGACCTCAACTATGAGAGACAAAATGAGAAAACATATCTAGAAAATCACATTTGTCTGATTTTTTAAGAATTTATTTGCAAGTTATGGTGGAAAATAAGTATTTGGTCACCTACAAAGAAGCAAGATTTCTGGCTCTCACAGACCTGTAACTTCTTCTTTAAGAGGCGCCTCTGTTCTCCACTCATTACCTGTAGTAATGGCACCTGTTTGACATTATCAGTATAAAAGACACCTGTCCACAACCTCAAACAGTCACACTCCAAACTCCACTATGGTGAAGACCAAAGAGCTGTGGAAGGACACCAGAAACAAAATTGTAGACCTGCATCAGGCTGGGAAGACTGAATCTGCAATAAGCAAGCAGCTTGGTGTGAAGAAATCAACTGTGGGAGCAGTAATTAGAAAATGGAAGAAATACAAGACCACTAATAATCTCCCTCCATCAGGAGTTCCACGCAAGATCTCACCCCGTGGGGGTCAAAATGATCACAAGAACGGTGAGCAAAAATCCCAGAACCAAACTGGGGGATCTAGTGAATGACCTGCAGAAAGCTGGGACTAACGTAACAAAGGCTACCGTCAGTAACACACTACGCCGCCAGGGACTCAGATCCTGCTGTGCCAGACGTGTTCCCCTGCTTAAGCCAGTACATATCGGGGCCCGTCTGAAGTTTGCTAGAGAGCATTTGGATGTTCCAAAAGAGTATTGGGAGAATGTCATATGGTCAGATGAAACCAAAGTAGAACTGTTTGGTAGAAACACAACTCGTCGTGTTTGGAGGAGAGTGAAAGCTGAGTTGCATCCAAAGAACACCATACCTATTGTGAAGCATGGGGGTGGAAACATCATGCTTTGGGGCTGTTTCTCTGCAAAGGGACCAGGACGACTGATCCGTGTACATGAAAGAATGAATGGGGCCATGTATCGTGAGATTTTGAGTGCAAACTTCCTTCCATCAGCAAGAGCATTGAAGATGAAACATGACTGAGTCTTTCAGCATTACAATGATCCCAAGCACACCGCCAGGGCAACGAAGGAGTGGCTTCGTAAGAATTATTTCAAGGTCCTGGAGTGGCCTAGACAGTCTCCAGATCTCAACCCCATAGAAAACCTTTGGAGGGAGTTGAAAGTCCATGTTACCGAGCAACAGCCCCAAAACATCACTGCTCTAGAGGAGATCTGCATGGAGGAATGGGCCAACATACCAGCAACAGTGTGTGCCAACCTTGTGAAGACTTACAGAAAATGTTTGACCTCTGTCATTGCCAACAAAGGATATATAACAAAGTATTTAGTTGAACTTTTGTTATTGACCAAATATTTATTTTCCACCATAATTTGCAAGTAAATTCTTTAAAAATCAGGCAGTGTGATTATCTGGATTTGTTTTCTCATTTTGTCTCTCATAGTTGAGGTCTACCTATGATGTCAATTACAGGCCTCTCTCATTTTTTTAAGTGGGAGAACTTGCACAATTGGTGGCTGACTAAATACTTTTTTTCCCCACTGTTCATGTTCTCTTATTCTATCCTTCAGTTTGCAGGTAGTGCAACCCACATACAGAAGGGTTACAAGAAATGCAGGTGACAACATAAACAACATGTGTACTGTTACAGTTAATGAAAGATCTGATAGGATAATCTCATGGTATTGCGCACTAAAGGGTGTGGAAAAAGTGACACTAGGTAAAAACTTCCCCTTATTGGTATGGTCAGAATAAAATTATTGTGCTCTTTCCTCAGACTTAGCCTTGTGCAAAATTTTCCTGCAATATCCCCTTTGGGACTTCCTGTTATCAATATTTGGCATTCCTTTTAGTACCTAGATTCTATGGAACAAGTTCTGCAAGCCCTGACATATTCCCCTATGTGCAATTTTTTAACTGTAGGTGGAGGGTGACAGCTGGCAGCATGGAGGGTGGTATTACCACTGATAGATTTCCTATATAGACTGGTATGAACTCTTTCACCCTCACACATCGCCTCTTAGGTATACATCTAAGAAGGGGGTGCCTCACACATGATATTTGGTGTTAAACCTGAGGTTTAAATAATTGGAGTTAATATACTCCACAAAATTAGGTTTAAGTGTGACATCCTGATGCCATATTGGGAGGAGTCTTCTATATAGCAACTGTACCACTTTATTCTACCATGGTAGGGTTTTACGGTCACAAATAGATGAACCTCTTCCCACGAGGCCATATACAGGTTTGCCAATGAGGGAAAAAAATTTAATCTCCATTGGACATCCCTGAACCTGTAAATAGTAATCCTGGTTAAATTAAAAAAAAATGTCTGCAATAAAAAAAAAGAGTGACAGGAACAATGTACTCCGTTAACTGCAGAGTATAACTACTGTAACTGGACAAGTGGTAAGAAAGGGCTATCAGTGACTTATCATGGGGTATAGGGAGACTACATCACACGTCACTCATATCTCTCCCTCCTCCTTCTTCATAGAAGCCACAGTCTTTAGGTGTTCTTTGGTGTCCTTAATGTACCTTGTTTTTCTCTGCTTTTCTCTGCACTTAGGGCTGTAGGAGATTGTTCAGCCAAGCAGACAGTCTTTCTGGGGGCGTGGCCTGAACGCTGATGGAGACGGTCGCATAATCGCGAGCTCCCGTCTCCCCTGCCTTACCGCTCACCGAGCCCGCTACAGTCGCTCTATATGGGGAAGAAGCTCCCCGTGAGAAAGCCTCCAGTGGTCCCAGCAGCCGGAGGGGGTCCCTCCACCATGGACCCGTTCCTCCAGCAGCATCCCAGGGCCTCAGCGCGGGTCCCAACAGCACGGGGGACCGCGCGCACTGTCTCCCTCCCCCCGCACTCACCGGGACTCCTGCTCTCCTCCGCGCAGTCCCCTGTCGGCTGATTCCTCCGCTGCTCCTCCTGACCAGTCTCCCTGCTCCCCGGACCGACGCTCCCTCCAGGATAGGCCTCAGGCGGCCGCCATCTTGGGGACTCCTCCTCACGTGGCCAGGCACCATCTTCAGATGCATCCTGCAGGCGGGATGCCAACTTGCAGGTACTGTCTACTGCAGCCCTCCCCCCACCTTCACAGCCCAGCAGGACATTACCATGTCCCAGAGTGGCCAGGACCACCAAACTGGACTTTCCTCCCCCCTGGGGGCCCCCCCTGGCCCTGCGCCCCTGCCTACCACGCCGTCTGTACACCTCCCTCTGGGTGCCCAAGGGGTGGCGGGGCCGGTGGCGGTGGAGGGCCCGGGGGGGCACGCTGTCATCGGGTCCCACGCCGGTCCCCCACCCCCTTCCTCAATCTGTCCAAGAACCTCCCTTACAGTGGCAGTCTATACTACAGCAATTGCCTACCAGGCAGGACTTTCAGCAAGACTTCAAACTTCTCATTGATGAGGTTAAACACACCTTTAAGCAAGAGCTTTCCATGGTGCGTGCTGACCTGCGCCAATTAGCTGTCAGAGTGGATACACTGGAGTCCTCCCAGGATGAGACCCGTAACTATGTCTCCCAAATGCATGATGTGGTCTCTACCCAGTCCGAGATTCTTAAAGCAACCACTCGCCACCTAGAGGACCTGGACAACCGCGGTAGGAGGCACAACATTAGAGTTCGCGGTCTACCGGAGGCCACGGGGAGGAGGATTTAAAGGCTACTCTGGAGGCCATCTTTAACATGCTTTTGGGTAAGCCACCTGAACACCGCATCAAATTGGACAGAGCACATAGGGCCCTCCGTCCCAAAGGCACTACCGCTGCACCAAGGGACGTTATTTGCTGTGTGCAGGACTTTGAACTCAAAGACGCTATTATGGCCCAGGCCCGCTCTAACACAGATTTTGACTTTGACGGTGCCAAAGTCCAGCTTTACCCTGACCTGCCCTGGATCACCTTGCAAAAGCGGCGTTTGCTCCGACCTCTCCTTTCAACCCTAAGGGAACACCAGCTTCAGTACCGGTGGGGCTTCCCTTTTGCTCTCATTGTCAGGAGAAATGGTCGCACTATCACTTTGAAATCTCACGCCGACCTGAAGGATTTCTGTGCTGCCCTGTATGTTCCCCTCCCTACGCTTGAAGATTGGGACTCTGCTACCCTCTCCCCCCCCCTCCGGCCCCGGTCTGGACTACTGTCCAGACGAGAAGACGATGCCTGCCGTATCCGGACTCAGCATATGGCACTGGGTCATCCCGCCTGTCATGGCGGGTTCCCCCCCTTTGATTTAACCTGGCCCTTTGATGACTTTCGTTTTTGCTTCCATACAGGATTGGTGCTACGTTAGTTAATGCTGGTTCCAGCACATTTCTTAAGTGTGGTTGGTTCTTCCTCTCAGTTATCTTATTGGCTCGATTTATTAGTATTGCTAATGTTTATTTTATATGTGTGGCAGGGGAGGCCGACGGGAGTCTCTCCTGGCTTGGTTGACTGGCTCTTTGCTGCTAGCTGGCCCCTCAGCCTCGCCTCCCACCCCTTAGGGGTACGTTGCCGTGGTTTTTAACTACTTACACGGCACTTTGTTATAGGCGGATCTACATTGGTCTTAAACCCTTGTATACCCTCCTAGTCCCTACCGGGAGATCTTTTTCCCGTTAATGGTGTTTTATTGTAATTTACTTTCCTTGTTTTGCTTTCTGTCTTGTCTTTCCCCCTCCCCTCTCGTTCTTTTCTGTGTACTCCAGGTGTGGTCCTCACTCATCCTGACGAGACGTCGGCAAGCCTCCTGGACAAGACTCTGCTCCCCCGGGGGACTCCGCACCCTCATTGACTCCTTGTGGTAGGCCTCGTCCCCCTTGCGCCCCTCCCTTTATCCTGAGATATGGCTAAAATTGTATCCCTTAATGTTAAAGGCCTTAACTCCAATGTGAAGCGTAGGTTAGCCCTGGCGGAACTGCGTGCCCTTAAGGCTGATATAGCATTTCTTCAGGAGACCCATTTTGACAGCACCTGTAACTTTAACTTTGCCTTGCGTTTTTTCCCAACAATTTATTCGGCCACCCACTCTAAAAAGCGATCGGGGACTGCCATTCTTATCTCCTCATCATGCCCCCTGGAGGTCACTACCTTCGTCCTTGATCCTTTGGGGCGGTTTGTGATTCTCCACGGTAGGCTTGAGGGCCAGCCAATCACCCTCTGTAACCTCTATGCCCCTAATTCCTCCCAACCTGATTTTCTTACTAAGGTCCTTAATAAATTGGAAGCTTTACCCCCTGCTGCCCTTATTGTCGGAGGGGACTTTAACATGTCTTTCTCGGACTCTATGGATTACCATTCCCTGTCAGGTACTTCCCGTCGCCTCTCCCGGCGTAGACTTTCAGCTCACTTCCATCGCATAATCCGTCGGTATTCTCTCTATGACCTCTGGAGGATTAACTATCCGACTGACCAGTCTTACACGTTCTATTCGGCCCCTCATCAGACCCATTCCAGAATAGATTATTTTTTTGGGAATGCTCCGGCTCTGCGCCTTCTTCGGGATGCCTCGATCGGCTCCATTACCTGGTCTGACCATGCCCCAATCTCTTTAGTATTGCGTGCCGGTTCTGTCCGCACCAGAATATGCCATTGGCGACTTAACGAGAGTCTCCTTCAGAGGGCGCAGACTCGTGAGGAGCTCCGTACTCACCTAAAAACGTTTTTTTTGAACTTAATCTGGGATCTGTATCTTCCGTGGCGACGTTGTGGGAGGCCCATAAAGCTGTGATGAGGGGACATTGTATTGCCCTGGGCACCCGGCTAAAACGGGACGCTAATGCACGGCTTGAGGAGCTTCGGCTCCGTCTACAAAATGCAGAGACTCGCATGGCGTCTAGCCTGTCGCGGGCTCTCCTTAAAACCTTGATAGATCTTCGGGCCCAGATTAGGGAGACCCTTCTTCAAAAGACCACCAAGTTACTGCTTTACACCAGACAGCGGTACTATGATAGGGCCAACAAACCCCATAAGCTTTTGGCTAGTCAACTGCGAGAACGAACGGAAAGGGGGTCGGCTTATGCGCTGCGGCGATCTGACGGGGGCCGTTGTGTACGACCCTAGTGAGATTGCGCGTCTATTTCATGCCTTTTACTCAGATCTATACTCCCTACCATCGGACTTACCCCCTGATTCTGCGACGCGCTCAGCATTATTGCAGGACTTCCTGTCTTCCTGTAATTTGCCTGTCCTTTCCCCGGAAGACCTTGCTCTTCTTAATAAACCTGTTACGACGGACGAGGTCTCCCAAATTCTCCAAGAACTCCCTAATGGGAAATCACCTGGCCCTGACGGCCTCACCTACCTATATTACAAGGTATTTGGGGCGGAACTGATCCCGCATCTTGTTTCCCTATTTACGGCCTTTTTGTCAGGCGAACCAATCCCTGATTCTATTTCACACTCTTTTCTAACCCTCATCCCGAAACCTGATAAGGACCACCTAGATTGCAGGAATTACAGGCCCATATCACTTCTGAATACGGATCTCAAGCTGTTTACCAAGATTCTGGCATCCAGACTTAACATGTGCCTCCCCTCCCTGATCCATAAAGATCAGGTGGGCTTTGTACCTTGCCGCCAGGGAGGTGATAATACCAGGAGAACCATCGATCTTATAGACGTGGCATCTCGCTCTGGTTCCGAACTCTTGGTACTCAGCTTGGACGCGGAAAAGGCGTTTGATCGTCTGGGATGGCCCTTTTTATTTGAGACCCTGGCCACGTTTGGCTTTGCGGGTCCCTTCTTGACAGCAATCAAGGGTCTTTACTCCTCCCCGTCAGCAACTGTCAAGCTTCCTCACGCCTCGTCTCCCCCGTTTCGTCTGCACAATGGCACTAGACAGGGTTGCCCTCTATCTCCTCTTCTTTTTGTAATCTGTATTGAGCCACTGGCGGCGGCCATCCGTCTGAGCCCCGATATTGCGGGGGTTCGTGTACGCAATCGAGAATTCAAGCTTTCCCTGTTCGCGGATGATATCCTCCTGACCCTTACTAACCCCCATGTATCCCTTCCCAACCTCCATGACCTCCTTTCCCGCTTTGGTCGTCTGTCTGGTTATAAGGTCAATACTTCAAAGACAGAGGCCCTACCTATTCGAATTCCCCCGTCTAGCTTGGCTGGCCTTCAGGCCGCCTTTCGGTATAGATGGCAGTCCTCCTCGCTAAAATACTTGGGCATATATTTAACTGGATCCTTTTCCCAATTATACCAGGCAAATTTCCCCTCCCTTTTTAGACACATTCGGGCCCTCCTTACTAAGTGGTTGGTACTGCCTCTGTCTCTCTTTGGCCGGATCAACGCAGTGAAGATGTCTATCCTGCCTAAGCTGCTTTATTATTTTGAGACCCTCCCAGTCCCAGTGCCCCTTAAGGACCTCCGGGCGCTGCAGGGCTCAATCCTCCGATTTGTTTGGGCTGGAGGGAGACACAGGCTTTCTAGGCAGCTTACGATGACCCCTAGGGAAAGAGGTGGCCTTTCTCTCCCCAATTTAGTTTTATACTACTGGGCGGCCCACCTACGCAGGGTCCCGGCTTGGTCCACCCTCCAGGCTTACTCTAAGTGGATGGAGATCGAGAAGCTGTGGCTTGCTCCGCAACATCCTAATTCCCTGCTTTGGACTAGTCCTCATTCCCCCCCCGGGAGTGCCTTGTTAGGCCCTATGGCACTCACGAGAGATATTTGGCACACATGTGTATCCTGTTTCCCCCTCTCCTCCTCATGTTCCTCCATGACCGCTTTCCTTCTTCACCCTAATTACCCGCCTGGACTCACTGGGCCGGTAGCGGGTCCTTGGCTGAGAGCGGGCCTTTTTCGGTACGCTGACATCATTGATTATAGGACCCGGGCTCTTTTACCATTTGCTGATCTTCAGTCCGGGTTTGGCCTGCCCCAGTCCAGTGAGTTCACGTATATACAGGTCTCCCATCTGGCCTCCTCTATTTTTCAAGGCCCCACAACACCCATCCCTACGCTTTTTGAGAAACTCTGTAAAACGGGTGTTGGGACAACAGGACTTATTTCTGATATATACCGCCTTCTTTCGAATCCCACCCCAGATGTTTTGCCCCAACATACTTATATGTCACGGTGGGAGGCCTATTTGGGGACACCCATCTCGAGTAATGATTGGTCCCTCATATGGAGTAGAGCACCCAGGACTTCTAGATGTGTTACACAAAAAGAAAATATTTTTAAGATGTTGATGCATTGGTATCATACCCCAGCTTCACTTCACTCTTTTGACAAGAATGTCCCGGACTGCTGCTGGCGGTGTGGCACCCGCCCCGCACATATTTTCCATCTCTTTTGCAACTGCCCCCTGCTCCAGCCTTATTGGCATCAGGTTCGGGGTCTCCTGGAAGGGGTCCTGGGTGTTAGCCTTCCCCTGTCCCCTAGGACTTACCTTCTCAACCTCCCCCCCCCCCTGATATTTTGCGCAGGCCCGCTCTCCAGCTCCTGTTACTCCTCCTTACCTCCGCTAGATGTCTGATTGCTAAACACTGGCGGCAACCAGCCCCCCCGGCCCTGGAGGAGTTATACGCTAGGATATAAGATGCACGCTCCCTGGAGTACCTGACGGCCCTTCTTAATAATGAGGAGGAGAGGTTCTGCTTGATTTGGAAACCGTGGGATGAGTTCTGGGCGGCCCGGCTTCTCTGATCTGGCTGCTGTGTGGCCCCTTACTTCCTGGATTTCCTTCTGTCACCCTTCTGTCCTCCTGTCTTGTCTACCCCTGTTTGTTGTCGGATTCCTTGGCCAGTTTGTTTAAAGCCTGGTAATTTATTGAGAATGCTGAGTAATCCCCGTCTGTCCTATGTTTGTTATCTTCAGTTATCTTATTTTTCTTGTATATTGTTATTTTCTCTGTATGACAAAAACCTTTTAAAATAAACAGTTGAAAAAAAAAAAAAAAGACAGTCTTTCTGTCACTGACCCTATGCCAGCTACAATGAGGGAAGAGATTGTGCTTTATGGGTTTTCGGTAATGCATGAAAAATGGAGCATATAGGGTACTCTATAGTATGGTATTCAAGCTGCTTATGTATTATAATACCCATATGTTCCTCCTCCTCCAATAATCAGACTAGGGATGTTTTATCGCCATCAGTAGGGTTGTTCTTAAAGGTGTTGGCCACTTTCAGACCAATATTGAGAGACAAATGTTATTGTTTGTATAATAAAAGATTGCACAATTTTCCAATATACAGTGGGTACGGAAAGTATTCAGACCCCTTTAAATGTTTTACTCTTTGTTTCATTGCAGCCATTTGCTAAAAGCAAAAAAGTTCATTTTATTTCTCATTAATGTACACTCAACACCCCATCTTGACAGGAAAAAACAGAAATGTAGATATTGCAAATTTATTAAAAAAGAAAAACCGAAATCTCACATGGTCATAAGTATTCAGACCCTTTGCTGTGACACTCATATTTAACTCACATGCTGTCCATTTCCTTATGATCCTCCTTGAGAGAGTTCTACTCCTTCATTGGAGTCCAGCTGTGTTTAATTAAACTGATTGGACTTGATTAGGAAAGGCACACACCTGTCTATATAAGACCTCACAGCTCACAGTGCATGTCAGAGCAAATCAGAATCATGATGTCAAAGGAACTGCCCAAGGAGCTCAGAGACAGAATTGTGGCAAGGCATAGAACTGGCCAAGGTTACAAAAGAATTTCTGCAGCACTCAAGGTTCCTAAGAGCACAGTGGCCTCCATAATCCTTAAATGGAAGAAGTTTGGGACGACCAGAACTCTTCCTAGACCTGGCTGCCCAGCCAAACTGAGCAATCGTGGAAGAAGAGCCTTGGTGAGAGAGGTAAAGAAGAACCCAAAGATCCCCGTGGCTGAGCTCCAGAGATGCAGTAGGGAGATGGGAGGAGTTCCACAAAGTCAACTATCACTGCAGCCCTCCACCAGTCAGGGCTTTATGGCACAGTGGCCCGAAGGAAGCCTCTCCTTAGTGCAAGACAAATGAAAGTCCGCATAGAGTTTGCCAAAAAACACATGAAGGACTCCCAGACTATGAAATTCTCTGGTCTGATGAGACGAAGATTGAATTTTTTGGCGTTAATTCTAAGCGGTATGTGTGGAGAAAACCAGGCACTGCTCATCACCTGCCCAATACAATCCCAACAGTGAAACATAGTGGTGGCAGCATCATGCTATGAGGGTGTTTTTCAGCTGCAGGGACAGGACGACTGGTTGCAATTGAAGGAAAGATGAATGCGGCCAAGTACAGAGATATCCTGGAAGAAAACCTCTTCCAGAGTACTCTGGACCTCAGACTGGGCCGAAGGTTCACCTTCCAACAAGACAATGACCCTAAGCACACAGATAAAATAACAAAGGAGTGGCTTCGGAACAACTCTGTGACCATTCTTGACTGGCCCAGCCAGAGCCCTGACCTCAACCCAATTGAGCATCTCTGGAGAGACCTGAAAATGGCTGTCCACTAACGTTCACCATCCAACCTGACGGAACAGGAGAGGATCTGCAAGGAAGAATGGCAGAGGATCCCCAAATCCAGATGTGAAAAACTTGTTGCATCATTCCCAAGAAGACTCATGGCTGTACTAGCTCAAAAGGGTGATCCTACTCAATACTGAGCAAAGGGTGTGAATACTTAAGACCATGTGATTATTTCAGTTTTTCTTTTTTAATAAATTTTAATAAATATCTACATTTCTGTTTTTTTCTATCAAGATGGGGTGCTGAGTGTACATTAATGAGAAATGAAATAAAATGAACTTTTTTGCTTTTAGCAAATGGCTGCAATGAAACAGAGTGAAAAATTTAAAGGGGTCTGAATACTTTCCGTACCCACTGTATTTTCTATATCAATTCCTCATGGTTTTCTAGATCTCTAGATTCATCCTCTTACTCCTAGTGGATAAAAATCAGTCCATGGCCATTACTGTGCTGTGACTGTAACTGTGACTGTGCACCTGTGTGTTCATCATATGAACTGGACTGATTTTTATCCATTGAGAGTAAGCAGAGTGAATGACAATAAACAGAGAGAAAACTGTGAGGTACACAAAGTATATTGGAAAATTGTGCAACTTTTTATTTGTCTCTCAATATCGGTCTTAAAGTGGCCAACCCCTTTAATCTATTATAAATGTTCCCTCTACCCAACATACTTTCCAATTCCCTCTCATATAATGCATTATCGATAACAACATATCCCCCTTATCCGATGATCGTATTACTATATTGGGATTTATATGTAATTGTGAAAGAGCTGGTTTTTCAGACCTGGAGAGTTTGGGCATTGGTGATTTACTACTTTGTTTTAATTGTTTGAGTTCCCTCTCAATGACAACTTGAAAAGTGTCCATGGCAGGAGCCTGGGATTAAGGCTAGCTGCACACGACCGAGTTTCACCCATGAAACTCTGTTCGTGTGTTAGCCGTATTTACCGGCTTGAACTTCATGCTTGGAACAGGACTCTTAGCAGTATATAGTCATGGCCAAAAGTTTTGAGAATGATACAAATATTAATTTTTACAAAGTCTACTGCTTCAGTTTTTCTAATGGCAATTTGCATATACTCCAGAATGTTATAAAGAGTGATCAGCTTAACAGCAATTACTTGCAAAGTCAATATTTGCCTAGAAAATGAACTTTATCCCCCAAAACACATTTCAACATCATTGCAGCCCTGTCTTAAAAGGACCACCTAACATCGTTTCAGTGATTGCTCCATTAACACAGGTGTGGGTGTTGATGAGGACAGGGCTGGAGATCAATCTGTCATGATTAAGTAAGAATGACACCACTGGACACTTTAAAAGGAGGCTGGTGCTTGCCATCATTGTTTCTCTTCTGTTAACCATGGTTATCTCTAAAGAAACACGTGCAGTCATCATTGCACTGCACAAAAATGGCCTAACTGGGAAGAGTATTGCAGCTAGAAAGATTGCACCTCAGTCAACAATCTATCGCATCATCAAGAACTTCAAGGAGAGAGGTTCCATTGGTGCCAAAAAGGCTCCAGGGCGCCCAAGAAAGACCAGCAAGCGGCAGGACCGTCTCTTCAAAGTGTTTCAGCTGCGGGATCGGGCTACCAGCAGTGCAGAGCTTGCTGAGGAATGGCAGCAGGCAGGTGTGAGTGCATCTGCACGCACTGTGAGGCGGAGACTCTTGGAGCAAGGCCTGGTCTCAAGGAGGGCAGCAAAGAAGCCACTTCTCTCCAGAAAAAACATCAGGGACAGACTGATATTCTGCAAAAGGTGCAGGGAGTGGACTGCTGAGGACTGGGGTAAAGTCATTTTCTCTGATGAATCCCCTTTTCGATTGTTTGGAACATCTGGAAAACAGCTTATTCGGAGAAGAAGAGGTGAGCGCTACCACCAGTCTTGTCTCATGCCAACTGTAAAGCATCCTGAAACCATTCATGTGTGGGGTTGCTTCTCAGCCAAGGGAATCGGCTCTCTCATAGTCTTGCCTAAAAACACAGCCATGAATAAAGAATGGTACCAGAATGTCCTCCAAGAGCAACTTCTCCCAACCGTCCAAGAGCAGTTTGGCGCTCAACAATGCCTTTTCCAGCATGATGGAGCACCTTGTCATAAAGCAAAGGTGATAACTAAATGGCTCAAGGAACAAAACATAGAGATTTTGGGTCCATGGCCTGGAAACTCCCCAGATCTTAATCCCATTGAGAACTTGTGGTCAATCATCAAGAGACGGGTGGACAAACAAAAACCAACAAATTCAGACAAAATTAAAGCATTGATTCTGCAAGAATGGACTGCTATCAGTCAGGATTTGGTCCAGAAGTTGATTGAGAGCCTGCCAGGGAGAATTGCAGAGGTCCTGAAGAAGAAGGGTCAACACTGCAAATATTGACTTGCTGCATTAACTCATTCTAACTGTCAATATAAGCTTCTGTTACTCATAATATGAATGCAATTATATTTCTGTATGTGATAAAAACATCTGACAAACACACATAAAAACCAGAGGGCAGCAGATCATATGAAAATATAATATTTGTGTCATTCTCAAAACTTTTGGCCATGACTGTAGTTATCTATGATGCTAGGAGTTCCTGCCTCCCAGCGACATACTGTCCCGTACTGTAATTGGTATGGGACAATATATTGCTGGGAGGTAGAGACTCCTACCATCAAAGATAACCAGCATGAAGTTAAAGCCGGTAAATCTGTCTTCATTCTAGTCACTGTATTGGCAATACTGGTCTCTTCTTCCTCAGATTTCTCTGTCCATTAGAACTGAATAGGACACCTGTTTCTGGAAGGTTAAATTTAAAGTGATAGTATCCTTAATCTAAGGGCGGAGCTGATGTATCTGTAGTGAAAGTTCATGATGTATGGTTTATTATTTACTAATAGCTGTATCAAGTTCTCTCTGGTATAACACTCCTTTTGCTCAGGTATAGCTGTATCCAGTTCAGTCTGTTCGTGTACTGTATAACACTCCTTTTCCTCAGGTATAGCTGTGTGTACTTGTTGTGTATATATTCATTTTAATTAAGGGGGCATTCACACTACCGTTGGTGACCATCAGTAGTGTCCGTTGCTATTGTCCGTTACAAGATTTTAGCATCGGACACTAGCTGAACCATCAGAAATCCGTTAAAATTTCTATTCATTTAAATGGGTTTTTATATTGTGTCCGTTTACACCAAATCCGTCAGAAGTTCGTTTTTTTCGTGGACAAAAAATCCTACATGCAGGACTTTTTGTCTGTTTGAAAAAAAACGTATTCTTGACAGACAGCCAAGTGTCCGTTATTTTTTTAACATTGAAGTCTATTGGTAACGGACAGTAACTGATAGTCATCAGTTACTGTCCGTTATTTTATGTCCGTTTTTTTCCTGCGCATGCTCAGAAAGGAGAAACAAACACAAAAAAACGGACACTAACTGATGCTAATGGATACTAACTGATGCAAACGGACACTAACTGATGCTAATGTGTCCGTTTTTTTAACTGAACCATTAATTGGATCAGTTAAAAAAATGGACACATTAACATCAGTTAGTGTCCGTTATAATAGGTGTCCGTTCTTTTGTTTTTTTTAACGGACACCTTCATAACGGACTCCAACGGTAGTGTGAACCCTGCCTAAGAACCTTTGAATGGATTTGAAACATGTCAGTGGTTTTCTGGATTTTAAGGCTAAGCACCCCACTTTGTTATTAATGTGATTTTTCACTAAAGCTTGGATATTTTTACAAGATGACAGTTCTCTTGCTTTCTTGTGTTATACCTATTGTTACTCATTCGTGCTATGTCCTGACTATACAGCTGGGGTAGACTTTCTAAAGCATGCATAGTTTTAAAAAAATAAATGAATAAAAAATGCATTTTTGTCTGTGCTCAATATCTGTCCAACATCCTATTATGGCAGATGCCGCTTCTTTAAAGATTAAAGACCCCCTGCTGTGTGACCTCCCAAAGTCCAAAAGGGGCTCCTATGCGGCAAGATTGCAAGAGCCGACTTGCTCTAATGACAACCGGGCCTGTCATAGGAATATTACTAGACCAGCCTCAATAGTAATGTAGCGAAAGTCCCATAGACAGCAATACAGTTGTATTGCAGTCCATGGGACTTGCAATCAGAAGATTCAAGTTCAAGCCACCTAGGGGGCTAATAAAAATATTAAAAAAAAAAAAAAAAAAGTTTTAAAAAATATTTAAAACTTACCCCCCTTTCCCTAGAATACATATAAAAGTAAAAAATTACTGTGAAATACATACACATTAGGTAACCCTGTCCAAAAACGACCAGTCTACAAACTTTTTTGTAAAATATTTTCCCATATGGTGTACGCTGTACTAAAAGTGCCAAACTGCCGAGTTTTCACTCTTTAGCCTCTGATAAAATTTTTTTTATAGAGATCAAAGCAATAGACATTCCCCAAAATGGTATAACTAAAAAGTACACCTGGCCCCGCAAAAAAAGACGCCCTATGCTTTCCCGTACATGGAAATATAAACAAGTTACGGGTGTCAGAATATGGCGACTTTAATATAAAAAAAAAAAAAAAAAATTTTAGCAAAGTTTTGGATTTTTGTTAATGGGTTAAAATGTAAATAAAACTATACAAATTTGTTATCCCCGGAATCATACCGGAATACAGGTGACATGTAATTTTGGCTGCAGAGTGAATGCCGTAAAAACAAAGCCCGTAAAAAAGTTGCACAAATGCACTTTTTCTCCAATTCCACCCCATTCTGAATTTTTTTCCAGCCTCCCAGTATATTGTACAGAATAATCAATGGTACCATTATGAGGAACCATACATTAAGCCCTCATATGGCTTTGAGAACAGAAAAATAAATAAAAGTTGTGGGGTTTGGAAGGCGAGGAGTCAAAAACAAAAATTGAAAATTGAAAAATGCCTCTAGCGGGAAGAGGTTAACACTTCATGCACTTTAACTTTTTTTTTTCCTAAAGGACAGAAATTAATTTTTTTTAAACAACTTTTTTCACAGTATCCTAGCCCCCACAACAGCAAAACAGATTCTCCCATAGATATTTCACACTGCAATACACAGCTATGTGTATTGTCGATATGAATATATATCTTGCTGTACACCCCTGCAGACCAATATTCTGTGAATCTTTATATTGGCATTGCGCAGAACTATATATTGTAGTGATGCTGGACAGGAAGTGACAGGCTCCTCCCACTGGCCTGCCTCTCTCTGTACAGGAAGTGGAAGGGGGCACATGCTCAGATCTCATTGCTGTACAGTGGTCCCTCAAGTAACAATTGCTTTATACTTTCAGAAAACAATGGTCTTTTTCCAAACTGTTGCAACTTGAAACCATACTCAACATGCAATGCTTAGCTAGAGGTTCCAACAAATCATTATGGTCATTTCACTGGTAAAATCAATGTATTGGTGAAGTACATGCAATGAAGGGTTGACTAGTAGCACCTCTCTATAGTATATTGCAGTACAGAAGAAGCTGTGTGCTGGGGAGACTGAAGGAGAATGTTGTATGCCAAAGTAAGGTAGTGCTTGGCAGGGTCGGACTGGCCCACCGCGGAACCGGTAAATCCCCCGGTGGGCCCCGAGCTCCGACTATTATTCCACATTTTGCAAATGCATTGGTCAGGGGCCCGATCTGAATGGTCAGGGGCCCTATCGTGCTCCTGACCATCCCGATCAGGCCCCTGACCAATGCATTGGCAAAATGTGGATTAGTAGTGGTCAGGGGCCGAACTTTACTAACATGAAGATGGCCGTCTGTCGGCGGAGCGCAGCGGCGGGAGACTGTCACTACTTTGTTATGGGACCGCCTCCTGAAGCCTGCATCCTGATTGGCAGCTGCTGGAGCCAATCCCATTGCAGCGCATTGCTGTAAGCGTCACTGACGTCATGACTCTGTGCGCAGCGGTGATATTCAGCAGAGGAGCCCAGACCAGCAGTGTGAAGGTAAGTACTATTTACCACATACACAAAACAAATTTTTCCCCTATTTTGCCCCCAAATCTTTCAGCTTCACTGACCCCTCTGAGAACTACAACCCCCAGCAGCTCCAGATGCTCTGGATCTGTTGAGAGTTGTAGTCCATCCCCCAAAACGAATATCCCACTGTATTGTTATGCTGGTGCCTGCTCTAGGGCTCCAGCATAACAATACCTAAGTCATAGAAACCGCTGAGGACTTCTCTGTCCGTCACTTTCAGTTTGACGGACCTCATTATAGTCAATGGGCTCTGCCGGTGTCCGTGTGTAACCGCCATGTTAACAGTCCGCCTCTCAGTCATTCGAGTCCTTTGGCGGACCTGTATGACAGAGAGCTTGCCGCAGATGTGAACCTAGCATAAGTCTATGGCTACACTACAACTTCTGTCATGCAACCAAAGATCGCTGTGTAAACTTTGGGACTCTTTCACACGTTAGTGCATAGAGTCGCATTGGCACCCTCAGATTGCAATGCGACTCCATTCACTAACATGAGTGAAGGAGTTACAAGGTGACACTGCGATCCACATGACGGGAGTCACGGCTTATTCATCAAAAACAATGTTTTCCACCTGCCGGAGTTTTGCGCCTAATTTATAGTGAGGTGCGCGCATAAATAAGTTGCGTCTTCCGGAGTCCGTGCGCCTAAACAGAACTCCACACCGCTCCTTGCTGATGTAGATCTCTGGCATCATTAACACTAGAAAACTGAAGTAAATGATGATAAAAATGACAGGGCCAGAGCCTTAGTCGGGGCACTTCTCTGTCCTTAAGGCCGGGGCCCCCTTAAAGAACAAAAACAGATGACTATCAGTCAATAATGTCTGTACGTTTCCTGTGAAAAAGGGTTTTAAAAAAAAAAATTAAAAATTGTAAAAAATTAGTTGAGGTCATTGATTGGATAAGAACTTTTAGAATCACTCATTTTAATGAACATTGAGAGCGATATTTCCAGGTCTTTAGATTATGAGGACGTTGTTGATCGATTCGCAAACTCATCTTCTGTTCTCCAGAAACTGCTGCTGTAACCTGGGTGTGTAAAATGGTTTTCTTTGTGTGTCTTATTATATTAATACTGTTCTATGTAAGGTTAGTTATTTGTATCGTGCGTCTGATACATTAAAACTACGTTTATAGAAAAAGAAAATGGAAATCCTGACAGGGACAGGTCCATCATATGAGCGATGTTGATGAACCCTTAGACTGTAATGGGGTCCATCAGGTTTCTACTTTGATGTTTGTCACTTTGCCTGGCAACACAGGCCGGATATCTGCACTATTATCTGTAATGTCTGTTGAACTCTCTGTGATGGGGGAGTTAATGTTTAATTTTATATTATTTATTTGGTTGCCTTTGGTTGTGCAATAAAATAATTTTGGTTTGCCTTTCCATGTATGTGTGTAATCTAGTTTGTGTGCTCGGTCTCATGCCTGAATGTATTTAAGATCCGCATCACACAGATCTCAGACATGCACCATGCAGACCCATATATAAAATAAAATACATTATTCTATTCAAAGACAGTAAACTAAGGCTCAGCTAGAAGTGATATTTGCATCGCTTAAGAGAAAACTCACTTTGATGTAGTACAAAGGACAATCCAGTTCTGTATTGCACACTGTATTGTGCGCGAAAATGCCAAAAACTGGATGGGCAATATTTTATATGGCAGTAGGATGGGCCTCTAGAATCAATCCCACTGGTGGGCCCCTAGAATTAATCCCACTGGTGGGCCCCTAGAATCAATCCCACTGGTGGGCCCTAGGCACCCCAGTCCAACCATGGGCGCAAGTAGGAAGGAACTAGATGATCTGATTCTGCACCTATATGTCATCTCATATATCAGAAGGAACGTGTAAGGAAGTTCATTCAAGTAATTTAGCCTTGGTACAAATACTGCACTTTATTCCAGTTGAAGCAAGAGATTCTCTTCTATGTGTAGGATGGGTCTATGCGTCATAACTACTGTATAGCATTCAGTCATTTACAGAATGACATAGCTATGTAGCCTGTGCTCATCTTCCTCATTACTCCACAGATTTGCCTTTCAGGGCTGTAAAATGGAATATCTAGGTGGTAGGCAATGTTAATAAAGGAGTATATATTGTCTATAGGGTTACCATATTTGTAATATGCTTCTAGTTCATGACATGATCCGTCCTATATAGGGTTGCAGTTCATTCCTCCTACCACATGCGCTGCAGTTATGTAGAGTAGCTTATGGTAAGTGATGCTCTGCAGCACAATATAAGCATTTCTCACATTTATAGCGTGATGATCTGTGGTAGGAATATAGTTTATATGAGTGAAGTTTAGCATGTTAATTGTATGGAGTGATACTCTGCAGAAATGTTGCATATGTCACTTTAGTTGAGCAATGCTTTGCACTGCAGTAGTTATAGATAAACATTAATGCTGTTAAGTCACTTTTATTATAATTGGTGTTTTCCTGTCGTCCCACAGCAGCACAATATTGGGGGTATTTCTGCCCCTGTGTGCTGGTAGGACAGAATGGAATTTTTAATGAACAAATAGTTAACTGTAACCCCTCCCCCTCCTCAATAGAAGGAAGGAAGTACCAACCCCCCAGTGTGTTTTTTTCTGTCCTGTGTTGGTGGGTCAGTTGGAGGGAAGGTTATACCTTCCCCAGAGGCGTAGCTAGTGGGGGGGGGGTGGCCCCGGGCCCACTGTGTCTCAGGGGCCTACCTCGGGGCCGCCGCAGCACAGATTACCCTCACAAATCAACTGCAACGGCGTCTGCATGACACCGATACAGTTGAAATACATAGAGAAGGAAGCCTCTCTACTTGTATGTGGCCTACGAGCTTCCCTAAAACGTCTGTGTCCTGGCACAGACGTCTGCGCGATGACGTCACTGTCCTGCACCGTCTGCGCCAGTAAGCTTCAGTAAGCGGCAGCAGTGCCAGCGGCTGAGGCTCCTCCTCGGGAGATCGGAGGTAGGTAAGTGTCATCAAATTTTTTTTGTTAACTCACTTTGGGCATTTTAATTGGGGGTGGGGCGATGGCGGTAATACATTTATGAGGTCATTTGGGAATTTACCAAGATAAAAGGCCATAACTAATATAAGGGGTATTAGGGGGCTTTAATAAAAGAGGATATAAATTATAGTGAATGGTCAGTGGGGGCAGTATGAATGTAAGGGGAGATAATATTAGGAGGCATTGGGGCAGTAATAAAGGGGTTTTCTAGGGAATAATAAAGTTTACTGGTAAGGATTGTATTGGACAAATTGAAGAGGAGGCGGGGAAGGTGAAACATAAAAAAAAAAATACTCACCTGTCCCCGGGCTACCGATGTCCGCAGCCCTCTGCTGTCTGTCTGTCCAGGCACACATACGCCGCTTCCCTGCCACAAGTCCTGCACTGCATGTGATTGGCCTCAGCAGTGGCTGGAGAGGACTCAGTGATGTCACTCATATACATGACTGGGTCCTTTCCTGCCAACGCTGAGGCCACTGATGGCCTCAGCAGTCACGTATGGTACGTGTCTGACCAGACAGTGGCAGCAAACACCAGAGCACTGGGGACAGGTAAAGCTGGGTTCACACTAGCGCTCGGTTTCCGTTTTTTGGGTCCACTTGAGAACCCGAAAAACGGAAACTCAATCCGCTTGTAAAGCGGTTACCCACAGACCCCATAGACTATAATGAAAAAACATTTTTCAAACAGAATGGGGGACAGAATCCCTCAACGGTGTTCAAGTGCTGGTGTGGACCCAGCCTTAGTATGATTTTTTTATCACCTTCTCCACCTCCACTGTGATTTGTACACTTCCTGGACAACCCCTTTAAAGCGGTCCTTTCATGTCCTCATGAACCTGTGATTTTATATACTGCTAGAAAGCCGACAGTTGGCTTTCCCATTGCGTGCCCTGATGGAGGAGATATCGGTGCCGCTAGTTTCGGCACATATCTGTCCCCACTGTCAGAAGGGCATTCCTGATAGTCTAGTGTCATTGCTGGGCTGTGAGGAAGGCCCCCCCCTGACAGTACTCTAACATAGCCTTGTACTGTCAGAGGGGGCGTTCCTTACCGCCCTGCGATGACGCTAGACTGTCAGGAACGCTCTTCTAACGGTGGGGAGAGATCAGTGCCGAAACTAACGGTACCGATATCTCCTCCACCGGGGCACATAACAGGAAAGTGGACAGTGCGCTGAATTCAGTGCACTGTCAGCTTTCTAGTGGTATATAAAACCGCATGTGCATGAAGACGTGAAAAGTCATCTGTAATACAAAGGGGTTATTAATAGGCATTATTAATCCAGAGGGGCATTTATGTAAGAGGGCATAATTTATACAAGGAGACATAAGAGGGTATAATTAATAATAGGGGAAATGGGCAATATTAATTTTAGGTGGCACTCGGGCATTGATTTAAGGGGATACACAGGGCATTATTAATTAGGGGGAATTATTCATTGAGGGGCACATAGGGGCATTATAAATTAAAGGAACATGGGGTTATTATTCATTTCCAGGGGATTTTATATCATATATTTTATAATTGGGGTAGCTGCAGAATGGAGAGTTTATGTAGTTGAGGACAATGTGGGTCGGGTGCCTGGAAAAGTGAGGAGCCAAAGATGTCTGTGTTACAAACTTTATAGTCACAGCGGGAAGAAGTAGTCATGATGGTCCAGATGGAAGAGACGATAAATGCAAACCGTCAGAGATGTCACCTGTAAGTCACAACAGTGTTCATGTATTTACCTGTGTACTGTATTTACCTAACTGGTCTTCACAGCCCTGTGTAGAACCACTATCTACCAGTATACGGTCACCGTATAGTGATAATGTTGGTATACCTGAGTTGGGGGCCCATTTGGACGTGTTCGCCCCCCTGGGTTGAACCGCTAGCTACGCCTCTGACCTTCCCTTTAGTGAGGTTATTCAGATTTCTGAATGAGTTTCCCCTCCTCTCTCCTGTTTGTGTTTGTTTTGTCTATCCTCCTGTGAGCGGCCCCTCCACTCAGTATAATGTCCCATAGCGGCCCCTCCACTCAGTATATTGTCCCATAGCGGCCCCTCCACTCAGTATAATGTTCCATAGCGGACCCTCCACTCAATATATTGTCCCATAGCGGCCCTTCCACTCAATATATTGTCCCATAGCGGCCCCTCCACTCAATATATTGTCCCATAGCGGCCCTTCCACTCAGTTTAATGTCCCATAGTGGCCCCTCCACACAGTATAATGTCCCATAGCGGCCCCTCCACTGAATATATTGTCCCATAGTGGCCCCTCCACTCAGTATAATGTCCCATAGCGGCCCCTCCACACAGTATAAGGTCCCATAGTGACCCCTCCACACAGTATAATGTCTCTTAGTGGCCCCTCCACACAGTATAATGTCCCATAGTGACCCCTCCACACAGTATAATGTCTCTTAGCGGCCCCTCCATATAGTATAATGTCCCATAGTGGCCCCTCCACTCAGTATAATGTCCCATAACGGCCCCTCCACATAGTATAATGTCCCATAGCAGCCCCTCCGCACATTATAATGTCCCATAGTGGCCTCTACAGTGTTCATTGAAGATATTGCAAAAATTTTGGGTTTAAACTATTATTGTACACTGGGGCCTTTTCAATGATGTCACAGACATTGGTTATGCTGATGTCCTTCTGTGTTGTAATGCCGGCTTGACCCATGTCACATCTCTGACATCATTTAAGAGTTCCAAAGAAAGCCGAGTGTCCCGTGGGAGCCCAGGAGAGGTAAGTGACAATGGTTTTTATGTCTGTCACCTCCCCTGGGCCTCCAATCATTTTACTCGGGGGTGTGAAGAGACCCCTGAGTATAATGATAGCAGTTTCGGTTCGGACATTTTTGGTCCGAACAAAATGTCCAGGCTATCCTCGCACGACAAATCTCATTAGGTTCGCCCAAAAAATATACTTTCCATGGGCCTGCAGTCCTACTTACCGATCCCCGCTGCTGGGGCCACCTTCGCTTTCACTTCAGTCTCCCATATCACGTCACTGTCAAATCTCACCAGGGGCCCCACTGATGGAAGGAGGGGCCCCCGCTGTGCAACTACATGAACCATCCAAAACTGCTCATAGATTTTGGTACAGGGTCAGTAGTCTGCAGTACCATGGATCCTAGGACAGCCAGAAACCCCCTAATAGTCTACCAGTCAGATATCCCATAATAGTGTACTCGCCGGATATCCCATAATAGTCTACCAGTCAGATACCCCATATAGTGTACTAGCCAGATATCCCATAATAGTCTGCCAGAGAGATACCCCATAATAGTGTACTCGCCAGATATCCCATAATAGCCTACCAGCCAGATACCCCATAATAGTGTACTAGCCAGATATCCCATAATAGTTTACCAACCAGATACCCTATAATAGCCTGCCAGACAGATATCCCATAATAGTGTACCACTGATATACCCCATAATAGTGTACCAGTGAGATATCCCATAATAGTTTCTTTGATATGTAGCACACGGCGACACTTTACACTATTTGCACATCTAATACATTTATTATTACAATGATAATTACCGGATTGAAATCTGAACAAAGTCAACAATTTTATTGCAGTTTTTTGTGTAGCGCGGGTTGTGGCGCTCACGCCCTGCGACTCCTGGTAAAGCAGTGGACCCTGCACAGCGGACAGTGCGAGTTGTTGCGGATCCAGGTGGCGATGCAGGCCTTGTGATATGTGTGGGAACAGGGCAGTACGGTGACCGTCTCTCCTGTCACATAGTCCTCCATACAAATTGTACATGACCGGAGCTCCTCAGAGCCTGTTATGACCTGAGTTAGGAGACGATCGACCTTCCTGACCCTCCTGCCTCGCTGACGTCCTCTGGCTGGGGTAGCTGGCTCTGTGACGGCAACCGGTTGTTGGCTGGGCCCAGGTGCTGGTTCCTCCGGCCTCTCCAACGTCTCAGGAGTAGGGCTTCTAGGTGATGGCTGCTGTACAGGAAGCGCCTGGGAGGTGCTGGGACCTGGTGTGGGGGGTCCTGGCAGGGTCTCCGGACGCTCTGGGGATTGGCGCAATGGCGACCTGCTCCTATCCCCTCCTGACTGCGGCCTACGGTGCGGTGGATCACGACCACGTGGTCTCCGGTGGGGGATGTCGTCATGGTCGTCAGCAGTATCGGTGGACCGTCCTCTCCTGTCAGACCTCCGCCCAGCAGAGCCTAGAAATAAAACAGAGAGGATTAGAGAGATGGAACCTCCAAAGATAGACAAGCGCCCCCCACAGAAGACTGATCACTAACCTGAGGGGGTCATCCAGGAGCTCTGGTCCATCACGAGCCTCAAGAGTTCACGATAACTCATGGTAAGGGTAGGGGGAACGGGATTAAAAACAAAAAAAGGGTTCAGCAAGGGGCACTGAATCGGGGAAGGGGACACCTACAGGAACCACAAAAAGCTTTGGCAAAAGCCTCACTCAAAATGGCCCTAAGGGCCCAGGAAGGTGGAGGCCAAAGCCCCCACCTGAGGAGTACCAAACGCACTAGATCAAGCTTTAGCAAGAGCTTCCACCTGAAATAGCAAGGAAACCAAGACAAGCTTCAGCAAGAGCATCCACCTGCAATGGGAACCAAAAATGGCACTGAATGGAGCGCGGCGGGGGTTTATATAGGGACCGGGCACTGTGAGGTGATAATAACATGACATCACGACGAGCTGGCGAGGCCACGTCACAATGGGTAGGGGAGCTTCCACCTGAAATAGCAAGGAAACCAAGACAAGCTTCAGCAAGAGCATCCACCTGCAATGGGAACCAAAAATGGCACTGAATGGAGCGCGGCGGGGGTTTATATAGGGACCGGGCACT
Source organism: Leptodactylus fallax (assembly GCA_947044405.1). Taxonomy (NCBI): domain Eukaryota; kingdom Metazoa; phylum Chordata; class Amphibia; order Anura; family Leptodactylidae; genus Leptodactylus; species Leptodactylus fallax. The sequence continues at coordinate 3,755,618 of CAMRHE010000128.1, read as the reverse complement.
GTGAGGTGATAATAACATGACATCACGACGAGCTGGCGAGGCCACGTCACAATGGGTAGGGGAGGCCATGTCATAATGGGGGCCCCCCTCCGACTATTTACATAACTGCAATGATCACAGTACAGAGGCCACGCCCTGCATTATGACATCACGTTGTCCTGGAGCATGTCATAATGGATGTCCCTCCCCCTGACATACTACTTACAGCTGTACTATACATGTAAGTAGACCTAGCATTATGACATCACAATGTTGCGGAATGGTGATGACATCATGGGTGTTCTATCTGACATTCTACAGACTACCCTACGATACTGATAATATAGTGGGGAAAATTTATCACCAAAATGTACCAGAATTTTGTTGTAGTTTGCACCAAAAAACTGTCTAAACATGTCTAGCACCACATTTATCAACTGTTTTATGACTCATGCTAAAAAAGGGGTGTGGCTTCACTATAAGCAGGCGTGGCCTAAGCTGGGACACTGAGCACCAAAAATGCATCTGGTATAAATGAAGCCAAATAATAAGAACTAATAACGTCTAAGACTACGACAGATTTATCAACCTGCATCAGGCACTGCGATAAATCCAGCGCAGTTTAGGAAGGTCCAGTCTATCAGTAAATCTGCCCCTATGTGTGATATAAATCTATAGATCAGTAAATCTGCCCCTATGTGTGATATAAATCTATAGATCAGTAAATCTGCCCCTATGTGTGATATAAATCTATACATCAGTAAATCTGCCCCACTGTGTGTGATATAAATCTATACATCAGTAAATCTGCCCCACTGTGTGTGATATAAATCTATATATCAGTAAATCTGCCCCAGTGTGTGATATAAATCTGTATATCAGTAAATCTGCCCCGCTGTGTGTGATATAAATCTATATATCAGTAAATCTGCCCCTCTGTGTGTGATATAAATCTATATATCAGTAAATCTGCCCCTCTGTGTGTGATATAAATCTATATATCAGTAAATCTGCCCCTCTGTGTGTGATATAAATCTATATATCAGTAAATCCGCCCCAGTGTGTGATATAAATCTATATATCAGTAAATCCGCCCCAGTGTGTGATATAAATCTGTATATCAGTAAATCCGCCCCAGTGTGTGATATAAATCTGTATATCAGTAAATCCGCCCCAGTGTGAGATATAAATCTGTATATCAGTAAATCCGCCCCACTGTGTGTGATATAAATCTGTATATTAGTAAATCATCCAATATTAGAATTCATATAACATGAAATCTGAGTATATACGGTATATACCTTAACATGGTGTCAGGCCGCGCCATCCATACAGGAAGATATGGCATTAAGCCCCTTTAGCGTCCTCACAATCGCGCCATTTATTGGATTGTTCTGAAAGGAGCCATGGCTGCTGCACATAGGTCTCACAGTTGGGATTTCTGGGAGGTTTTGTAGGGGCATTGAGGGGTTAATATTCACCCATTGACTTATCCTCGACAACTGTACAAAATGTACAAACAATTTAGGTTGTTGTGGCCAAATGCCTGAAAATGGGTGGAGATTAGGCAAATCCCACCCATTGTGGGTGTTTCCAGCTGGTTTGGGGGTGGGGCTTAAACATCCAAATTTTACCAACTGAAAGAACATAAGAGGCCTTGTTATCCATAGCAACCAATTGCAGCACAGCTTTCATTTTCAAGCTGGTCTCTGATTGGGTGCTATGGGCAGCAAGGCTAACTGTATGGATGAGCCCTCATGGTTGGTTACACAGCACATCTATTAGCAGGACTGGGCGGCCATCTTAGAAGGAGCGGCTGCGGCCCTGGGGGCTCCGGATGAAGGAGGTCACAGCCCTGCTGATACAGAGGGGTAACACACAACATGGGGGCAGGTTGATTAAACTACCTAGAATAAAAACTGCCCATAGCAACCAATCACAGCCCATAGCAAACAATCACAGCCGTAGTAATCAATCACAGCCCATAGCAACCAATTACATCCCATAGTAACCAATCACAGCTCATAGCAACCAATCACAGCCCATAGCAACCAATCACAACTCATAGCAACCAATCACACCTCAGAGCAACCAATCACAGCCCATAGCAACCAATCACAGCCCATAGCAACCAATCACAGCTCATAGCAACCAATCATACCTCAGATTAACCAATCACAGCCCATAGCAACCAATCACAGCCCATAGCAACCAATCACAGCGCAGCTTTCATTTTTTTCAGGTTTTGTTTAAGGCAGTTATAATAAATTTTCCCCAATAATTCAGAGAATCTCAGGCTGTGTTCACACGTGGCTGATTTGTTGCAGACATTTTGTGCCTGAAAACCAGCGTCATCCTACAAAATATAACACAGGCTGCGGACAGAGAGAGCGCACCAGGTCCGTGCACCGAATATCTCACAATACATGTGTGAACAGCGCCGGATTTATATCTTTCTAGGCCAGCTGGTAAGGATATGGTTACGATGACAACTTACACAACTTATCACCCAGCTTTTCCCCATCCTGAGTGGCACATGTGCCTGTAGTTGGGTCAGCAGGCTTATGGGAAAGCTGTGAAAGTTTTGGGAATCCCACATCGTTCCTCTTGTAGAAAATGACGTAGTCAGTAGGGGCGAGCTAGAAACTAGCGAAAATGCATTTATCATTACCTGCACTCAGGGTCGGATTGGCCCACCGCGGAACCAGAGAATCCCCCGCTGGGCCCCATGCCCTTAGGGCGCACTACCGGACCCCCACTGCTTTTTTTTAATAGGCAGTGGAGGTGCGGTAACGGCCCCTATTAACTTACCTCTCCCCACTCCTGGCCAGGGGGCCCCCACGTATGCCGCACATTACATCATCGCGACATGATGTGCGGTGCCCAGGGCCCAAGCTGAAGCGGAAAGAGGAGAGGCCGCGAGCAGGAGCGGGGAGAGGTAAGTGATGCAGCCAGGCTCTTCCCAGTTTTGCGATCCGGTTTTTATAAATGGTGCCCCTGACCCGGTTCTGCTACTAGTAGGCTTGTAGGCCACAGGCCCCATTGAGCCTGTATCCTACAAGCTAAGCACCAATCCTTACTTGTCTTCTCCTGTCACCTCCTGCTCTGGGCTCACATGACATCACATCAGTGTGCCTGGAGCAGGAGGTGACAGGGGCAGCCAGGTGAGTAATGACCTAATGCTGCTATAGGGGGGACTAGTGAAGGGGCTACTGTATGGCTCATACAGCGTCTCTTTCACTATCCCCCCCATATATTAGCCACTTCACTATTCTCCCGCCCTATACTGTATGGGGACCATTGATGGGATCATTATATTGTGGGGGGGCAGTGATGGAGGCCAATATCCTGGGGGACATTAAATGGGTTGTCCTGGATAACTTCCCCCCAAAACTTACTCTCCTGTCCCCAGTGTCTCTCCCAGTGCAGTTCAGTCCTGCAGCTCTGTTGTTTTCTTCTGCACGTAACCCCTGAGGCCAATCAGAGGCCTAAAGGAAGGGACCTGGGACGTCACAGCCAGTGAGGCAAAAGAAGACAGCGGAGCGGCAGGACGGGACCGTGCTGGGAGGACACCGGAGCACCATTTTTATAGTTTATCCTCAGGATAGGCCATAAATACCTGATCTATAGGGGGCTAACACACGGCCCCATCAGCTGTACGGAGCCACTTCTGATGCCCGTCCTGTACTCAATATGGGGCCGGAAGCAGAAAGCTCTGTCCACTGTATATTTGCCAGACACCTTCACTGTATATCAGTGGGAGCTGAGCTGCAGTGACGGCGCCACGCTTCTGTACAGCGGATGGAGTTTTCTACTTCCGGTCCTGTCTTGTGTACAGAACAGGCTCCAGAAGTGACTCCGTACAGCTGATGGGGCCGTGTGTCAGCCCTCTGAGGATAGGCCATAAAAAAAATAACCCTGGACAACTCCTTTAATATGCCCCACACAGTTTAATGTCCCCCTCACAGGATGTTAGCCCCCATCACTGCCCCATACAGTATAATGGCCCCATCACTGTTCCCCATACAGTATGGGAGAAAAATTTGGCCCAAACAACCCCTTTAAAGAGGCTGTCCATAAATTGGAGCAACTACTGAGGCGGCCAGGGAGGTGTAAAAATTTTGAATAAAACATTCTCACCTGTCCCCAGCACCCCATTGTCCCCTGCCTGTGTCTGTTCGGTCTCATGGCGGCGCCTCATTCCTGGAAATCCTGTACCTAATTGGTGTTACCAGTCACATAAGGTGCAGGACTCCCAGCAAGAAGGTGTCAGCACAAGACTGAATGGACATTGGCAGCGGACAAAGGAGCGCTGTGGTCAGGGGAGTATGCGTTTTTATTTTTTATTTTATTTTACACCTCCTGCTCGCCACATGGGTTGCTCCAATTCCTGGACAACCTCTTTAAAGGATTTATCCATATTTCTAATATTGATGGCCTGTCCTTGGGATAGGCCATCAATATTATATCTGCAGGGGTCTGACAGCCAGAACTTCTGCAGATCAGCTTTACCAGGACAGAGCGACTACAGGTAATGGTAACAATTCTAGGAGCCATGCTATTCATTTGCCATACAGGGTGTAGCAGTGGGTTTAGGTAGTGCAGTGGTGAACATCGTATGGCTGTGAGCAGCATGGCTCCTGACATGTTAATACTTTTAGCCGCCCTGTCTCAGTACAGCTGATCTGCAGGAATCCTGGCGGTGGGCCCCTAGAAACATTTCCACTGGTGGGCCCTAGACATCCCAGTCCGACACTGGTGCTTGGAGTAGTATCTTTTGTGAGTTTTAATATTTTGAGCTTGATATACTGGTTAGCTAGCAGCCAGTGCCAGCTATGACAAACAGAAGTGCCATTAGATGAACGTGCAGAATAAGTTTCTTGTCAGGGTTTAGTGTGTGTTGAAGTTCTGCCAGTCTGTACTATGACAGACCAAAGGGGAAGGAGTAGGAGTCAGGATATGAGGGCATGTGTTGGCATGTTAGTAATGTCAGTAGTAAGGAAAGGCGGATGACAGAAATATCGTAGGATGTAAATGTTTGCATGAGAAATTAGTATAATCCCTAGGCATCAGGCAAGTGAAAGTGTCAACAGTGATAACGGAAGCCAAAAGAGTTAACTAGTGGATAGAGTATATGTCGGATGGTCTAAGACACTACTTGCCATTAGATTATGCCATAAATATAGTATACAGTGTCTATTGCTACAGTGACAGTTGTGTATTTAGGAAAAACTACTTGCATTTCTGACACTGAAAACAGGAAAGGACAGGTTGTTGTAAGATACTAAAGCAATCAGATTCCATTTTTCTAAGGCCTTCTGGAAAATGAATGTATTTATCTGACCAGTTGTCATCAGAAAATTAATCCACTTACTCTGTCTACTAATTTTAATAAATGATTAAGGGAAAGGAAACCTAGAGAGAAAATATGAACTACTCCTTCGTTTCCTGCCCTTCCTGTTTCCTTGATGGAAAACTTGGAGACAGGCCGTACAGGACAGCAATGAAACCACTTACCTTGCCATGGGATCCCATTATTGCATGTTTGGAGATTAGTCCAGGATGCTATAGTATGTATCACTCGTTCCTGTATTGTACCAAAGCTACAGGATCCTGGCCTCAGGCTTGGTGGTTGCAGAGATGCTTCTATTTCCTATAGTTTGCTGTAGTGCATGTGTTCTGACTGGGCTGGAAGTTCAGGGACCACGTGGCTTATCAATGCCTTCTGATCTTCTGGGTGGTCACAGATTAGAGGTTTGAAAGCCACGTGTCTGTCCACTGTAGGCTGCAGCAGTACTGTGATTTTGGCCTACATAGGGATTCTGGCTTCCAGACTAGCAGCTCAACAAGTCTATGAGATAGACATCAGTAGAGATGGGCAAACCTCTCAAGATTCGTTTTGTTTCAGGTTGAACAAGTTCGGTACGAACCATACCTTAAATTTGTTTAAAACATAGTGTAGAACACTAGGGTATATGCACATGTAGGAATGTGTGTGTGTGTATGTGTATATATGTTCTGTGTGTGTATATGTGTGTGTGTACATATTGTGTGTGTACATGTTGTGTGTGTGTGTACATGATGTGTGTGTGTGCAGGGCCGGCATTAGGGGGGGGGGGGGGCAAAATGGGCAATTGCCCAGGGCCCCGTCCCCAAAGGGGCCCCCGGGATACGGAACCTGATGACTCCGGATCCCGGAGTCAGGCCCGGACAAATCAATAACAGAAAGGGACCGCAGGGCCCCTTTCCGAGGTGAGTAAAAATAACAAACATTTTTACTCACCTGTCCTTGGCGTCCGACGTCATCTTCTGGCGTTCCGGACATCACCGCTGAGTCTAGGCCTCAGCCTTAGCGATCACGTGGGGCGTGCTGACAGCGTGCCTCACGTAATCGATGAGGACCAATCACAGGCCTCAGCGGTGACGTCCACAACGCGTGACGTCAGCCTCAGAGAAGAAGAAGCCAGCGCCGGTGGGGATGGCGGAGCAGCGCGAGGAGGCCCAGCAGAGGTAAGACAAGTTGAGTATAACTGTTTGTTATTTTACCTTACTTACCCCGGGCCTTCTATTATTATACTCTGGGGTCTGAAAAGACCCCAGAGTATAATATAATAGCACTGTAGGGCCCCTCTGGATAGCATATTATACTGTGTGGGGCCACTGTGGAGCATTATACTGGGGAAGGGGCCCTCTGAATAGCATGTTATATTCTGTGGGGCCTCTGTGGAAAATGATAATATGGGGGGGGGGGGGGCTCTGGAGATAATGTTATATTATGTGGGGCCACTTTAGAGCATTATGCTCTCCAGAGGGGCCCCCCCAGTATAATGCTCCAAAGTGGCCCCACAGAATATAACATGCTCTCCAGAGCCCCCCCACTTTATAATACTCCATAGAGGCCCCACAGAATATAACATGTTCTCCAGAGGGCCCCCTCCCCAGTATAATGCTCCACAGTGGCCCCACACAGTATAATATGCTCTCCAGAGCCCCCCCCAGTATAATGCTCCACGGATTCCCCACACAGTATAATATGCTCTCCAGAGGGGCCCCCAGTATATTATACTGTTTTGGGCCACTGTGGAGCATTATACTGGTAAGGGGGGGGGGCTCTGGAGAGCATGTTATACTGTTTTGGTCCACTGTGGAGCATTATACTGGGTGGGGCTCTGGAGAGCATATTTTACTGTTTTGGGCCGCTGTGGAGTATTATACTGGGGAAACCTCTCTGAGCAGTATATTATACTGTGTGGAGGCCATTTCTGGAGCATGTTATACTGAGTGGGGTCACTGTGGAGCATTATTCTGGGGGGGGCATCAGCAGAGCATATTATATTGCGTGGCGCCACTGTGGGGCATTATTCGGGGGGACTAATGAGCATTATACTAGGGGGCCCTCTGGGGAGCATATTATAATGCGTGGGGCCTACTGTGGAACATTATACTGGGGGGACGCTCTGAGGAGCATAATATATTGCGTGGGGCCACTGTGGAGCAAAATACTGGAGGGGGCACTGTGGAGCATTATACTAGCGGGGGCCCTCTGGGGAGCATATTATACTATGGGCCACTGTGGAGCTTTATACTGGGGGAAGGGACAGTGTGGGGAGCCTGTTATACTGTGTGGGGCCACTGTGGAGTGTATTATATTGTGTGGGGCTTTTCGGGAGCATATGATACTCTGTGGGGCCATTGTAGAGCATTATACTGGGGGGACTGTGGGGAACATATTATACTGTGAGGGACCACTGTGGAGCATTATACTGGGGGAACCCCTCTGGGGAGTATATTATACTGTGTGGAGGTCATTATGGAGCATGTTATACTGTGTTAGGCCACTGGAGCATTATACTGGGGGGGCATTGTGGGGTGTATATTATACTGTATGGAGCATATTATATTGTGTGGGGCTGCTGGGGAGCATATTGCACTGTCTGGGGCCACTAAGGGGTAGTATACTGTGTGGGCCACTGTGGAGTATTATACTGTGTGGAGCCTTACATACCATGTGGGGCCACTATGGGGGGCATTTTATACTGTGTGGGGTCACTGTGGAGCATTATATACCATGTGGGGAAACTGGAGGGCTCAGGAGAGCATTTTATACTGTGGAGCATTATATACCATGTGGAGCATTATACTGTGGGGGGGGGGCTCACAATTCTTGCTGGCAGCCCTGTGTGCTATGTCTGCATCACAGCTCCCTCACTATAATCTTGCACATATGTGTAGTGCCCCATGGCCATGTCATTCCCCATACAGTACTGTGCATGAACCGGCCCTGGAGTTATTGGGACCTGCACAGTACTATAGGGGCTAACTATACTGGGAACATACTCAGTAACACCAGATAGTCAGCACATATGTAAGACTTCAGTGAAGGAGCCGCGGTGTAGGCTATTAGCAGGAAGCTGTTGGGTGGGGCCCCAGAACAAGATCCTCTGGTGGGCCTAAGGCCCTTCAGTCCGACAATGTATAACGGAGAACTATTATATATAAGGATTGGTTACTATATATAATTGGGAAACTTAAGTATGAGGGGGCTATTATAAGGGGGAACTATTATTTATAAGATGGGCTATTATTTATAAAGGGGGAACTATTATATATAAGGCATCCATTATAAGGGGGGAGCTATTATTTATAAGAGGGGAACTTTTTATAAGGGGGGTATAATTGTTAAGTGGGCTTATTTATAAAGGGGGCTATTAGTGATAATGGGGACTATTATTTATAAGTGTAACTATTATTTATGAGAGGGCTATTATTTATAAGGGAGCAGTATTATTTTTACGGGGTGACTGTTACTGGTAAGGGGGAATATTACTGATACAGGGCACTATTTCTCATTTATAAGGTGGCTATTACTGATAAAGGTGTAATATTATTTATAAGCAGAGACTATTATTTATAAGGAGGCGCTATAATAACTGATGACTGGGTTCAAAAATCTATTAGGTGGTACAAAGGTGCTCATTTGAATTGTGTGTGGTAAAATGGGGCTTGTTATTACTTTTTTGTTGGCAGAAAGGAGGCGTTATTATAGGGGCTGCCACTGGAAGATGATGGTGTTGTTTGCATATCAGCATTTGGGGCCCCGCTTTTAATTTTGCCCAGGGCCCCACTTTGTCTAAAACCGGCCCTGTGTGTGTGTATGTGTATATATGTTCTGTGTGTGTGTATATGTGTGTGTGTACATGTACAGTATGTGTGTACGTGTGTGTGTGTGTGTGTACATGTGTGTGTGTGTACATGTGTGTGTATGTACATGTTGTGTGTGTGTCTATATGTGTGTACACATGTTCGGTCTTGGGTCTGTGTGTGTGTGTATGTGTAGTAATACAGATTCCCTATGGTATCCAAAATTTGAACCAGAATTTCATATACGAGTATATTTGCTTTGTTATGCCGTCAGTATTTACTGCAGTTTTGCATTATATTTATCAGGATGATCACCATTATATTTCCTAAGATTCTTGCTATGTATGTAAATGATGAAGCCAGATAAAAACTGTAATTTTAAAAAACTAAAAACTCTTAGGCTTTTTTTTCTGCCTCTCGGTCATCCAGGTCCACCAGGGAGCCAGACCACTGTTTTAGAGGTTACACACAGACATCGGCGTACCCCATTATCTAGAATGGTCTCTGCCGTTTCAAAACTGAAAGAGGAGCTCTCACATCGTTAAAGCAACAAATACCTCAAGAACTAGGGGGTCACCCACGTTGTTTACATCATGACTTTGGGTAATTTGTTTTTTCAGAACATGTAATCTGCTGCTATTGCTGTGCTATTTGCTCCTTGCATATTATATGCAATATTTGGCTGTATATGAGTCTAATGTTTCTTCTTTTATTTTACATATAATTGTTGTTCAGCCAGTGGGGTTTCATCTCTTACCCTTATTGTATATATACATACTTTTTTGACTATTACGTACTCCTTATGTGGATTTATTATATTTGTTATTATCCACAGGGAGGCTATTATATGGTGGTTGTCCCCTCCATTCATTCTCTTCGTGTATTCTCCATCGTTCTGGAGATTGATTATATTTTAAATCTGTCTCTTGTCTTCAATGTTGCACTGATGTTTTTTGCCGATTTATTTTTGCTGTATATTATATTAATATATTTATACTATTTGATAGTATTTTTTTTTTTTTTTTGTTTTGGGTAGGCGCTTTCACATCCTCTGGCACCCGCGGTATTATATACCGCTAGAAAGCTGAATTCAGCGCACTTTCACTCAGCTTTCCCGATGTGCACCCGGGTGCTGTAGATATCGGTACCATTAGTTTCTACACAGATATCTCTCTACTGTCGGAAGGGCGGGCCTTACTGCTTAGCGTCATTGCTGGGCTGTAAGGAACACCCCCTTTGACTGTACTCTTCCATAGCATTGTAAAGTCAGAGGAGGTGTTCCTTACCGCCCAGCAATGACGCTGAGCAGTAAAGCCCCCCTTCTGACAGTGGAGAGATATCTGTGCCGAAACTACAGTAATAGCAACAGTATCTCCAGCACCCAGGCATGTACCATCAAAGCTGACAGTGCACTGAATTCAACGCACTGTCAGCTTTCCAACGGTATATAAAACTGCGGGTGCCAGAGGACGTGAGAGAACTAAAAAAATTCTCCATGCAGGACTTTTGTCTCCGCCAGTTTTAAGCGGTTTCTGGAGACTCTGCCGCAGATGTGAACTTAGCCTTAGTTATTCATGGCTGCAACATATGGGGGACTACATGACCTGATTTTGCTTTGGTTGGGCAGGCTGGCCATCTTCTATCTGATCATATCCTTTCCTCAAATGTCTCATCTATATACCCACTGACATAATTCAATTTTTGGGGATCACAACCCATGAACTATTATTATACACTGGGGTCTCTTCAGAATGCAGAGTATAATGTTTGGAGGCCCAGTGGAGGTGAAAAAAAAAACAGTATTACTTACCTTTTCTGTGCTCCAGTGCTACTTCCTGCTGTCTTCAATGACATCACAGATGTGGGTTAAGTCGGCATCATTGTGCGTCAATGACGCCAGCTGGACACACGTGCCATCTGTGACACCATTGAAGAGGGCAGGAATTCGCATTGGAGCACAGGAGAGGTAAGTAAGATCGTTTTTGTTGTTTTTTTAACCCCCCCCCCCCCCCAGGCATCTGGACATTATACTCTGGGGTCAGAAAAGACGGGCCCCATAGCAGCTGATATGGCAGTAGTTCCGCCACTGGGCATGTCTTAGAATTTAGGGCCCCACTTTGTCTAAAACCGGCCCTGCCCAGCTCGTAACCCATAGGTTCGTCTATCTCTAATTTATACCCGTCCCATTCCAAATTAATCATTTCTTTTATAATACAAAACACATCTCAAATTTGGAAATACATGAAATATGTTAATGCTCACCAACATTTTAAAGAACACACAAATCCCTAATATAAGCTATTAGTGATATATTTATATAGACAATCACAAAAAAAAATTTTCTCCCTTCTCTTTCTTTTTAAATGATTAAAATTAACCTAACCCAATGATGCTAGATTCATAAACTAAAAACAATCTATATTAAAAAGCATTTATTCATAAATATTGCAAGCATTTTCACTAATCACATTAGTAACAATTGAACCTTCAAAAAACAATCTCTTAGCGCTTTCAATGTGAATATAGACTTGGCAAATTTCAGAAGGGAAATAGCAACTTGTATTTTGGCTATATTTACAGCATTGTGACCAGATACAGTGGGGAAAAAAGTATTTAGTCAGCCACTAATTGTGCAAGTTCTCCCACTTAAAAAGATGAGAGAGGCCTGTAATTGACATCATAGGTAGACCTCAACTATGAGAGACAAAATGAGAAAACAAATCCAGAAAATCACATTGTCTGATTTTTTTAAGAATTTATTTGCAAATTATACTGGAAAATAAGTATTTGGTCACCTACAAACAAGCAAGATTTCTGGCTCTCACAGACCTGTAACTTCTTCTTTAAGAGGCTCCTCTGTCTTCCACTCAATACCTGTAGTAATGGCACCTGTTTGAAATTGTTATCAGTATAAAAGACACCTGTCCACAACCTCAAACAGTCACACTCCAAACTCCACTATGGTGAAGACCAAATAGCTGTGGAAGGACACCAGAAACAAAATTGTAGACCTGCACCAGGCTGGGAAGACTGAATCTGCAATAGGCAAGCAGCTTGGTGTGAAGAAATCAACTGTGGGAGCAATAATTAGAAAATGGAAGAAATACAAGACCACTGATAATCTCCCTCCATCAGGGGCTCCACACAAGATCTCACCCCGTGGGGTCAAAATGATCACAAGAACGGTGAGCAAAAATCCCAGAACCACACGGGGGGGGACCTAGCGAATGACCTGCAGAAAGCTGGGACTAACGTAACAAAGGCTACCGTCAGTAACACACTACACCGCCAGGGACTCAGATCCTGCAGTGCCAGACATGTTCCCCTGCTAAAGCCAGTACATATCCAGGCCCATCTGAAGTTTGGTAGAGAGCATTTAGATGTTCCAGAAGAGTATTGGGAGAATGTCATATGGTCAGATGAAACCAAAGTAGAACTGTTTGGTAGAAACACAACTCGTCGTGTTTGGAGGAGAGTGAATGCTGAGTTGCATCCAAAGAACACCATACCTACTGTGAAGCATGGGGGTGGCAACATCATGCTTTGGGGCTGTTTCTCTGCAAAGGGACCAGGACGACTGATCCGTGTACATGAAAGAATGAATGGGGCCATGTATCGTGAGATTTTGAGTGCAAACCTTCTTCCATCAGCAAGGGCATTGAAGATGAAACGTGGCTGGGTCTTTCAGCATGACAATGATCCCAAGCACACCGCCAGGGCAACGAAGGAGTGGCTTTGTAAGAAGCATTTCAAGATCCTGGAGTGGCCTAGCCAGTCTCCAGATCTTAACCCCATAGAAAACCTTTGGAGGGAGTTGAAACTCCGTGTTGCCCAGCGACAGCCCCAAAACATCACAGGCCTCTCTCATCTTTTTAAGTGGAAGAACTTGCACAATTGGTGGCTGACTAAATACTTTTTTTTCCCCACTGTAACAGGGGCCTAGAGATGCAGAAATCTTAGAAAACCCCAAGTAGTAACCCCTTTAAGGTATTTATTCCTATAAAAATTAGGAAAAATATTTGTGGGTTAATTAGATAATAAAAGTGTGCAAAATAGGGTAATTTTTTGTGGACAAATCTGGTTAAAATTTGTGGATAAATTAGGTAATACAGATTATTACTAAAAATTTATTACAAGCATAACTTTGCACCGCAAATAAAAAACTCATAATTCATAAATCATAAACCAAATTTTTTCCCTGTTATGCCAATCTCTGTGTGGGAATATCTTACCATGTTTCCAAGCAGTGGACTTTGCGTGAATCTGGTCCTCTGGCATCAATGTATGGATGATGTCATTTTTATCTGGGCTGGAGGGGAAAAATCTCTAAGGGAGTTTTTAATAGAAATAAATTAAAATAATTTTTATTTACAATTTACTCCTAGTTTTAGAGCATTAATTGTTTGGATTTAACAGTGTATGTGGCTGATGGGAACTATGTACAAAAATTTATAGTAAGCCCACAGATAGTAATAGTTATATTTTCTCCACAAGTTGTCACCTTCCTATATGGCTGAATATTGTACCGAAGGGGCAATTTACGAGATCAAGAAGAAACTAATAATAAGGATTATTCTTCTTATTATGCACATTCCTCCTAAAACTATAAGGTTTATTTTCAAGAAAGTCAATCTTTTGACTTTGAGCACCAAAGTCCAAAGAGTACCTCTGAGCACCATAATAGTTGCAGTGATTGTAATATTGAAATCTTTGCCTTTGATGTGGCATAAAACCCTGTCTATATGCACCATCCTCTCTCTCCTTTACTAATGATGAGACAAATGAATTGCTGTTACAATCAACTTGTGAGAGAATTGATTTTTCTACCCTTTCTGTGTACAATGTTTTATTTATTTGTTTATTTATTAGGGCAAATTGAGATGGGCAAGTATAGTCCAGGTAAGAGTATGTTCACACTACCGTTGTTACAGTCCATTGGTGTCAACTGTCATAAGATGACCGTAACAGACCTTAATAGTAATAGAGTAAAAGGCACACTCTTCCATTTGTGTCTGTTCTTATTGACTACAATGAAAAAAACATGACTGACATCTACTTCTGTCATGTTTGTTTACTTTTGCAATGGACATCTGCCTCTGATTCCTCTTCATTTTCTGCAGACCTTTAGTATTCTCCTACTGATAAGGCCCAGATAAATGGGAATCTCGAGCTGCGGACTTTGCGACTGAATCAGCCACAGAATCCACAAACTTTATGCAGATATTTGAATGAAGGATCTCAGTGCTGCAACACAACAGTCTAACCACTGATCCACTGTGCTGCTATGTTATAAAATTTGATGCATAGAACTAGTTTATTATGCATCTTGAAACTTGCTCTATTCAATGGAAGAGAAGCAGTTCCTAAAATGATAATATAATTATTATACTTTTTAATCAAAACAATTAAATAAATGAGCATCCTTCATAATAAGTAAAAAGCTTAAAATTGTATTGACTCGTATGTTTTACTTTCTCATTTTACTACTATCTTGACACCTGGCACGCTTCTCTATTAAAGCCCTACTACAGTAAAATGTATTATTTCTTAAACCTGTAGTACAGGGAATACTAAAGTAACATAAATGATGCACTCACTCGCTTACTCACTGAAAGCATTTTTCACTTTTTTCAGCCCCTAAAAACAATCCCCTAGCTGATCATGTGATTGGCAGACTAACCATTGGTCACTTTTCCTATGTATGTCTAAGAGAACCTGGATGTTAACCTTTCATAGACCTATATAGCAATCAGCGTGTCAGGTCAGTCTGCCAATTGTATGACCTGTGGAGAACGTTCTGAGGCTGAAAAAACTGAACAATGCACAAATCGTGAGTAAGTGCATAATTCATTTTACATTAGTATTCCCTGTACTACAGGGCTAGGACATAATACAATTTGCCAGAGTGAAGTTTTAATGTAGCAAGCTGCTGCAATAACAAGTGTATTAGACTTGCGCACTACATTAACAGCATAGAGCGCCATGGCAGGCTACAATAATAGCTTTGCATGCTGGCTGTTAAGAAAATAACCACTACATCTTTAACTTGGAAAGAAAATGCGGCAGTTTGAGGTTTACCGTTTCATCAGCATATATGGATTATGACTTTTGGCAATAAATTTTAATTACTTGGAATTTGTAAATATGATACTTTTGCAGTCTATGGTGTATATATTTGCTTTATGAGTCATGTTTGGCCTGTGTTATCATTAGTTTTCCATCTCTTGAACTCTAAACATTATTGAAAAAAAAAAAAATGAATAGAATATGGGTCCAACTTGATTGTGTGCCTAGATAGTGAAAGAGATAGATACATAGAATAATATTAGTTATACCATTCTATTATTATTAGTATTATTCTAGAGCATTCTTGTTATATTATTACAGTTTACCCTGTTCTTAGAGTGGATGCTGTTGTCTTATAACAAGATATTAAACAGACTCTACATGTCATAATACAAGCGTCTTCTGATTTTTTTTTTAAATTTTGGCTGTGAAATTTATGGGATTTTCTGTCCCTGGAAGAAATTTCTAAAACAATTGCAAATCAGTACTTCCTTGGCATACATGTGAAACCATTTGACATTTTAACTCGGCAATACCCACTTTGCTGGTTGGTTGTGTACATTGAGAAGGCCATGTTGGACCTTTTATGATCTCCAACCAAACTCTGCTCTGCTTGATGTTAGACTAAGTTGTGTTCTACAAGATGTTAGGCTATGATCACGCAGCACAGACTTGCTGCATTTTTACATGTTTTGATTTGGTTACAAAGGCATCTGGGCAGATTTACTAATGAAGAATAAGTCTTGATTTCTGGTATACAGGTGCATCTCAATAAATTAGAATATCTTTGAAATGTTTATTTCTTTCAGTAATTAGATTAAAAAAGTGACCTCCTATATTTTCTAGATTCTTTACACACAGAGTGTTCTATTTCAAGTGTTTTATTTCTGTAAATGTTGATTATGGATTATACCATTTTGAAAAGAAGGGGGTATGGCTTCAACAGGGCGATGTGCTCCTAGCAACAGATCATCTTTTTTATGCTGCATTAAAGATGCACTCAGTTGACTGACTCATCATTTTGGGAATGTATGACTTTTTTTTGGGAAGTAAAGAAACAGTGACTGGGGGCATTTTCTTGCTACAACAGTCACTGTATGGGTTTTTCTTAATATTAATTTCTTTTATCCCTCATTAGATTGCTTATACCATGGACTGCAATACTACAGGGAAAAATCACTATATTACTATTGAGCCCTGCCAAAACTGAAAGTGAAACTAACCTCTCAGATGCATGGTCGCACCCGACCACAGCATCTTATAGGTTAAGTGCCCTTCATTAAAGTTATTTGTGGGTTGCCTCTGGTGCTGTTGGTTATAGATGCATAAACCAAAGTAGTGCAGTTAAATTATTTATTGGTTACTATGCATTATGGCACTAAACAGGAGCCTTCATCAGGTACAAACAAAGAAAATCAGAAGTTTAAATACATGTTTGGGTGGGAATACAACCCAGGAAAGTTTGTATCAATAGGAAAATGGGAAATTTAAACTGATGATAACAGGAAAAGATCAAAACAAAACAGATGACAACAGGAAGAAGGTTTAGGAGACCTGATGATAAGAGAACGATGGTCAATACCCACAAGATTAGGGTCAAAAAGAAAGAAACAGGTACCAACAAGAATTTAAAAGGGAACAATGCCAAAGGATTTTTCACCAATCACAGTTGCTGTTGAGTCTCTTATGTGCAAAACAGTACTGTGGGACCCACCCAGCTCCTGTTCAGTGGATGATGTGTATGTTTAGGACATAAACTAGTAAAGAAATCACTGTTACAGCACTGATATGGCAGAATACTCTATTTTATTACTTACAGCATTTTTGCACTGGATGTCGCAATTTAGTAGAGAACATTGCATGTTTTTCATTGATCCATACTGGTTCTTATCAGTGTTGATTATTTATAGGATGGTTTGTGATTAAGATAATACTGTTTATCTGAACTATACCCCACTATATATACCCAAGGGAGAATATTTCCAATTATTGCAGATCATACCATTAAAAGACATGTTGGTAATGTCCTAGAATCTTTATCTATAATAGATATAACTAACTTTTGACTAACTAACAGCTAATTACCACAGCTTTGAAACCAACCTGCTTTTTTGTCCCTTCAAGAGTAAGGACCCATTTGTTGACAGCTACTATAACAAAGTACTTACTAATTTTAAGACCCTTCATAAAGAAAAATACAGAAATGTAAGGAACATGAGTACAGCTTTAAGGTAAAATCTGTATAGAAGCATGAGTTATAAATTAACTAAGCAGCAACAGCCACCTACTCTAACCCTTGTTTCTCCATAGAGTTCTATGTGTGAGGCTGAATACGAAGATGGAATCTTATGCAAACAAGAGTCAGATTGAAAATAAGGAAGCAGTAGCTTAATAAGTGGTGAAAGAAACTGATCTCCTCAATAAGATATAATATACAGTTTCTTATTTTCACCTGTACTATTCATTTATGAAGAGTTGTTTATAACTGGAGGTACACTTTCAATGTAGATCCAACACTGGAGGTATTGTAACCCCTGGGAACAAGATCACAGGGGTCCGATGCCTTTACATGGCCTAATGAAGGCCCCCAGGGCTGCCGTAGTGTAATTCTGTTAGGCTGTAACAAGCTACCTGTCAGAAAATGACAGGTAGTATAATGCATTGTCCTACATAGGTAGTACAATGTGTTATAAAAGCAATCAGAAGAAATTCACCTAGGGGAACAAAAAAAATTGTATTAAAAAAAATGAAATAAAGTTAAAAAAACAAACAAACCAACAACCTTTAAAACATAACACAAAATTAATTCCCCATCCCAAAATGTTTTAATAAAAGATAAAAAACATAACACATATTGGGAATTGCCGTGTCTGTAAGAACCTAAGCAATATAACTGTAATATTATTTTACCTGGATTCTGAACAGCATAAAAAAAAAAAAATCTAAAAAAAATGCCAGAAATGCCATTTTTTGTCAGTTAGTCGATGCATAGGGCATCTTTTTTTGTGGGGCCAGGTGTAATTTTTAGTTATACCATTTTGGGGAATGTCTATTGCTTTGATCACTTTTTATTCAAATCAGAGGCGAAACAGTGAAATAAGCGGCGGTTTGGCACTTTAGATTTTTTTTTTTTCCCACTACGACGTTCACCCTACAGGAAAAATATTTTTATAAGTTTGTAGTCCGGGCGTTTTCGGACACAGGGATACCAAATACCTAAAGTGTATGTGTTTCACAGTAGTTTTCTACTTTTATGTGTATATTAGGGAAAGGGGGTGATTTAGAACTTTTTTTTTTTTTTTTTTTTTTTTTTACTATTTTATTTTACTTTGCACGCCGATACATTTGAAGTCTATGACAGGGCAGGGAGCTGTAAAGTCCTTGCTCTGCCATAGAATACTTACATACATCACTGTCTGCGCAGGACGTCCCGGCACAGCTGATGACGTCACAATGGTGAAGCAGGAGCCATTGCTTCACACAGAGCTCCTGCTTCACTGCTCTGTGTGGAGCACACCCCTGTGTGCTCCGGCCCCGGGAGCTGTAGGCGCGATGTGATATGATGTGATGGGGGGTTATTAGTTATAAATGGGGACAATTATTTATAATGGAGAACTATAAAGTAGTACTATTATTTATAAAGGACAGACTATTACTGATAATGGAGACTGTTTATAAGCGGGAACTATTTAGAAGGGAGAACTATTAATAATAAGGAGGACTATTATTTATAAGGAGGAACAATTACTGATAAGGGGCGCTATTTATAAGCAGGGAACCTTATTTATAAGGGGGAATCATTATTTCTAATCAGGGATTATTATTTATAAGGGTGCATTATTATTTATAAGCAAGAAATCTTAGCCCCCCTTTTAAATATTAGTCCCTACATATAAATAATGACGGCCTTATAATTATTATTGATAATGGTGCAGTTAACTGTGAATAGGACATATTATTTATAAGGGGGGACTACTATTTATAAGTGCAGGGCCATGGCCAATTATATTGTATGGGTCCAGTAAGAAGGAATTATACTATGTGGGGGCCATTTTAATTTGGGTGGGTCAGGTATGTATAAGTGGTGGTGATGGGGGGGCCCACTTATGAAACCTTTGCATTGGGCCCACCAATGTGTTCAAATGGCCCTGCCTGCAGTCACCATCTATCTATTACCATCTATCTGTCCCCCGGCCTAGAAACTACTCCTCAACGACACTGATCCATCTGATGCTCTTCTACCATCCAAAGACCTTAAGGAGGGCCGCGACCTAAGTCCCCCTAGATCCCAATAGTCCCACCGCAGACGAAGAACGGCTCCTGACCGAGATTGATCCTCACTTAATGGACTTTTTTCTTCCACTGTTATACTCCTGTTTTAACTGTACCTTATTGCCTTGTTCACTTTTACACAAGTTAAATGTATTATTTGCCATCTCCTGCATTTATAGGGACAGACCAGCTCTACTCTACTTTTACTTTGCAAACACACTTTTTCACACCCCTGGCATGTACCCTGACTTCCAGTTCCCCACATAGCTAAGTGTTCTGCTATATAGGACCACCCGGAGACTTGTACTCCTATTCCATAGTGCCCCTGAGGGTGACCTTTCTGCCCTCTTAATTTTGTTTATCCCCCCCTCCTGTCACTTCACCTTGTCTCTCTCCCTGAGCTTGTTTCTCACCCTCTTCCTCACACTTCTTCTCCCTCTCCTTTTACTTACCCTAACCCTCCTCCCTCTCCCCCTCTTTTCCAATGGCAAATATTTCAATATCAACCTTTAACGTTAAAGACCTACACACCCCTGAAAAGCGCTCCCAAATCTTGTATGATACATACAAACGTAAAATCCAAATATTATGCCTGCAAGAGACCCACTTCCTTGCTACACATATGCCCACTATAAAAAAAAAACACTACTCTCCTCTATGGTCCCACAGCATCAGTACACTGGGTAAGATGAGAGGTGTAGCTACCTTCTTCCATAAAAATCTACCAGTTAAGATCCTAGATTCCCTTACGGACCCGGAAGGCCGGTATCTGTTTATCATCTGGAAAATATACGGAGTCACGTACACAATAGAAAATCTGTATTCACCCAATTCCAATCAGGTCCCTTTCCTTCTTTTCCAGTCCTGAACAACCTCTAGTCCTTCCCCCGGGGTCACCTCATTCTTTGTGGCGACTTCAACCTCTGCATCAACACACTAATTGACACCTCATCCGGTAATATGCAAGTCCCCTATAACGCTCTCAACAGATTTCGCAAAGTCCTGCACTCAATGATGCTTTGCAATGTTTGGCATATTCTAAATCTAGACGAGAGAGATTTTTCTTTTTTCTCTCATGCCCACAACATATACAGTAGACTGGATTTCATTTTTCTTCTACATGCTCTTCTGCCGCAGGTGACCACAGCCAAAATAGGCAATGCCTTCCTCTCTGACCATTCCCTTGTCACATGTTATGTCAAACTCCTTCTTCCCGGAACACATTCCAACTCCTGGAGATTCAATGAGTTGCTCTTGCTTGATACTCAATACTTAGCAGAACTCAAACTGTCCATCTCCAGCTTTATTCAGGGTCACTCCTGATGTAGCAGGCCAAATTAAAAGCTTACTAGATTAAGCCCGGATATAGTTTGGCTCAGGCCAAAGTATACCTCGGGGGTTAACTGTTCTACGCCAAACTATTCCTCGGGGTGTAAAATAGCTTAGGCCAAACTATACCCCTCCAGGCCAGAATATACCCATCTAAAGTGGAACCCAGGTGTAACAGGCCAAGTTAACCCCTGCCCAGATTAAGTCCGGGTATAGTTTGGCCCAGGTCAAAGTATACCCCGGCAATAAACTGTCCTAGGCCAAACTATAACCCGAGGTTTAAAATATTCTAGGACAAACTATACCCCTCCAAGCCAGAATATACCCCTCTAACGTGGAACCCGGGTATAGTCTGGCCCAGGCCACAGTATACCCCTGGGGATAAACTTTATACCTGGGGGTGTAAAATAGCCTACACCAGGAATATATCCCTCCAGGCCATAATGTCATCACTTCACTGGTTTTCTCACCCTGTCTCTAATTTGTTGAAAAGTGTGTAGATCTTTTTTTTTTTTTAACATACTAATACACACAGCTGCTTTCTCTTGATGGAAAATACAGTACAACGCTTACATTGAACTGACTTTAGATGGCGCTGTCCCAACAGTGCATAGTAACTTTTTATATATGTTTTTCTCTGCTCTCTATGACACCAAACTCTACGATCTACCTCCAGAGAAACATGTAAATGCCAAGTCCCAGTTCAGACAAACAGCTAAGCCATATCGAGCAGACGGAGGGATTTTTTGCCATGGAGAAAAGGAGGTTCTCACTAAAAGCCGACTGCCATATATCCTGAAGGCCTGTCATGACTACCCAATTTCTGGTGGCTATTTTGGCAGAGATAAAATGTTCGCCAAAATCTCTGACTGTTATTACTGGAAGGGAATGAAGAACGACATTCACCAACATGTCAAAGCCTGTCAAAAATGTTTTGTCGTAAATACCAAAATCAGCAAGGAAGCTCCACCACTCAATAGTATAACAGTGCCAGGAAAAGTATGGAGCTTAGTTGGGATTGATATTATCGGTCCTCTTCAGGAAACATCAAATGGCAACAAATATATAGTTGCTGCCACTGATCATTTCTCCAAGTGGACTGAAGCAACAGCTGTTCCAGATAAGAGTTCCAAGTCAGTAGCAATTTTTTTTGTACTCCGTTATTTGCCGCCTTGGCTGTATGGACACTCTTATTAGCTACCATGGACAAGAGTTTGTGAACTCAATCATTGACAACCTGATGGAGCATTTTCAAACAGATCACCGCATTTCATCTGCCTACCACCCACAAACAAATGGCCAGCAGGAACATGACAATCGAACACTCAAAGAATCTCTTAGTAAGCTTGTCAATGACCAAGGTAACAACTGGGATCAGTTCATCCCTGGTGTTCTGTGCATGTCTCAACCAAGTGCACTCCATTTGAGGCCATGTATCGATGGAAGGCCAAGCTTCCAATGGAACTCAATCCCTCAGAAAATGACACTGTGGACCCCATGCTCATTTCAGATGATGCCAACCCTGATGTGCTAAATACACTGACAACAATTCTTAAAAAGCTCTGCTCAACTGTCAGTACCAACATCCACTCTGCCCAGGAACACCAGAAGTGTGCCTTTGATCACCAACACAACAGCGACAAAGAAATCACTGCTGGCACCATCGTTTACATCAAGAATCTGCACCGTATT
Source organism: Leptodactylus fallax (assembly GCA_947044405.1). Lineage (NCBI taxonomy): Eukaryota > Metazoa > Chordata > Amphibia > Anura > Leptodactylidae > Leptodactylus > Leptodactylus fallax. The sequence goes on along the minus strand of CAMRHE010000128.1, from coordinate 3,733,139 downwards.
CATCACATGGGTTCAAAGATGTAACCACGCTGGATTGGATCCTACTTAGTTGTGGAATCCTTGACCAAGAGACTAGTAAAACTTAAGAACAATAAGACTGGCAAGATATTGAGCAACACCTACCACACCAGCAACCTTAAAATTTACCAGGATGAAGACACTTCTTCACCACCCAGTCTCATGATGATTGTCCCAGTGACTCTGCCATACAGAAACACAAGCAAACTAAGACTTTCAACCCACTATCAAGTTCAGTAAGGAAGTATCTTAGCACCATTCTTGGCCTTATGTTTGGTAGGGTTGTATACTATGGATGCACAAGGGACTTTGCACAACCACGGCGTACATATAAAAAAACCAAAGGTGATGGCAACTGCTACTTCCGGGCCATCAGCTACATCCTGACAGGAACAGAGGACAACTAGTGTAAAGGTCCCGATACACGAGACGAGTATTGGGCGATTAGTTGTCCCTTGCATTGAGCGATAAGAGAAATCGCTGAGAAAAAAAAAATTTACATACTCACCGCCCAGCATGTCCTGACCCTCCTCCATGTCTCCACCAGCAGCCATTTCTTGCTTCTCTGGCTGCAGTTTTTGAGTTTCACGCTGTCTCCTATCCCCTTGGGTCCTCCAGGTCGCCTGATCAGTGCATGACACGTCATGCACTGATCAGGTGACCCGTAATCAGCTGATAATCGCCCCATGTAAAGCCACCTTTATAAGTTGAAGTTTCAAGACATTATGACTTTTATTATATTATGAACAGTCAAGTTTTCTGGTTGAAGTAATAAAAGTCTATTTGTTTAGAGTTTTAAGATTTAAGTCAGTTAGCTTTCTCACTTAACTTACCAGACAAAGCTGAATCCTCAATAAAATGTTGAAAAAATTAAGTAATTCTTGTGTATATCACTCAATGCTACTAATGGAGGTATAATATGGCCTGAGGAGTATGAACTGGCCTAGGTTAATTTATACCCAGGAGTATAAATTAGCCTAGTCCAATTTATATCCCTGGTTATAGTCTGGACTGAAACTAATGTGTTCTAAGGGGAGTACTGATAAAACATGGAGCTAAGCTCAAGAGGGAAGCAGGTATGAAATTCAACTCTCTTCTCCAGGATTTAGCCACTCTTGAGACTCAACAGAAACAAACCCTTCAACACTCCACTCTAGCCTCTCTGACGGCAACACGCCATGAGTTCAGGTCCCTCCTTGAGCACAAGCAACAGTGATTCCGTCAACTGGGACAGAATTCTTTTTATGAATGGGGCAACAAGGCGGGCCACCTCCTGGCCTGAGCAGTTCGGGAACGACACTCGGCCTGGTACATCATGTCCATTAAACAACCCTCAGGAACTCTCTCCCACATCACTTCCGACATAGCAACATTCCGAGACTATTACGACTCGCTCTATAACGATTCTTCTCAACAGTCCAAAAAAACGTTTCCAGATTTATTTGGGCCTCGAAACCTCCCAGGTTAGTAGACCCAAGCTGAGAAGGGGGCTGGCCGTCCCAGAATGCACTAATTACTACTTGGCTGCGGTCACTGCACACATTCTAGAATTGGCACCACTCCACTCACTCTAAACTCTGGGTTGCCCTAGAAAGGTCTCTATGCTCTCTTCCTCTCACCATCCTTCTTTGGCTTCATAAACACCGCTAGTCGGACAGAGCCACTCATAATACTCCTTACATCACACGCCAAGTACTTGGTGCATGTAGACTTCATGGCGCTGTAGATGTCTGCTCACAGACGACGATCCAATGACTCCTATCTCGGGCAACCCAAACTTCCCTGCAGCTCTACATTAAACTTTTCTCTCCCACTTGCCGAATCAACCACCCCTTAGGTTTCACCAGGAATTTTCTGCCTCCTCCCCACTCCTCTGCTCGGAGTTGATCCCATCAGGACCCGAAGACCTTGCCTCCCACTGGCAGTACACTCAACTAAATCACTTTTTACACCTCCCTTAAGAAATCTCATGACCTTCATAGAGCGCTACTACTATTTGAGTGCCTCTGCCTCTCCCCGTTTGCACTAACCCACTCTATCTCTCTCATCTGCAGTATATTTTCAGATGCAGCTGCCGAACAATTGCCTGCATATGTGGGGGGGGTTGGGAACAGGAGTTGGCGGTCTCGTTTCCGCCAAACGTGTGGCTCTCGGCCTTTCAATCATGCCAAAAATTCTCCATATCCTGTAAAGCACAAGAAACCAATTACAAAATCCTCTCTCGCTGTTACAGAGTTCCTCCATGAGATTTATCCCTCCACATCGAATCGATGTTGGAGATGTAATGCGGATTGGGACACAATGCTACATGTCTGGTAGGGATGTGTTCTCCTGCACCCCTTCTGAAAAGATGTTTGTCGCATTATTGCAATGATCAACAGAGTTGAGCTGGAGGATAATCCAGCCCCCCTTCTCCTCTCAATTTTTCCTAAGTTTCAAAAGCACATCTGTAAGCTTCTCTGTTTCCTATTAGTCACAGCTAGATCCGTTATTTCTGATTATGGAAGTTCTCCCCATATGCCATATGGAAAATCTCTTGCAGAACTAAAACAGAATGACGGTGCCCACCATCAAGTATGGCTCATCTGGAATACCTTTTATTATTCTGCCGAATTCCATTCTGCCTTTCCTACCCCTCCTCCCTAAACCCTCTCCCTATCCAGTAAATCTCCTTATCCTCTCTTACCTTATTTTTCCATTCTCTCTTCCCTGCTATGACACATCTCTCACTTTTCAAACAACCGTGTTTCTCTATATACCCTCAGTGAGAGGGTATCGGGTATCCTTCCCCCTCTTACCGATGAATACCAAGAGTGGCGTAACTAGGAATGGCTGGGCCCCAAGGTGAACATTTGACATGGGGCCCTCCAAACCCTCTCCCCTGCACAAACCACATTCCTGCACACACTATTATGCACCATAGTGGCCCCTGCACACAATATTATGCCCCATAGTGACCCCTGCACACAGTATTATGCCCCATAGTGGCCCCTGCACACAGTATTATGCCCCATAGTAGCCCCTGCACACAGTATTATGCCCCATAGTGGCCCCTGCACACAGTATTATGCCCCATAGTGGCCCCTGCACACAGTATTATGCCCCATAGTGGCCCCTGCACACAGTATTATGTCCCATAGTGGCCCCTGCGCACAGTATTATGCAGCATAGTGACCCCTGCACACACTATTATGCCCCATAGTGGCCCCTACACACACTATTATGCCCCATAGTGGACCACCCATGAACAATTATTATACTGTGGGGTCTTTTCAGACCCCCGAGTATAATGATCGGAAGGCTAGGGGAGGATACAAACACAAAAAACAATGCTACTTACCTCTTCTTCGCTCCGGGGCACTCCCGTGCACTACTTCGACCATCTTCAATGTTGGACCAGATCTTGCGTGATCCAGGCCGGCGTCGCGACGCATAATGACATCGGCTGATGTCTGGGACGCCACCAAACAGGCCCAAAGCCTGCCGGAGTGCAGGAGAGGTAAGTAGCATTGTTTTTTATATTCTCCGACCTCTCCTGGCCCTCCGATCATTATTCTCTGGGGTGTGAAAAGACCCCGGAGTATAATGATAGCAGTGTTTTTGTGGTTCGCGGTAGCGGCTGCCACAGGGCTCCGGGCCCCTTAATGTCCCGGGCCCTGTGGCAGCCGCTACAGCAGCTACCCCGGTATTTACGCCCCTGAATACCAATATGTTTGAATTTATGTTTTTGTTCTTTGACTCTGCTGTGACAGAGTATTTGCTCAGCCCCTTGTCCCCCTCTATCCTATTTTTGCTCCCCTTCTGTTGTTTTACCCTATGTTCTGTACCCTCTCTCCTTTTCCTAATCCCCTACCTGTACCTTGATTTATATCTTTTTCTGTTGTTCAATTGTTGTTACCTTTCTTATGAAAATTAATAAAATTCTTAATGCAAAAAAAAAAAAAGTTTAGGTGCGTTTTAATAACAAATATTAGAAATATAGTTTATCTAGGCATTTTTCATTAATGTATTCCAGTTACCCAAATATATTATGAGTAATATCAGTTGAGTAGGATCTACACTGAAACTAAGATCACTATGTAAAAAGAAATGTTTTGGATTTTTAGACAGAATTTCTTTATGCCTAAATGGGTTGAATGCAGATTTTGAAAAAAATTGATTTGTATTAGGGGAGTAACTAGCAAAGACTGGGCCCCATAGCAATTTTTTGATTTTGGTTCCCCCTTCCCCCCCATATAACACCCCATTTACACAGACTATAGGGTTTTTTTTGTCTACTCCAGGGATGAACTGTTCCAGAGATACAACATTTCAGTGCCCAATATATTGGGCCCAGCATGTTTCAGGAGAGACACACACTCTGGTGTGTCAGAGTGTAAAACTGGTAAGTGGTTATCCTGGGCACAACAGGTTTTGGAGCTTTCGGCTCTGACACAAGATAGGCACATAGGAACATATAGGCCACTGAAATTACGTATTTCTGGAAAAATTGCCATTTTCACTTTCTACCATCAGCTGCACATGTCTGGAAAATAAATTAATAGAAACACTTGGTTAAAAATGCTCACTGCACCCCTGGATGAATTCCTTCAGGGGAGTAGCTTCCAAAATGGGGTCAAAGCTCAGCTCCAGCAACAAGTGTTACAGGTGGTTGTCAAGTGTTTCTTACTGCCTGCATCCCAACCGATCCTGCTAGCGCATGCCTCCCATGTTATTACTCCCTTCTTCAGCCATTCCCTTTGACCAGTTACAACTGTTCAGCCTAGACATGTACTGTATATTTTTGTTATTTATTGCATTGCTCTATTCTTTATATGTCTTACAAGGGGTGCTTGGCCACCTCGTTCATTGTGGTTGTTACTGTTTTGTTACATTGGAAAACGTTAATAAAAACAATAAGTTATAAAAGAGATGAGAATTGTGGAAACAACATGGCCCCATTTGACCAAATAGACAGCTACATTTGTTTACAACATGGATGCAATAAAATGCTTAATTTTCTGTCATGTGAAAATAACAGACAAGGGTGTGTGCAAGGTGTCAACATAATAAGTAGGACCTTATCTGTTCTGTTATTGACAGTCTCATCCAGTTTTATGAACTGTGTTGGTGCTGAAAATATCTAAGTACTAAGATGTATTTTGGCTACAAACCACATACCAGAAAAAAATGTATTGTTTTCTCTTATGGTGTGGGTAAAGTGGCTTTGTGGTTTGCAATAAATTAGGTATACAAAAATATTTGTGGCATCTTTTATGAAACAAAAATAAGAAATACAATTCTTACCTATTGTTATATAACTGTATTTACAAGTAAAACCTATAGACATAATGCACCTTTATTGCAGTTAATGTTTCTTTGGTACATATATATACATGAGGTATATACAAAGCATGGAACAAAATAAAATAGCACCTTAAAACTATTAACCAGAAATATTCCATTTATAAATGGTCTCTATTCTTTACCACATTGCTAACTTGGGATAATACAGGAAAGCAGGCATGGTATAACCATATTACCATTAGGTGTTCTTTCCAGTAAACTATTATTTCAATGTAGAAAGAAGATTGTTGTGTATGGACATGTGCAAAAAAAAGCCTTCAAAATGTGCACACAGCTCTCAATTTATGCAGTGCTCAAAGAATTGCAGTAGAGCACAATTCTAGTAATGTCAGCTGAAAAATTAAACCTACTGTCATGGCCGTAAGTGTTGACACCCCTGACATTTTTGCAGAAAATGAAGTATTTCTCCCAGAAAATTATTGCAATTACACGTTTTGTTATACACGTGTTTATTTCCTTTGTGTGTATTGGATCAACACAAAAAAAAGAGGAAAACAAAAAGCCAAAAATTATATAATTTCATGCAAAATTCCAAAAATGGGACAAAATTACTGGCACCCACAACTTAATATTTGGTTTCACACCCTTTGGAAAAAATAACTGAAATCAATCGCTTCCTATAACCATCAACAAGCTTCTTACACCTTTCAAATGGAATTTTGGACCACTCTTCTTGTGCAAGCTGTTCCAGGTCTCTCATATTTGAAGGATTTCTTCTCCCAACAGCAATTTTAAGATCTCTCCAAAGCTGTGCAATGAGATTTAGATCCCGACTTCTGGCCACTTCAGAACTCTCCAATGCTTTGTTTTCATCCATTATTATGTCCTTTTTGAAGTATGTTTGGGGTCATTGTCCTGGTGGAAGAACCACTGATCCCTACATTGAGACCCAAAATCTTCAAATTTCATGATGCCTTGCACACAGTCAAGACACCCAGTGCCAGAGGCAGCAAAACAACCCCAAAACATCTTTGAACCTCCACCATATTTGTCTGTTGGTGCTGTGTTCTTTTCTTCATAGACCTCATTCCATTTTCGGTAAACAGTAGAATGGTGTGCTTTACCAAAAAGCTCTATCTTGGTCTCATCTGTTCACAAGATGTTATTTCAGAAAGATTTGAGCTTGCTCACATAAATTTTGGCAAACTGCAATCTAGCTTTTTTATGTCTGTGTCGGCAGTGAGGTCCTCCTGGGTCTCCTGGCATAGCATTTCATTTCATTCAAATGTCGACAGATAGTTCGTGCTGACACTGATGCATCCTAAGCCTGCAGGACAGGTTGAATTTCTTTGGAACTTGATTGGGGCTGCTTATCCACCATCCGGACTATCCAGCATTGCAACCTTTCATCAATTTTTCTCTTCCGACCACATCCAGGGAGATTAGCTACAGTGCCATGGGTTGTAAACTTCTTTATCAAGTTGCGCACCGTAGAAAAAGGAACATCAAGATCTCTGGAGATGGACTTGTAACCTTGAGGTTGTTGATATTTTTCCACAATTTTGGCTCTCAAGTCCTCAGACAGTTCTCTTCTCCTCTTTCTTTTCTCCTATGCTTAGTGTGGCCCACACAAACACACAATGCAAAGACTGAATCAACTTTTCTCCATTTTATCCGGTTTCAGGTGTGATTTTTATATTACCCACACCTTGCCACAGGTAAGTTTGAATGCGCATCGCATGCTTGAGACAAAGTTAATTACCCACAATTTTGAAAAGGTGACAACAATTTGGAGAAGTACTTCATTTTCTGCAAAAATTTCAGGGGTGCCAACATTTATGGCCATAACTGTATATATAACCAAAAACCCTAAACACGTGATTTTAAAGAGAATCTATTAACATAAAACACTAGCCACCCCCTATGCCTAATTATTATAATGCATGTACAGATGAAAACACAAAAACACCTATGTATTTATTATGTTTTCACAGATTTTCATTCCTCCGCATTAAGCCCATAAAGCATACTAATACTGTACATTCTCTGTCCCTTGGTTACTATGCTCTGCCCAGCTGTTAAATATTCATAAATAAAGTCTGGTCATCCTAGAAAACTTTAACAGGGTTATGCTGGGATATAAATAGCTTACCTGTGCATTCTCTGAACATTCTTACTAATATACAGTACAGAGCAAAAGTTTGGACACACTTTCTCATTCCAAGAGTTTTCTGTATTTTCATGACTATAAAAATTGTAGATTCACACTGAAGGCATCAAAACTATGAATTAACACATGTGGAATTATATACTTAACAAAAAAGTGTGAAACAACTGAAAATATGTCTTATATTCTAGGTTCTTTGATTACTGCTTTGCACACTCTTGGCATTCTCTTGATGAGCTTCAAGAGGTAGTCACCTGAAATGGTCTTCCAACAGTCTTGAAGGAGTTCCCAGAGATGCTTAGCACTTGTTGGCCCTTTTGCCTTCACTCTGCGGTCCAGCTCACCCCAAACCATCTCGATTGGGTTCAGGTCTGGTGACTGTGGAGGCCAGGTCATCTGGCGTAGCACCCCATCACTCTCCTTCTTGGTCAAATAGCCCTTACACAGTCTGGAGGTGTGTTTGGGGTCATTGTCCTGTTGAAAAATAAATGATGGTCCAACTAAACGCAAACCGGATGGAATAGCATGCCGCTGCAAGATGCTGTGGTAACCATGCTGGTTCAGTATTCCTTCAATTTTGAATAAATCCCCAACAGTGTCACCAGCAAAGCACCCCCACACCATCACACCTCCTCCTCCATGCGTCACGGTGGGAACCAGGCATGTAGAGTCCATTCGTTCACCTTTTCTGCGTCGCACAATGACACGGTGGTTGGAACCAAAGATATCAAATTTGGACTCATCAGACCAAAGCACAGATTTCCACAGGTCTAATGTCCATTCCTTGTGTTCTTTAGCCCAAACAAGTCTCTTCTGCTTGTTGCCTGTCCTTAGCAGTGGTTTCCTAGCAGCTATTTTACCATGAAGGCCTGCTGCACACAGTCTCCTCTTAACAGTTGTTGTAGAGATGTGTCTGCTGCTAGAACTCTGTGAGGCATTGACCTGGTCTCTAATCTGAGCTGCTGTTAACCTGCGATTTCTGAGGCTGGTGACTCGGATGAACTTATCCTCCGCAGCAGAGGTGACTCTTGGTCTTCCTTTCCTGGGGCGGTCCTCATGTGAGCCAGTTTCTTTGTAGCGCTTGATGGTTTTGGCCACTGCACTTGGGGACACTTTCAAAGTTTTCCCAATTTTTCGGACTGACTGACCTTCATTTCTTAAAGTAATGATGGCCACTCGTTTTTTTTACTTAGATGCTTTTTTTCTTGCCATAATACAAATTCTAACACTCCATTCAGTAGGACTATCAGCTGTGTATCCACCTGACTCCTGAACAACACAACTGATGGTCCCAACCCCATTTATAAGGCAAGAAATCCCACTTATTAAACCTGACAGGGCACACCTGTGAAGTGAAAACCATTTCAGGTGACTACCTCTTGAAGCTCATCAAGAGAATGCCAAGAGTGTGCAAAGCAGTAATCAAAGTAAAAGGTGGCTATTTTGAAGAACCTAGAATATAAGACATATTTTCAGTTGTTTCACACTTTTTTGTTAAGTATATAATTCCACATGTGTTAATTCATAGTTTTGATGCCTTCAGTGTGTATCTACAATTTTTATAGTCATGAAAATACAGAAAACTCTTGGAATGAGAAGGTGTGTCCAAACTTTTGGTCTGTACTGTATATATACAGGTCCCCTGGTGCCTCCATTCTTAGTTTGCAGAAAGCATCAGGTTGCCAGAAGTCTCTGCATTCAGCCTCTTTTGCAGACACTCCAGCTCTCTGCGATGTCACCAACTCTGCTCTACTCCTACCACTTGTACACAGAATAGAGTGGAGTCAGTTATGAGACCAAGAGCTGGAACATCATCAGGGGAGTAAGAGAAATAAGATCTCCACTTCCCAATGTCCTCAGCTAATAATGGAATTGAGGGAGGACCTACATATATATTAGTAAGTAAGCTTATTCAGTGCACGGGTAAACTTTTTTCCCCCTGCATAACCCCTTTAATTAGCAAGCAAAGGCTTGTCATGCAAGCCGAATAAAATATATCTCTCAAAGACAGAGGGAGGATAATAGACATGGATAACTGCATACTTAAAGCGGTTGTCCAGTTTCAGACAGATATTGAGAGACAGTTATTGTTTGTACAATGAAAAGTTCTACAATTTTCCATTATGCTTTCTATATCAATTCTTCATGGTTTTCTAGATCTCTGCTTGCTGTCATTCATTCAGATTACATACAGTGTATAAAAATCAGTCTTGTGATATACAGTCCATGGTCATGTGATGAGCACACAGGTGCACGGCTTGTTACCAGGCAGATGTCTAATTACTGTGCTGCGAGAGTAGTCCAAGAGTCCTTAACTGAGTACACAGAAGCTGAGGATCACGCTCTGTTAAAAGATAGCATAATACATATAACCAGTGCACTTTGGAGTAATTGGGTTTAAGCCTAGTTTTGTACTTATTGTCCTGATGGAAAATTCACTTTAGGAGACCTTGCTTGTCAAATGAAAAAAATTACTTTTTTTTATTTTAATATGAAATATATCAATTCCAAAGTGAATCTAGACTATCATCTTTTTCCAACTATGACATGAAAAAGCAGGGTAGCATATTTTCATATGGCTTTCATACCAAATAGTGCATATGTATATATAGCAGCTAGGGACTGTGAGGTCAGATATATTTAAATGGTTTGTATGCTCTAGCCAACCCTTTTTATATGTCTTAATAAGGTAGAAATCTACTCCTCTGCCCCTCCCTCATCCCTATTCTCCCCATATCAACAGATTTAACAGAAGGACAACAAGCATTGGATAGAGTGGAGGCCTTTGTTTGTTCACCAGTTTCTGGATATTCCAAAATATTTCTTTTTACAGAATGTTACAAAAACAGTCCAAATGTTCTTCTAGGTGCGTATAACAGGATTAGAATATGTTCACACTACCGTTATTAATGTCCGTTGTTACATTAACTCTAGAGGAGTAACAGACACAGACAGAGCCCCCTCTATCTGTGTTCATTTTGATCTTGTTTGTTTACTTTTGTAATGGAAGAAAAAGTCCTGCATTCACGACTTTAATTCCATCAGAGAAATAAAAAACATGATGGAAGAATGGTTCCATCATGTTTTTTACACTGGGGTGAATGTAGAGGGGGTTCCGTCTGCATCTGTCATTTAACGTCTATTAAATGTCTCTCATCCTGTGATAGATGAGAGCAACAGACATTAAAGAATGGTAGTGTGATCCTACACTTAGTAGCATTGTATATACTATATCTGCTAGAAAAGACAAGTAAAAACATTCAATATTGAGAAGAAATCTTTGATTCAGATTTATGATGATGATTTTCAGAGTATTTTATGTATCAACAAAGTTAAAGTCACCAAAGAAACTAAGGACAAGTTCATCTGCAAGACGTTTGAGGAGGAATGGCCAGAGTCGTCTTCTGAAAACTGAATTCTCCCTTCCACTGCAGGGTAAACTCTTAACATTTGATGGATATAATTTCCAACTACTGCTATATCAAGATCACCTAGAAAAAGGCATAAACATAGGAATAAATAAGACTAGAGTTTTATACATCCAAAACTGAATCGTGACTTACTAATAATTTGAAGCAGTCTTTTGTATTACAATCCAGCTACATTTTCTGTTAATAAGCAACAAGTTATGGAATTGCCACCACACACCATACACTGATGCCAGAACGGATCTCATAGTTTTCTATGGGATTGGTTCTAGCACAAGAGGAATCAGTTCTGGCACTGTATGCAGGGTCGGCATTGGGGGGATGGGGGCAAACTGGGCAGCTGCCCAGGGCCCCAAAACCCAAAAGTGCCCCCAGTGGATCTGTGGCACCCGACGTTTCCCCTGGTGCCTCCGATCATGAGAGCATCACTTTCAACTGAAGCCTCAAGATTCTGATACAGTTGAATTTGTCACCTATATTCTCCATGCTCTGCCATACTGTAAGCCACAGTATAGTATGCACATAACGTCCTGGCACAGGCCATGCGATGATGTCACTGCATCGAGCAGCCTGTACCGGACCTCTTCTGAAGCAGGGAAGACGATACTTCAGCTTCAGTCATCACGGGATCAGGTAAGGTGAGTAGATTTTTATTTTTTCATTTTCTGGAGGACAGAGGAGAATTAAAGCTGAAAAGGAGCGCTGTAACTAATAAGAGGCACTATAATAAGGGGGCACTAGAACTAAAGGGGAAGGTATAATAAAGGAAAAAGGGGGGGACTATAACTAATAAGGTGACACTATAATAAGGGAAACTAATAAGAAGGTACTATATTAAGCGTGCACTATAATAAGGGGGAACTAATAAGGGGCACCATAATAAAGGGGGACTAATAAGGTGGCACTATTATAAGGGGGAACTAATAAGAAGGCACTATAATAAGGGGGAACTAATAAGGGTGCACTATAATAAGGGGGAACTAATAAGAGGGGATTAATAAGGTGGCACTATAATAAGGGGGCACTATAATAAGGGGGAACTAATAAGAGGGGACTAATAAGGTGGCACTATAATAAGGGGGCACTATAATAAGGGGGAACTAGAACTAATAAGGGGACACTATAATAAAGGTGGACTAGAACTAATAAGGGGGAACAAGAAGTAATAAGGGGGCACTATAATAAGGAGGAACTAGAACTAATAGGGGAACACTATAATAAGAAGGAACTAGAACTAGTAAGGGGGTGCTATAATAAGGGGGAACTAGAACTAATAAGGGGGAACAAGAAGCAATAAGGGGGCACTATAAAGGGGAATGAGAACTAATAAGGGAGCACTATAACAAAAAGATACTATAGTTAATAAGCTGAAATATGAGGAGACACTATTACCTATTAGGAGGCACAAAGTGGATCATTATTATTCTCTGGAGGCACAAAGAGGGTTGTTGTAACATCTCTGCCTGTTCGGGTCTCTGCGCCACCCTCCGCTCGCACGCTGCGGCGAAAGAAGCGTATTCAGTTTGATTCCTTGCATAAGATTCTTGTTGCTCAGTCTGAACACTGTTCTAGACTATGTAATTGATTTTCTGCAATACCCGTCTCCAGCACCTTGTTTCTTTCAGCTTGTCAATAGTTAATCTCAGCCTTGCCTGTGTGATTGACAGCCTGTCTACCAATCCAGTCTGGGGCAGGTCCAGACTTTCTATAAACAGGTCGTCAGCCCTCACATGGTCGCTGGCTATTGATTCTGTCTTGTGACTTGTCCCTGCTAGCTCCTTTTCTGCTATTTCCTGTATTCTTATTTCCTGACTACTGGCTTACCTTTTGACTATTCTCTTGGATTGTGATTTTGTACTGCATAGCTCGACTGTTACCGACACCTTGGCTAGCTGACCTCCCTTTGTTGTTGTTTGTCCTGTCTGCGTTCTGTGTTGTCACCTATATTAGGGAGGGACTGTCGACCGGTTGCTGGCTGTCACCTAGGACAGATCGGAGCATACAGGAAATAGCAGAAAAGGAGCTAGCAGGGACAAGTCACAAGACAGAATCAATAGCCAGCGACCATGTGAGGGCTGACAACCTGTTTATAGAAAGTCAGGACCTGCCCCAGACTGGGTTGGTAGACAGGCTGTCAATCACACAGGCAAGGCTGAGATTAACTATTGAGAAACCGAAAGAAACAAGGTGCTGGAGACGGGTGTGGCAGAAAATCAATTACATAGTCTAGGACAGTGTTCAGACTGAGCAACAAGAATCTTATGCAAGGAATCAAACTGAATATGCCTCTTTCACCGCAGCGTGCGAGGGTGGCGCAGAGACCCGAACAGGCAGAGGCGTTACAGTTGTACTGTTTGTGGGACAAAAAGGGAGTGTTATTAACAATAATACCCCCTTTCTGTCCCAAAGCAGTAATCTATTTTTTGCCCCCACATAATAATATTGCCCACCTTTAGTATTTAGTAAAGGGCACAAAGGTGGGCATTGTTACTGTGTAGTCGGCAGAGAGGTGCATTATTACTTTGCAGGGGCATAATGGTGGGCATTATTACAATGCGGGGCTGATATGTGGGCATCATTACTGTGTAGGGGCACAGAGGTGAGCTTTAATATCATGGAAGGAATTGCTAAATCATTATTTTAATTATAAAATCAAATTCTATTATGATAAAAGTGTGTGGTCACTATTATTCTACTGAATACAAAAGTTGGCACTACTACTGTGTGGTGCATTACTGCCGTCTGCAGCACAACTAATGTTTTGGGCAAAATATGAGGCACTATCTGGCATTATATGTTATTAGTGGCAACAGAGCATCTGTGTAGAGGAGGTATCTTTCACTTTATTGTGATAATATTGTTTTTTGTACAGTGACAGTAACAGTATGGTGGTATTAAGTCACAATGTAATGGTAATGGTTGGCGTCAAAGTATGGCAGTATTATTTGGGCCTTGTATAGATGTATCATTGGTAACATTAGTGCATGAGGTGCTTTCTTCCATAACAATATGGACTTAATATTTACATATGGTTATTGTATAGTATTATTATTCGATGAAGATGTACAGTATGTTTATAAATAATTTTCATCAGACTTCATGCCCCTTATTTTTTAAGAACTTAGGAAATACCCTAATGCTACAAATCAGTTCAGCAGCACTCTGCACAGTGTGTACCAATTGAATGTGTTTGTTTTGTTGGAACAATATGTGAGAATTTGGGGCCCCACTTTTAATTTTGCCCAGGGCCACACTTTGTCTAAAACCGGCCCTGACCGTATGGCATCGGATCTGTGCCTCAGCTGGATGGAAAAACGTTAGCTGCATAGCTTAAAATACATAGATGGTCTGCAGCGCCAGATGCATTCTGGGTGCTGATGCTTTCATCTTCAGGCAGCAACCGGCCTACATCTGGCACTGCAGACCATCTATGTAGAGTAGTAAAGCCGGCAATTGCCGTCTTCACTACTGTACCTGTGCAGGGATTGCTCTCCTGGGCTCAGCAGCTCCTCCTGTAGGCGCTGCGGCCCGAACCCCCACATGCGACGTGGGACCTTAGCCTTAAGGAGTATACTTTTTTTCAAATACATGATAGTATCATGAAAAAAAAACCATAACTAATTAAATCCCACCATATGGCTGGGTTCACATTGTGGATTTATTTATGAACTACATGCTTTTGAAATGGAGTGATGCCTAGCACATTTTACTATGCATTTCAGATGTAATCTAATGGTCAATAAATAGAAAATCTCTGGTTTACTGGCATGGTGGAAATGTGCTACTCAGCAGAAATGTGCTAATCATTTTTGCAATAAAAATAAAAAGCATGCAGTTCCTAAAAAAAAAAAAAAAAAAAAAAAGCACCGTGTCAACCCAGCCTAAGAATCTGACAGCTAGCCATAAAAATCTCATATTGCTAGACTAAATACAGATTTATTTCCATAAGACAAAAAGAGGTGGAGAGACATTTCAAGCAGTGAAGAAACTTCTAATGTTGTGATGCTTTAACAATATAGTTATAGTATTGCTTATTACGCAGAGGAATAATTTACAACTTACCACTATCATGTTTCAAACTCTCATTTTTTAGCATACTAAAACCATCTCCCCCTTCAGCAATATAAGCAGGAAGAACAACTTTGTAAACTTCATCCATTTGCAAAGCAATATATTTCGGTACTCTACATTTGGTGCATATAACTTGCAATGTGACAACTCTTTCTCCAGGTTTGTTATCTGTATTATAAACCACTTTAATTCCTACAACAGAAAAGTAAGAAATATAGTCCATATACAGTAAATATGTCATTTTATGAAGTATTATTAAGAGAAAAGACATTATTTCTTTGCTTCCCAAAGTCACTGAAATATTTCCCGCCATCTTCAATGAATATGTAATTTAGAGTTTAAAGGGGCTGTCCAGATCCTTTTTATTGCTGACATATCCTCAGGATAGGCCATCAATAAAAGATCAGTGGGACTCCCACTGATCGGCCATTTGAAAGAACAGTGGCGCTCGTGCAAGCACCATGACCCCTATACTGTTTACATCATAACCTATTAGCTTCATAGTACCCGTGTGATGTCATGTGATTACAGTCTTGTCCCATTCACTTCTATGGGACAAGGCTATAATTACATCACATGGCTGCTATGAAACAGGCAGCATGTGATGTAAAGAGTGAAGGAGTCACAGCGCTCACACTAGCACAATGCCCCTTCATTACCCAGAGGACCTGGGTGTTCTGACCCCCACCCTAGGTCATCATTAAGAAAAATGAACTGGATAACCACTTTAAGGCAGATGAGTGGCAGTTTTGTTGCATAAATTTTTGGGACTTTGCCATACATCTTAGTGGGTTTTGTAAAATCTATGCACATATTGCAGAAACAAATCTGTTTGGTATGAACACATCCTTACATAGCAGGTGTCACCTCTAAACCATTTAAGGTATAAATACACCTAGAGAAGTATAATGTATAATGTACATATGCAATAAAAAGTGACAATGAACATAGACTTCCTTCCACATGTTTTTGTCATTTATCTCAGGATCTCCATAGAGATCAATTACATCTACAAGAAAACCATTTTTCCCTTGTATTTGTAAAGACAAAAAGCAAACTAAGTAGGAAAAGGTATCTAGTGCCAAAACTTACATACTTATATTGTGTGCTGTTTTAGGCAAGTTAATGTCTTCATGCTTCCTTTGCTCTTTCGAACTTTCACACATTTTTCATAAATTACAATATTAAGAATGTTAAGTAAGGCCAGGCATCCTTCATAGAAAAAGGTTCATGTGAATTGTTTATAGATATCTTTTTAAAAGTGTGCACATTTGGCATAAATATCAGGAAAATCTCCAGTTGTATGCAACTGTTAGTAATACAGTTGGATACATGAACCATTGACCCCATCATAAAAAACATAAACCATACAGTATAAGTTTTTTGTGAGATACTATTCACTGAGCGATTCCATATCTTTTAATGGTCCCTTTTATGCTAAAAAAGTGTGCGGTTACATAAAACATAGTCAGCTGCTTTTCAATCCAGTTACAGTACACACTTATAGTATACATAAGCCCAATAAAGCATATTTACTGAATATGTTGGGAGATTTCCGAGTACCAGCAGTTTTTTTTTGTGTGTGTGTACTGCATACTGTGTTTAGATCTGAAAGAGGAAAACAAAATACCTGCCTGATATAGACAATATTAAAATATAGTTTGTTAATCTCAATTGAAATGTATTCAAATATTCAAATCATCCACCCAACAAAGAGCGTAGTGGGGGTGTATCAGGCTACCTCAAAAAATATATATTGCATGGTGTCCACTTATGTGTTGGAGTATGTCACACTCTCTCCCCTGCAGCACATAATCAAGGGCAAATACTGACTATCTGTGTGCAGATGGGGGATCCTAGAGGTAGAACTCATCCAGAGCCTCCAGTCTACAACACAGTGTCCGCTTAAAATTTAGCTGGTCTCATCAGTATCATACATAATACAGCCATATAGCATATTAAATAATACATACACACACATACCTCATATATAGAAACACCTGATACGTTTCCCCAGCTAGGAAGATGTCAAAGCTGATTCATCGGAGGTATATAATGTAGGGACATAAGGACATATAATGTAACTATGTGCACAGATGTAGCATGCCAAGTATATCTATGTGCTACAATTGATATACAGTGAAGGAAATAATTATTTGATCCCTTGCTGATTTTGTAAGTTTGCCCACTGACAAAGACATGAACAGTCTATAATTTTAAGGGTAGGTTAATTTTAACAGTGATCAGAGGCGTAGCTAGGGGGGGCAGGGGAGTCGGCAGCCCGGGCCCACTGACTCTTCGGGGCCCACCTCAGGGCCGCAACGCAGGTTACCCTCACACATCAACTGTATCGGCGTCTGCAAGACACCGATACAGTTGAAATACATAGTAGAGAAGGAAGCCTCTGGCTTACTTGTCTACTAGTAAGTAGATCAGGGGTAGGCAACCTTTTTTGTTCGGCGTGCCGATTTTAATTAAAAAATCGAAGCTGAGGTACTCGGAGTGCCGGTCAATAATTGTAAGTCTGACGACCCCTAAACTAAAGTCATATACCACAAACCATAACACAGAAGTGCTGCCACCAGATGCTTTAGTGCGTTTACTGCTATTTCCTGGGACGCTCCTGTACTTTCCGATTAGAAGCAATGAAAGTCCATGTGCAGTCCCCAATTAGTAGTAAATGTGTCCAGGAGCACCGTATGGCGGCATCCTTATGGTGAATACACACTATGTATCTGGATGCAGATATAGTCTTAGGCCACTGGAACTTTTACTTCAATGTAAAACTGTGTTCACATGGTGCATTTTTGCACAAAAAAATGCATGTGTTTTCTGTGCAAAAACACATCCTTAATGCATAAAACACATCGTTATACAGAATAATGTCCCATAGTGACCCCTGCACATGGTATTATATCCCATAACAGCCTCTGCACAAGGTATTATATCCCATAACAGCCTCTGCACACCGTATTATGTCACATAGTGGCCCCAGCACACGTTATTATGTCACATAGTGGCCCCTGCACACAGTATTATGTCACATAGTGACCCCAGCACACGATATTATGTCACATTGTGGCCCCTACACACCGTATTATGTCACATAGTGACCCCAGCACACGATATTATGTCACATAGTGGCCCCTACACACCGTATTATGTCATATAGTGGCCCCTGCACACAGTACTATGTCACATAGTGACCCCAGCACACGATATTATGTCACATAGTGGCCCCTACACACCGTATTATGTCATATAGTGGCCCCTGCACACAGTACTATGTCACATAGTGGCCCCTGCACACCGTATTATGTCACATAGTGGCCCCAGCACACGTTATTATGTCACATAGTGGCCCCTACACACCGTATTATGTCACATAGTGGCCCATGCACACCGTATTATGTCACATAGTGACCCAAGCACACAGTATTATGTCATATAGTGGCCCCAGCACACGATATTAGGTCCCATAGCAGCCTCTGCACACGGTATTAGGTCCCATAGCGGTCCGGTATTAGGTCCCATAGCGGTCCCTGCACATGGTATTAAGTCCCATAGCGGTCCCTGAACACAGTATTATGCCCCATAGTGGTCCTCGCACACGGTATTAGGTCCCATAGCGGTCCCTGCACACGGTATTAGGTCCCATAGCGGTCCCCGCACACGGTATTAGGTCCCATAGCGGTCCCCGCACATGGTATTCGGTCCCATAGCGGTCCCCGCACACGGTATTAGGTCCCATAGCGGTCCCCGCACACGGTATTAGGTCCTATAGTGGTCCCTGCACACGGTATTAGGTCCCATAGCGGTCCCCACACACGGTATCATGTCCTATAGTGGTCCCCACACACAGTATTAGGTCCCATAGCGGTCCCCGCACACGGTATTATGTCCTATAGTGGTCCCCGCACACGGTATTAGGTCCCATAGCGGTCCCCGCACACGGTATTATGTCCTATAGTGGTCCCCGCACACGGTATTAGGTCCCATAGCGGTCCCCGCACATGGTATTAGGTCCCATAGTGCTCCCCGCACACGGTATTAGGTCCCATAGCGGTCCCCGCACACGGTATTAGGTCCCATAGCGGTCCCCGCACACGGTATTAGGTCCCATAGCGGTCCCCGCACACGGTATTAGGTCCCATAGCGGTCCCCGCACACGGTATTAGGTCCTATAGTGGTCCCTGCACACGGTATTAGGTCCCATAGCGGTCCCCACACACGGTATCATGTCCTATAGTGGTCCCCGCACACGGTATTAGGTCCCATATCGGTCCCCGCACATGGTATTATGTCCTATAGTGGTCCCCGCACACGGTATTAGATCCCATAGCGGTCCCTGCACACGGTATTAGGTCCCATAGCGGTCCCTGCACACGGTATTATGTCCTATAGCGGTCCCCGCACACAGTATTAGGTCCCATAGCGGTCCCCGCACACGGTATTAGGTCCCATAGCGGTCCCCGCACACGGTATTAGGTCCCATAGCGGTACCCGCACACGGTATTATGTCCCAATCGACCCCCGAGTATAATAAATGCAGGACCAAGAAAGGGGACAAACATAAAAAAACAATGAACTCACCGTTCCACGCTCCGCAGCCGCTGTGTTCTCTTCGGCGCTTCTGCCGCTGATTGGGTCTCTGGGGTCACGTCGCGTGATGACTTATGCGTAATGACGCCAGACGTGACCCCTATCAGCTGTCAGAAGTGCCGGCAGATCACACAGCCGCCGCGTAGCGCAGGGAGCAAGGTGAGTATCATTGTTTTTTATGTTTCTTCACTTCTAAGTCTCCGCTTATTATACTGGGGGTCTGAAGAGACCCCACAGTATAATAAAAGCAGTTTCGTTTTGGCCGTGTTTGGTCCGATCGAAGCTGCTGGGTGAGGACTCCGCTGCCGTGCCAGGGGAATAAGCCTCGCATGCCACTCTTGGCACGCGTGCCAGGGGTTGCCGACCCCTGAAGTAGATTGTAAGCCACAAGCCACTTCAGGCCTGTGGCCTACGAGCTGCCCTAAGACGTCTGCATCCTGCACAGACGTCTGCACGATGACGTCACTGTCCTGAGCCGTCCGTGCCAGAACGCAGAAGTCCTACTGCTTCAGTAAGCAGCGGCAGTGTCGGCGGCAGAGGCTCCTCCTCAGCAGATCGGAGGTAGGCGAGTATCATCAACTCTTTTTTTTTTTTTTTTTTTTAATTCACTTTAGGCATTTTAATTGGGGGTGGGGGGAGTGGGGGTTGTAATACATATAAGAGGTCAATTGGGAGCATTGGGAATTTAGCAAGATAAGAGGCCATAGCTAATATAAGGGGTATTAGGGGGCTTTAATACAAGAGGATATAAATGATAGAGAAAGGAATAATAAAGTTTACTGGTAAGGATTGTATTGGGCAAATTGGAGAGGAAGCGGGGAAGGTGAAACATAAAAAACAATACTCACCTGTCCCCAGGCTACCGATGTCCTCAGCCCTCTGCTGCTGTCTGTCCAGGCACACGCACGCCGCTTCCCTGCTGCAAGTCCTGCACTGCACGTGATTGGCCTCAGAGGTGGCTGGAAAGGGCTCTGTGATGTCACTCATATACATTACTGCATCCTTTACTGCCAACGCTGAGGCCACTGATGGCCTCAGCAAGTCACGTATGGCACATGTCTGAACAGACAGTGGTGGCAGACACCAAAGCACTGGGGACAGATAAGGCTGGGTTCACACTAGTGCTTGGTTTCCATTTTTTGGGCCCCAATCCGCTTAAAAAGCGGTTACCTGTGGACCCCATAGACCAGGGGTGTCAAACTCATTTTCTCCAGGGGCCACTTCAGCCTCACTGGGTACCTTTAAGGGCCAAGATTATTTTACACATGTATAAAAGTAACTTCTCCTTAACAGATAAGCGAGCTATTAAGCAGTAGTTACATTTGTACATTACTACTGTTACAATCAGCCCTTTGAGGTCAACCAGGAAGAACATAATGTATTATTAAAACCTAAGACATTGGCATGTTACATACTATCCTCATCCTTTTCTGAATATATCAAAAATTAAGCACTATACAAATACTGTTTACCCCTGCAAACGGTATTATGCTCTATAGTTGCCTCTGCACACGGTATTACGCCCCACAGCGGCCCCTGCACACGGTATTATGCTCCATAGTTGCCCCTGCACACGGTATTATGCTCCATAGTTGCCCCTGCACACGGTATTATGCTCAATAGTTGCCCCTGCACACGGTATTATGCTCCATAGTGGCCACTGCACACGTTATTATGCTCCATAGTGGCCCCTGCATACGTTATTATGCTCCATAGTGGCCCCTGCAATCGGTATTATGCTCCTTAGTGGCCCCTGCATTGGTATTATAGTCCATAGTGGCCCCTGAAAACGGTATTATAGTCCATAGTGGCCACTGCACATGGTATTATGCCCCATAGTGACCCCCCCACCCATGAACTATTATTATACTCTGGGGTCTTTTCAGACCCCAGAGTATAATGATCGGAGACCCAGGTGGTGACAAACATAAAAACCAGTGTTACTTACCTGGGCCCCGATGCGCTCCCTGCGTTCGGCCTTCTTCAATGTCGCACAGACCGGCGTCGCGACATAATGACATCGGCCTGGCTCACGTGACGCCTGGGACGTCACCAAAGAAGGCCGAAGCCGGCTGGGAGCAGCATCGGATCGCCGGAGAGGTGAGTAACTCTGGTTTTTATGTTTATCACCTCCCCGGGGTCTCCGATTATTATACTGGATATATTGGTGCCATTAGTTTCAGCACCGATCTCTCCCTACTGTCAGAAGGGCGTTCCTGACTGTCTAGTGTCATCGCTGGGCTGTGAGGAAGGCCCTCCCTAACAATACTCTACCATAGCCTTGTACTGTCAGAGGAGGCGTTCCTTACCGTCCTGCGATGACGCTGAGCTATGAGGAAGGCCCCCCTCCCCCAGTACAAGTCTATGGATGAGTACTGTCAGGTGGGAATGTTCCTCACAGCCCAGCGATAACCCTACCGTAGTATGTCAGGAACGCCCTTCTGACGGTGGGGAGAGATTATTATTATTATTATTATTATTATTGTTTATTTATATAGCACCATTAATTCCATGGTGCTTTACATTTGAGGGTTTACATACGGTACACAAGATATACAAAAAAGATAATACTAACAGTGACCAACTAGCACAGTAGGATAGAGGGCCTTGCCCGCAAGGGCTTACAATCTATGAGCCCAATCTATGACAGAAACTAACGGCACCAATATCTCCTCCACCGGGGCACATAACGGGAAAGCCGACTGCACTGAATTCAGTATATAAAACCACATATACAAGAGGATGTGAAAGGTCCTCTTTAACAGAAAAGGGTTATTAATAGGCATTATTTATGTAAGAGGGCATAATTTATACAAGGAGACATAAGAGGGTATAATTAATAATAGGGGAATTGGGCAATATTAATTTTAGGTGGCACTCAGGGCATTATTGATTTAAGGGGGTACAAAGGGCATTATTAATTAGAGGGGATTATTAATTGAGGGGCATTATTAAATAAATGGGGCTCATAGGAGCATTATTATACTAAAAAGGCACATGGGAGTATTATTCATTTCCAGGGGATTTTATATCATATATTTTATAATTGGGGCAGCAGCAGGATGGAGATTTTATGTAGTTGAGGACAATGTGGTCAGGTTCCAGGAAAAATGAGGAACCAAAGATGTCTGTGTTACAAACTTTACAGTCACAACTGGAAGAAGTGGTCATGGCGGTCCAGATGGAAGAGACGATAAGTGTAAACAGTCAGAGACGTCACCTGTAAGTCACAACATTGTTCCTGTACTGTATTTACCTAACTGGTCTTCACAGCCTTGTGTAGAACCGATCACCGTATAGTGATAGTGTTGGTATACCTGAGTTGGGTTCCCACTTGGACGTGTTCGCCCTCCCCCCCCCGTGCTGAACCCTTAGCCACACCTCTGACAGTGAAAGATAGAATATCAAAAATAAAATCCAGAAAATCACATTGTATAAATTTTATAAATTTATTTGCATTTTGCAGAGAGAAATAAGTATTTGATCCCTCTGGCAAACAAGACTTAATACTTGGTGGCAAAACCCTTGTTGGCAAGCACAGCAGATGTTTTTTTGTAGTTGATGATGAGGTTTGTGCACATGACAGGAGGAATTTTGGTCCACTGCTCTTTGCAGATCATCTCTAAATCATTAAGATTTTGAGACTGTCGCTTGGCAACTCGGAGCTTCAGCTCCCTCCATAAGTTTTCTATTGGATTAAGGTCTGGAGACTGGCTAGGCCACTCCATGACCTTCATGTGCTTCTTTTTGAGCCACTCCTTATTTGCCTTGGCTGTATGTTTTGGGTCATTGTCCTGCTGGAAGACCCAGCCACGACCCATTTTTAATGTCCTGGCGAAGGGAAGGAGATTGTCACTCAGGATTTTATGGTACATGGCTCCATCCATTCTCCCATTGATGCGGTGAAGTAGTCCTGTGCCCTTAGCAGAGAAACACCCCCAAAACATAATGTTTCCACCTCCATGATTGATAGTGGGGACGGTGTTCTTTGGGTCATAGGCAGCATTTCTCTTCCTCCAAACACGGCGAGTTGAGTTAATGCGAAAGAGCTAAATTTTTGTCTCATCTGACCACAGCACCTTCTCCCATTCACTCGCAGAATCATCCAGTTGTTCATTGGCAAACTTCACACGGGCCTGCACATGGGCCTTCTTGAGCAGGGGGACCTTGTGGGCACTGCAGGATTTTAATCCATTACGGCATAATGTGTTACCAATGGTTTTCTTGGTGACTGTGGTCCCAGCTGCCTTGAGATCATTGACAGGTTTTAGGCTGATCTCTCACCTTCCTCATGATCAAGGATATGCCACGTGGTGAGATTTTGTATGGAGTCCCAGATTGATGTCGATTGACAGTCATTTTGTGTTTCTTCCATTTTTTTACTATTGCACCAACAGTTGTCTCCTTCTCACCCAGAGTCTTACTTATGGTTTTGTAGCCCATTCCAGCCTTGTGCAGGTCTATGATCTTGTCCCTGACATCCTTAGAAAGCTCTTTGGTCTTGCCCATGTTGAAGAGGTTAGAGTCTGACTGATTAATTGAGTCTGTGGACAGGAGTCTTTTATACAGGTGACAATATAAGAGAGTGGTCTCTTTAATGCAGGTAATGAGTTGATTAGGAGCGTCTAACTGGTCTGTAGGAGCCAGAACTCTTAATGGTTGGTAGGGGATCAAATACTTATTTCTCTCTGCAAAATGAAAATTTATACAATGTGATTTTCTGGATTTTATTTTTGGTATTCTATCTCTCACTCTTAAAATTAACCTTCCCTTAAAATTATAGACTGTTCATGTCTTTGTCAGTGGGCAAACTTACAAAGGGATCAAATATATATTTCCTTCACTGTATATCTGCATAAGTGATATACTCTCTTCTAGTGGTTGATGCCATTAACCAGTGGATAGAAATACATATACATATATAACAGTGATCCACTTTGTTTAAATAGACCGGTTACTAACTACTACACTGACATCAGAGCGTGATCTAAGATACATTTAGTAGAGTATACCAGTGAATACATGTAAGAGGTTTGCATACAAGGGACAGTGGTTCACTGTCTAGCGGACCTATTCAGATTTATAAGTCATTCCAGAAGCCATTCCAGAATTCCAGCACATACTGAATGCTTTTCTTCATAGACATTATATACCTCTGATGAACCAGCTTTGACATCTTCCTAGCTGGGGAAACTCATCAGGTGTTTCTATATATGAGGTATGTGTGTGTATGTATTATTTAATATGCTATATGGTTGTATCATGTATGATACTGATGAGACCAGCTAAATTTTAAGCGAACAGTGTGTTGTAGATTGGAGGGTCTGGATGAGTTCTACCTCTAGGATCCCCCATCTGCACACAACTAGTCAATATTTTGCCCTCGATGATATGCTGCAGGGGGGGAGTGGACCATGTGACATATTCCCGCATATGAGAGCACACCCTGCAATATATATTTTTTGAGGTAGCCTGATGCACCCCCACTACGCTCTTTGTTGGGTGGATGATTTGAATATTTTAATACATTTTAATTGAGATTAAGAAAATATATTTTAATATTGTCTATATCAGGCAGGTATTTTTCATGACAGTTCTAAGAACAAATACATATTCTACAACAATTTCAGTTTTCTTTGCTAAGGATCTTAAGGGGAACTGTGTGCACAAAACCATAGAATTTACTCTTGCAAGACTGTTTGCAAAGTTGCTTACATTTTTATTCTAGCCCTGGCCATTTATAGAAATGTACACCAGTAATGTGTGCTTATTATTCAATGACATTGGATATTCAACATACCGCCAACTTGTAAAAACTCTCCAGTACTAGCTCCATATCGATGTACGCTGTGCTCAAATGCTTTTTTGAGGGTTGATCCTTTAACTTCAATTAGATCAAACGTACCTCCAAATGGTAGCACAGATAGCAAGTCTTCATAAGTTATACTTCCTGCAAACCAGACAGCATAAATATTATTTTAAGAAAAAACTGACCTATCGCCCAAAAAACTTTGCCACTCATGTGTTTCTGCACCACACTGGCTCTAAGAGTGGGAACCTCTATTTAACACTTAGCCCAAAGTTCCCCCACCTCCTGACAGTTAAAGACGCCGGAAATTGTATTTATTTCTCTATCTACTTATGGGACAGTATATTACACTGTGACTGTGGTGGTCCTAAGGCAGTCCATCATCTTCACCCAGGGGGTACTTAAAGAGGTGATGTCAATTTTAAGATTAGTGATCCTCTACCACTTTATAATAACATACAACATTAAAGCATACCTGTTGATTTTTCAGAACGAACTATCTGCCATACACAATATATAGTAAGAAGAGGAGAATTTGCTCCATAAGTGCCTCTCTATTTTTCAGAAACACACCCAGGAGCATGCAGGCCATATAAAGAGAAATACTGGCATTTACTGATTTGAATAAAGTACTTTGGTTGTGATAGAAAGCTCCTATTTAGATTTGTATTCTCTGTTTTGGACCCATTCCTGGTTTTAGCCTACAAATACTGATGCAAAATACTCATTATGTGAAAGCGGCCTTAGTCCGAGATGTAAATCTGGGTGAGCTTCTTAAAAGGTTACACTTAAAGGGGTAAAATAGGCCATCAATGCTAGAAACCGGATAACCCCTTTACGCTGCGAAACACAGCAAAAACAACAATGCCATTTTCAAGCGACCTAACAGGATGCATACTCATGTAGTGGTAGCTGCATATGGCTGCCAAAAATCGTACATTATACAGTATGATCTTGCAATTCTTGGTAGCCACATGTGGTTACCAGTATGTGAACATGCACCCTTATATAAATGCAGACAGATATAAAAATAGACAAATAGATATAAGACTGATATTAGATAACGTAGATAAATACGCAGATATAAATCAGAAATTAAAATATAGATAGGCAGATCTAATATAAAGATAGATAGGTATAAGATTAATAGCTATACAAAAAACAGGCAGATAGATAGGAAATAGATATACCAATAGAAAACAGATACACAGAAGAACAGATAGATATAAAATAGAAAAGATAGATACGCAGATTTAAAAAACAAACATATACAATAGATACATGGATAAACAGATAAATATAATGTAGACGTACAGTAGATATGAAACAGATAGAAAGATAATGAAATAGATATGGTCAGATAGATGGATCGATACATAGTAGACTGAGAAATAGAGACAGATAAACAGATTCAAAATAAATATAGAGATATGAAACAGAAGATGATAATTGACAGATATAAGAGAGATGATTAATAGATATAGATAGATAAAAGACATGATTAATAATGATAGAGAGATAGATAGATAGATAGATAGATAGATAGATAGATAGATAGATAGATAGACAGAAGATATATGTTTTGGAATAAAACACTGATTTGACTTTTCATCCCCTGGAGTGCTGTCGGCTTTGTTTTTTTCTGAGACAGAAGATAGATACAGAGGGGGAAAAAAGTATTTAGTCAGCCACCAATTGTGCAAGTTCTCCCACTTAAAAAGATGAGAGAGGCCTGTAATTGTCATCATAGGTAGACCTCAACTATGAGAGACAAAATGAGAAAACAAATCCAGAAAATCACATTGTCTGATTTTTAAAGAATTTATTTGCAGATTATGGTGGAAAATAAGTATTTGGTCACCTACAAACCAGCAAGATTTCTGGCTCTCACAGACCTGTAACTTCTTCTTTAAGAGGCTCCTCTGTCCTCCACTCATTACCTGTACCAATGGCACCTGGTTGACATTGTTATCAGTATAAAAGACACCTGTCCACAACCTCAGTCACACTCCAAACTCCACTAAGGTGAAGACCAAAGAGCTGTGGAAGGACACCAGAAACAAAATTGTAGACCTGCACCAGGCTGGGAAGACTGAATCTGCAATAGGAAAACAGCTTGGTGTGAGGAAATCAACTGTGGGAGCAATAATTAGAAAATGGAAGAAATACAAGACCACTGATAATCTCCCTCGATCAAGGGCTCCATACAAGATCTCACCCCGTGGGGTCAAAATGATCACAAGAACGGTGAGCAAAAATGCCAGAATCACACAGGGGGACCTAGTGAATGAACTGCAGAAAGTTGGAACTAACGTAACAGTAACACACTATGCCGCTAGGGACTCAGATCCTGCAGTGCCAGACGTGTCCCCCTGCTTAAGCCAGTACATATCCGGGTCCGTCTGAAGTTTGCTAGAGAGCATTTGGATGTTCCAGAAGAGTACTGGGAAAATGTCATATGGTCAGATGAAACCAAAGTAGAACTGTTTGGTAGAAACACAACTAGTCGTGTTTGGAGGAGAGTGAATGCTGAGTTGCATCCAAAGAACACCATACCTACTGTGAAGCATGGGGGTGGCAACATCATGCTTTGGGGCTGTTTCTCTGCAAAGGGACCAGGACGACTGATCCGTGTACATGAAAGAATGAATGGGGCTATATATCGTGAGATTTTGAGTGCAAACCTCCTTCCATCAGCTAGGGCATTGAAGATGAAACGTAGCTGGGTCTTTCAGCATGACAATGATCCCAAGCACACCGCCAGGGCAACGAAGGAGTGGCTTCGTAAGAAGCATTTCAAGGTCCTGGAGTGGCCTAGCCAGTCTCCAGATCTCAACCCCATAGAAAACCTTTGGAGGGAATTGAAAGTCCGTGTTGCCCAGCGACAGCCCCAAAACATCACTGCTCTAGAGGAGAGCTGCATGGTGGAATGGGCCAACATACCAGCAACAGTGTGTGCCAACCTTGTGAAGACTTACAGAAAACGTTTGACCTCTGTCATTGCCAACAAAGGATATATAACAAAGTATTGAGATGAACTTTTGTTATTAACCAAATACTTATTTTCCACCATAATTTGCAAATAAATTCTTAAAAAAATCAGACAATGTGATTTTCTGGATTTGTTTTCTCATTTTGTCTCTCATAGTTGAGGTCTACCTATGATGACAATTACAGGCCTCTCTCATCTTTTTAAGTGGGAGAACTTGCACAATAGGTGGCTGACTAAATATTTTTTCCCCCACTGTATGAGCTAGACAGATATGGGATATATATAAATATAAAATAGAGATAGCTTAGATATGAGATAGATATACGTTTTCTTTTTCTTTCTTTCTATCTATCAGGGCCCCTTTCCTATAACAGTATGTATAGCGGTCGGGGAGCCAGGCTTTCCCCCGACCGCTATCATAATGGTCCGGGGCCCTGGCCATCTCCAGCTGGCCGCGGGCTCCGTACCCTGCCGAGTCCGTTCGCGGTCGCACCTTCTGTGACCGCAATCGTTACTGGTTTGTGGGGTTCGCAGTAGCGGCTGCCACAGGACTCCGGGGCCCCCTAATGTCCCGGGCCCTGTGGCAGCCGCTACCGCTGCTACCCCGATATTTACGCCCCTGGCCAACAATGTGGCAACAACATTATGGAAAAGAACATGCATGGTAGTTGCAGGCAGCATCAGTAGTACAGTAAATGAAACATGATGGCAGATCTATTCATTGGCAAGAGGTATGTGAAAATCCTCACATATTCATGACTGGTTACTTTTCAAAAACAGTTTTTCAACACCTGTGGTAGACAGTTTCGTCTGCCTAGGTGTTAGGATGTCACCCAGAGCACTGAACACCCTCTCAGCCATTACCTTTGAGGCAGGTGTGAAAGATCCTCAGTGCGCCAACACCGCTGTGGCCACCCCTGAATCTTCTTTCATATAAAAACCACACTTACCGCCAGTGAGTGTCAGGTTCACAAGATAAATACAAGACAAGCCTTCTAAATTTTATATATTTATTAACCCCTAAATGGGTCGGTATTAACATCTAACACATGCAGTTCAGAACAGATATGCAGATATATGCAAGCATTAACAGTTACTAGTTACAAGATACAGTAATACCTCGTACACTCGCGTTTCCGAATTTGCGAATTCACAGATTCGCGATATTTTTTTGGCAACTAACATATATAGATTTTGCTCTTTTTTCTCAGATCTGTGAAATTTAATTAAAAAAAACACCTTCGCTATTGGGTAGTAGCGTCCTGTTCGTTACGTACCCGGTAATTAGTTTCATTTTACTGTGAGTATATAAGAAAAATGAATGAATGTATTAATATACAGTACTGTACAGTATACTTTAGTATACTGTACAGTACTGTAGGGTAAAGTTTATTGATATTTAGGGGTTAAACATTAGAAATCGGCATTGTAAGCGCTTCTAAGCGCTTGTACCAAACATTCGCGATTCCTCGCGATCCGCGACCCGCTCTGTAACCTAACCTCGCGAATGTACGAGGTATTACTGTACAGTACAAATAAAATAAAAGGGATAAAGGTGAAATGATTACTTTACCACACATGTCCTTGATGTGGTTCTGTAGTCCAACACTCACACATGCTCTGTCGTGTGAATAACCAGTGGAGGCTGTTTAGCATGTGGCATTAATACAATAATCCAGCCTGCATGCTCTCATCACAGTCTCTCAGCATTAGTCCAGTAGTCTCATCACAAAAAATCTCCTCATGGTGTTTTCTTGTAGTCCCAACACAAATCTCCATAGCATAAACTCCTCATGGTCTGTCTGTGATCTCTGTAATAACTCTATAGTCTGTGATGGCATAATCACCTCCCACAGACCTCTTACCTCATATTTTATACCCTTTATGCCACCTCCCAGAATGAGGTCATCGGCGGCAGCAAGTCTGATTGAATAATGCACTCAAGTCCAGATCTTTTGTATAGAGCTGAGACCAAGTGGCATGATACAATGTTATCAGCCATATCTGATCTATCTGCAGTCTGGACAATGCATGTTTCTTTGATCACTCAAGGCTGTATATAAATTCAATTGAGCCATTCTGGGATGGATACAAAGCCCTATTGTTACAGTGGTACCTCTATTTACCATATACCTAGGATTAGGGCTGCGCACATTATGAATCAATGCAGGTAAGAAGGGAGATACTATACCCAGAGATCAAAATACATCTGAGTTATAGCCACACTTAAGCAGAATCATCACACCTCCCCCTTTAGATGGGGCTTGCAGGAAGTAGGGGCCTACGCCCCTCTTCTGAAAGCACCTCTGCCTCCAGCTTCTCAGGCTCTGGCCCCAAAGGCTCCCTCACCTCCCCCTGGGGTCCCAGCAGACTCGGGCCTTGTCAGACTCCGAGGGTGGTTGAGCGGCACGCGCCTTCAATATGTCCAGAATAGGGTCAGCTTGGACAGCATCTCTGAACTCTTGGCTGGAGTGAGGCAAAAGAGAGGTGCATGTTACATAGCTGCCGGACCCTTCTGTCTCTCTAGTCTGACTACGGACACTTCTAAGGCCCAGGCTCTGAGCCACGTACACTTGGCTACCTCCTGCCTGTTCTGAGTCCGCTTTCTGAGTGCGGGCATCCCTTAGCTTTACACTCATGACCTCAGGCCCTTGGGAAACCATTCCAGAGATCCCATCCCGGCAATCTCTGCTCTCCTGGCCACCCTTGGCCTGCTCTCTCAGGGTCTTCCTCACACTAGCCGCTAGTTGGGAGAGTTCTAGGGGGTTCTGCACCTCCCCCTTTGCTTCCAAACCTACATCCTGTTCCTCCTGTACTTGGGTGGGTGATGGTGATACCTTGGGCAAATGACTGAGATCATGCTTCCCCAAACAGGTAATACCTTGGACATACCCTCTTCTTGGATCACACCTCCAGTACCCCATGCCATCTGCACTTGGGCCATGGGCACTCCTGGAATAGAACTGGACAGAAGAGACGGGTATGTCTCATACCGGCCGGACTCCTCCGGCTTCAAGGGAGTGAGTCTAGTCATGGCGGTCTCAGCACCGACTCCCGGTGGTGTAGGCAACGGTTCAAGGATCGGAGCGCCCTCCACCCTTGTAGCATTCTGGCTGCGGGTTAACACCGCACTACCAGCAGTCCGTCCCTCACCTGGATCGGCCATGAGATCCACATAGCCTACCTGACTACCTGGCACATGGTCAGCAGTTGGGTGCTTATCAGATTCACTGGGCGAAATAGTAGAAGTCGCTTCCAGTGACTCAGAAGAGCTACCCTGTACACTTTCACAACAAGCATTGGCAATTACATTGACAGTACATTCATCAGCAATTGTTAATTCACACCGGGCCTCAATGAGATTTGTGGTAGACAGATTAACAAGCTGGGAGGGCGACGCCCCCGCAGATGTGGGTGTGTCTACAGACTTAGTCTCATTGGCTCCTAGCACGTGGGTGAACAAAGCATCAATAACATTTTTGTTGAGCTGGGTTGCAGGAAGTTCATTGGCATCTTCCCTGCTCTCAGCTGAAGGCAACTCATTAGCATTTACATTGACTGCCATGGAAAGTATCTCAGCGAGGGGGTTACGGGCCCTCTCTGCAGATATGACAGACACATTATCAGCATTAATCATAGACAGTTTATCACAGTAAATTGGGTTGCTCCCCACCCCATATTGGGACATCATAGGTCCTAAATCAGTTCCCAACAGTACCTTAGCAGGCAAATCAGTCATTAGTCCCACAGTCCGCATTCCTTTT
Organism: Leptodactylus fallax; assembly: GCA_947044405.1. Classification (NCBI taxonomy): domain Eukaryota; kingdom Metazoa; phylum Chordata; class Amphibia; order Anura; family Leptodactylidae; genus Leptodactylus; species Leptodactylus fallax. The sequence continues at coordinate 3,701,002 of CAMRHE010000128.1, read as the reverse complement.
CCTGCACCCCAGTCCAGATACACAGATGGGCCACCTGCTGTGGCTTGGGAAGCAGGGGAAGTTCTCAGGGCGGTTGGGGAACTCCTCCTTAAAATGTCCTGTCTGGTTACAGGCATGGCCCCACCCGCACCTCCCCTTGGGGTTTGGGAAAGGTCACCCGGGCGCCCAGTGTTCTTGGGACAGGGGAGGGACCACCCGGGGCATAGTTTGTCTCACCCGACCTGACGACAGATGGCTGTGGTGAACTCCGGCCTGGCTTCTCCTTCCAACTTGAGGGTCTCTGCAGGGTTGTTGGAGTTTGCGCATGGGCGGTTTGTGCCCGCTGGGAGATTTCCCGCCTCTTCAGCTCAAGCTGATACTCCCTCTCGGCCTGTCGCTCAGCAGCCTTCCTCTCTCTCTCTGCCTGTCGCTCAGCAGCCTCCCTCTCTCTCTCTCTGCCTGTCACTCAGCAGCCTTCCTCTCTCTCTCTGCCTGTCGCTCAGCAGCCTGCCGTTCTCGTTCTGCAGCTTCCTGAAAACAGTACAACGGCTTCAGGTATATGTTAGGGTCCCTGGTGCTTAAGTGCTGCAGGGCCGTTTGCCAGTATGAAGCCATTCCCCCAGCAAGGCTGGGGCTACTGGTCCCTCCTTGTGAAGTAATCCTTGGGACCGGGCTGCTTGCCGGACTTCCTGGCCTAGCCCCAAAATCAGGACTCTGCTCGATTCTCTGCATGGCTGTGGCTGCCTCCATTTCAGCCATACGCTCAGGATCTCCAAAAGCCTGGTTCTGCAGTTCTGGGGCTCTGCTTCTGAGCCCACTAGCCATCCACTGGTATTTGCCAAATAAAAGATAGGATAGAATACAAAGAGTAAGGGAGGGGAACAGCACTGTATCAAACTTTCACTGTATCTTAATGCTTGCTTTAATACCGAGCTTGTCTCATAGGATTACCATAATCCCCAGCATGTGAGTGATAAAGGTCACCAACACACGCCGTTTATCCTAAGATCCCACTACGCTGCCACCAATGTGAAAGATGCTCAGTGCGCCAACACCGCTGTGGCCACCCCTGAATCTTCTTTCATATAAAAACCACACTCACCGCCAGTGAGTGTCGGGTTCACAAGATAAATACAAGACAAGCCTTCTAAATTTTATATATTTATTAACCCCTAAATGGGTCGGTATTAACATCTAACACATGCCTAAAACTTTTGCACAGTACTGTAGATCCGATGTTTGTGCCTGCACGACCATGCCTTGTTTTCTGCTTGCAGATCTTGCACAGTCTCACTGATTTTGGTCATTTTGTCATTTGGCAATATACAGAAAAATTCCCATACGGGAAATGGCTGCACATAGTGACCACCACCACCAGAAATACTGGAAATGTGTCTGCCATGCCACCACCACCAATATCTCCTGAGCTTGCCTTAGGTCTGCTTCGATCAGATTTTTTTTTGGCTGTGTATTGGCTGGAATCATTACTTTAGCTGCTGCAAGCACCCCTTCCTCCAATGTCATCTTGTTTTCAGTGTCATCCTGACTGGGTTGCCAGAATCTGTCCGGAACAGAATCATCATTGGCAATGTCTTCATCGCCCTCTGCATTTTTTCAGACTCATTAACATGGCCATGGGATTCTTACACCTCTCATAATTTCCACCGCTAGATTTTCCCCTACCAGCTATCAGTACCCCACCTCCTGCCACTACTTCCACCACCAGAAGCAGTCATGTCTTCCACCTCTGCCACGAAAACAGAAAAGCACAAAAAAGTGCTCACAAATTATCAAGAACAGGAAGACTAGGACTACAAGGAATATATTTCTCAGCAGCATAAGTGTCGTCTCTTTGGGGGAAGATAGGTGCCTTATAGTAGGGATCAGTATCAACAAAGATGAAGACAGGATTAACTGAACAAAAAGGTCACTAGGTAAATTAAATGTAACAAGATAGGAAGAGGAGGAACACAGAACCCTGGCTCAAAGTCACAGCAGCACTGTCAGATGTAATATACTGCTGTGACTGAGAGGAGCAAGCCAAGTAATCAAAAATTTCTTCTTAATTATTAGGAAGTTCAATAATCCTGCAAAAACTAAAAATAGGGTTGCTGTTTCCACCCATGCTCTTATTGTTAATTGTAGTGGTGGATGATGTGACAGTAGCACAGGTGTTTTTTCTTCCTCCTTTACCCTGTCCACTACCCTATCTTTTTCCAGGCATTCTTCTGCTTCTATTTTTATTATAAATGAATTGTATGCAAAATTTTGCATACTGGTACTTACAGTGTCTTGCGAAAGTATTCGGCCCCCTTGAACTTTTCAAACTTTTGCCACATTTCAGGCTTCAAACATAAAGATATAAAATTTTAATTTTTTGGTGAAGAATCAACAACAAGTGGGACACAATTGTGAAGTGGAATGAAATTTATTGGTTATTTTAAACTTTTGTAAAAAATAAAAAACTGAAAAGTGGGGCGTGCAATATTATTCGGCCCCTTTACTTTCAGTGCAACAAACTCACTCCAGAAGTTCAGTGAGGATCTCTGAATGATCCAATGTTGTCTTAAATGACTGATGATGATAAATATAATCCACCTGTGTGTAATCAAGTCTCCGTATAAATGCACCTGCTCTGTGATAGTCTCAGGGTTCTGTTTAAAGCACAGAGAGCATCATGAAGACCAAGGAACACACCAGGCAGGTCCGTGATACTGTTGTGGAGAAGTTTAAAGCCAGATTTGGATACAAAAAGATTTTCCAAACTTTAAACATCCCAAGGAGCACTGTGCAAGCGATCATATTGAAATGGAAGGAGTATCAGACCACTGCAAATCTACCAAGACCCGGCCGTCCCTCTAAACTTTCATCTCAAACAAGGAGAAGACTGATCAGAGATGCAGCCAAGAGGCCCATGATCACTCTGGATGAACTGCAGAGATCTACAGCTGAGGTGGGAGAGTCTGTTCATAGGACAACAATCAGTCGTACACTGCACAAATCTGGCCTTTATGGAAGAGTGGCAAGAAGAAAGTCTTTTCTTAAAGATATCCATAAAAAGTCTCATTTAAAGTTTGCCACAAGCCACCTGGGAGACACACCAAACATGTGGAAGAAGGTGCAATGGTCAGATGAAACCAAAATCGAACTTTTTGGTCACAATGCAAAACGATATGTTTGGCGTAAAAGCAACACAGCTCATCACCCTGAACACACCATCCCCACTGTCAAACATGGTGGCAACATCATGGTTTGGGCCTTCTTTTCTTCAGCAGGGACAGGGAAGATGGTTAAAATTGATGGGAAGATGGATGGAGCCAAATACAGGACCATTCTGGAAGAAAACCTGTTGGAGTCTGCAAAAGACCTGAGACTGGGACCGGAATTTATCTTCCAACAAGACAATGATCCCAAACATAAAGCAAAATTTACAATGGAATGGTTCACAAATAAACGTATCCCGGTGTTAGAATGGCCAAGTCAAAGTCCAGACCTGAATCCAATCGAGAATCTGTGGAAAGAGCTGAAAACTGCTCTTCACAAACGCTCTCCATCCAACCTCACTGAGCTCGAGCTGTTTTCCAAGGAAGAATGGGCAAGAATTTCAGTCTCTCGATGTGCCAAACTGATAGAGACATACCCCAAGCGACTTGTAGCTGTAATTGCAGCAAAAGGTGGCGCTACAAAGTATTAACTTAAGGGGGCCGAATAATTTGGCACGCCCCATTTTTCAGTTTTTTATTTTTTACAAAAGTTTAAAATATCCAATAAATTTTGTTCCACTTCAAGATTGTGTCCTACTTGTTGTTGATTCTTCACCAAAAAATTAAAATTTTATATCCTTATGTTTGAAGCCTGAAATGTGGCAAAAGGTTGAAAAGTTCAACCTTTAAAATACTTTCACAAGGCACTGTAACTGCATGAAATTACTGTGGATGGTATGCAAATGTTCTAGTAAATGAAACCTATGCAACTGGCATTAAAACACAAGAAATTACTGTGGATGGTATGCAAAATTTTGTGGTAAGAGTCCTATAAAGAAACTGGTCTAAAACCACAGGAAATAATGGAAAAAATGTTTAACAAAAAGCGATTTGCCACTGAAAGAGTGACTGACAGGCTGTGAGAGTGTAATTAGACTGCAAAAACACTACTGTGGACAGTACAGCAAATTTTAATGAATGTGGCTTAGAACTGTACAATACTCTGCAAGAAATGATGCAAAAAAGTTAATAAAAAGTGATTTGGTACTGAAAGGGTAACTGCCATTCACACTATAGTGCACTTCTGCTGTGTGATATCACAAAAATTGTCACTCAGTCACTTATTTTAACTTTTTAAAAATTAATTAAATGTATCCAATCTATCATTCTCAGCTATACCTACATTTCTATCCCAAACAACCTGGCCCTATGAGAAAATATTTTTTTGGGAAGCTGAGTTTAATTTCACTAGCCACACCCAGGCCTGACTACTAGCAGACCTGTAGAATCAAGAAATCACTTAAAGTGAGTCTGTTAGCAGGAAAATCAGCATAAGTCCAGGGCCCCATGTAGCAGTACCTGCAAAGTGGATGGGATTCTGGCTAATCCCATCCACACATTGCAAAAAAAAATCTGCAGCGGAAATGCTGCGATTTCAAAAACACTTGCATTTTTATAATTTGCAGCATGTCAATTATACCTACGGAAACACTGGTGTATAATAGACTTTCTGTGAAAAGTGCTGGGGGAAAAACTGTGGTGGAAACAAATTGCTTTTTGGCTGAGGCACACTACGTGGGGCCTTAGCCTAAAACTAATAACAGTACCTTGTAGGGCTGTGTATGCAAATTAGCTGAAAAGAGCTTTAGGGGTGTGTCTTTCCTGCCAGGGCTGGTTATGTAGAGCAGAAAGTGATGTCCCAGTAGGAGAAGACATGCCCCTAAAGCCCTTTTCAGCTAATTTACATAAGACTAGAACACTGATTTTCATAAAAATAGAGCTGCAATGCAAAATAAGAAAGGCATCTTTGGAAAGTGTAGAAACAATGTACTGTCATTAGCCTTATACTGCTTTTCTGCTGACAGACTCCCTTTAAATAGAACCTCTCTGGCAACATGAAGTAGGCTAAAAGATCTCAAAAAACAACACATTATGCCCCAATCTGAAGAAATTCAAGAACAGATGAGAAACAAAGTCATTGACATCTATCAGTCTGGAAAAGGTCACAAAGCCATTTTTAAGGCTTTGGGACTCCAGCAAATGAGAGTGAGAACTATTATCCACAAATGGAGAAAATATGGAATACTGCTAAATCTTCCTAGGAGTGGTCTGCTTACCAAAACTATGATTCAAGGACTCATCCAGGAGGTCACTAAAGAACCCAGAACAACATCTAAAGCACTGTAGGCCTCACTTACCTCTGTTAAGGTCAGTTTTCATGGTTCCAAGGGAAAAACTACTGCTGCCAAAAAAGAACAAAAAGGCCAGTCTGACATTTGCCAAAAAACATCTTGATAATCCCCAAGACTTTTGGGGAAAATATTCTGTGGACTGATGAGACAAAAGTCAAACTTTTTGGAACTTTATCCTGTTAAATCTGGTGTAAAAATAACTTCATTACAACATCATTTTGACAGTCAAACATGGCGGTGGTAGTGTGATGGTCTGGGGCTGCTTTGCTGCTTCTGGACCTGCACAACTTGCTGTGATTAGTGGAACCATGAATTCTGCTCTCTACCACAAAACCTGAAGTAGAATGTTCGGCCATCAGTTTCTGACCTTAAGCTCAAGTGTATTTAGGTTCTGCTGCAAGACAATGATTCGAGGCACACTAGCAAGTCCACCTCTGAATGACTGGAAAAAAAAAACATGAAGGTTTTGCAGTGGCCTACATGTTGTGGCATAACCTTAAACAGGCCATTCATGCTCAAAAAGAGAAGAGTGGGCCAAAATCCCTCCACAGAGGTGTGAAAGACTCATTGCCAGTTATTGCAAACGCTTGTTTGCAGTTGTTGCCACCAAGGGTAACACAACCAGTTATTAGGTTTAGGGGGCAACTACTTTTTCACATAGGGCAAGGTGGGTTGGGATAGATTTCCCCTTAATAAATGAAATCATCATTGAAAAACTGCATTCACTCCGGTTATCTTTGTCTGATATTGAAATTTGTTTGATAATCTGAAAAATATAAGTATGACAAAAAAAGCAAAAAGAAATGAAATCTGTAAGGGTATAAATACTTTTTCACTGTATCTGTAGTACAGCTTTTTTGGGTTTTTTTTTCCACTGTGCTTACTGAAAAGCCTGAGATCTCTTCCTGCTCTTTTCTTGCCTTTATGCCCACAAAATGGCTTCTCTATGTGCATAATCGTATTTCGTGCCTATGACATTATCACTGTGACCTCTTCACCCATCCCTTATGATTGGCTGAGAGTCTGCCAGCTGATGATGGCAAAAGCCATCTGTGACTCAGATCATGTGATCCTCTTCCTCTCTGCTTCTTTCTCATGTTTCACATGGTGGCGGCCGTTTTTGCATGTTTGCCAGAAACGAATTGCAAATGTTTCAGTTTCTTTGGAAACCAAAACTTTTGAAAAATTCAGGTCAACTCTGGCTTGTTACAAACTGGTTCACCCATCTCTTATGGAAAGACACATATAAGACACTTTCATGAGATTTTCATTCAACTATCAGTTCAAGTAGAAAGACTAAAGCTAACAAAGTAAAGTGTGAAAGATGCATGTACTTTATTTTTTAGATAATGTGAGTGAATAAGTTTAGTTTATCGTTTATCAAATCCAGCACATTCAATAAATGTCTTTTTGTGCAGCTCTCAGACTAGAGATATACAATAATAATGGCGATGACACTCAACATGCTGTGGTGTACCAACCATGTACAGTTGTGCTAAAAAGCTTACATACCCCGGCAAAAAAACAAAAAATCTCCCAGGGTATGTAAACTTTTTAGCACAACTGTAGCTACTGTGAGGCCCATGTGGGAGAGATAATCTTCTCATACTTTCTGACACTGCAGCTGCCAGTAGGGGGAGCACAGTGTAAGTAGATTTTTACAACTTACATTAGGTTCAGTGGTAGCAGTATTCATTCATATGAGTTATATCATTATCAATGTATTATACTTGTTTGGTGTAAATTCATTGAAACATATTGGGGCTGATTCATACAAGACATGTCAAAGGTAGAAATTTATGGAACACGGCCATAAACTTATGACTTTTTCCCCCTCCCTGACAGTATTCCTCCATAGCTCTGTACTGAGGGAGGGGGGGGGCGTTCCTCACAGCTCAGCGTCATCACTGGGCTGTAAGGAACGCCCCCTCTCTCTGTACTCGTCCATAGCCCTGTACTGTCAGAGGGGGCATTCCTTACCGCCCAGCGATGACGCTGAGCTGTGAGGAACGCCCCCCCAGTACAAGTCTATGGACTACTACTGTCAGGAAGGGCATTCCTCACAGCCCAGCTAGGCTGTCAGAAACACCCTTCTGACGGTGAATGGTGAAACTGAGACCACCGATATCTCCAGCCCCGGGGAGCGCTGTTGGCTTTCTCGCGGTATGTAAAAACAGCATATACATTAGGACGTGAAAGGTCCTCTTTAAGTTGTCTCATTGAGGTCTATGAGAGAGTTTTCTAGGCATGCTCTGTGCAGGTAGGAGGGTAGATAAATTGTGACATAATCCAATGTCAGTAGTGGATGCAATGATGGGTCAGTGATGTTATGTGTAGAGCTGTTCTACTGACTGTGATGTAAATAAGGTGACTGCTACTAAGAAAACTACTGCCGTGTCCATCAATAAGTATTAGTGGCCAGAGTGAAAATTGCATGATTTAGTACCTAAATAAAAATATAGTATATAACTCTTTAAAATATCAGAAAAAATATGTTTAACATATGGCTTTTAGCCACATTAATATAGCTAACAGACAGCTGTATAATATATTTATGGTGCAGTAGTTCACGTTAATACAACTATCATATACTACGCTAGGTTCACACCTGCGACTGGGTTTCTGTTCTTTGGGTTCGCTTGGGGACCTGAAGAATGGAAACCTAACCCACTTAAGAAGCGGTTCCCTGCGGAAACCCGCCGACCCATAGACTATAACGAAATACAGGTGCAGGTGTGAACCTAGCCTTACATATTATTGTTAATATAGCACAACAGTCACACTGTTATACCTGTCACTACAGGAAGTAGATAGAATTTTTACTAGATAGCTGTGATAGCAACTGTTGCACAACAGCTGTAGTGAGCTGGGAACTGAGCTACATGAAAACCATAGGTACAGCTCAAAGTGCATGAGATTTTAATTCAATAAAATGTCTCGAAGATAGATTAATAAAAAGTTGTTTACTAGGGGCTAAAACCCGGCACTGCACTCATAGGAGTGTTTGTTGCAGCAAGCTGCATTTAAAAAAAAAGTGCTAGGGAAGTAAAAATAAAATACCAGAAAATTCCTGGAAATGCCGCAAAAACAAACAAACAAAAAGCCAGTTCATTAGTATGGCATTTCATAAAAACCTATTGAAGAACATCTAACATCTGGACAGATTTATTAAGACTGGCGTTACATACACCTGACTGTTGTAGTACATGACTGATTTATAAAAAGGGTCCTGCCCTCCCCACTCCCCGGTCTGCCCACATTCACACAATGTGGCGAGCAATTCACAGAACGGGGGTTGTGGTGCATGTTTGGCACAAGAAGTGTAGATTATGATGTTAATCTGTTTTCCCTTAGTCCCAAAAGCAGCACAATACTGAGGTATTTCTGCCCCTGTGTGCTGATAGGACATAATGGAATTTTTAATGAACAAAGAAATGGTTAAATATTAACCCCTCCCCTCCTCAATATAAGGAAGGAATCACCAACCCCCCAATGTGTAATTAAAAATACAAATACATAACACATAGGTAGGGAGCCTTGTGCTGCTGTTGGGACTAAGGGAAAACAGATTAACATCGTAATTTACACTTCCCTTCCGTCCCACCAGCAGCACAATACTGGGGATCTAGCAAAAAGAGCCCTAGGGAGGGCCCTCTTGAAGAATAGAACTTAAAACGGAACAACCAAAGGAAATGGCCTCCGTACCCCGGTATTAAATCTATAATGATTTACAAAGGAATAGAGAGAGCTTCAAGAAGCTACAGAACTGATTTGTTCCAAAGGAACAGAATTCTTTTCTGCCCAGGAGGCTCTTGTAGAATCAGCCCGACAGACTCAGGGGGGTCTAGCCCATGTGAAGTAAAAGCCAAGTTTATGGCCTCCATAAACCAGTGGGCCAAAGTGTCTTAGAAGCCTTGAGCTCTTTATTCTTCCCAGCAAAAGATAAAAGAGGTTCTCCGACCGCTTAAAGGCAGAGATCTCTGAATATAAATTCTGGGAATTAATTTTAAATTCCTCTGGGGTTGACAGACTGGGATAGAAGACTGGTAAAGAAATAACTTGGTTCAAGTAAGATTATGAGGGTACCTTAGGGAGTAACCCTGGCATAAACCTCAAATGTACTCTATCCGGATGGAAGGATATGTGAGGTTCTACTGAAAGTAAAGCCTGAAGTTCTCCAACTCTCTTAGCTGAAGTTATGGCCAATAAAAACACTGTTTTTATTGTAAGAAATTTAACATCAACCTCTCCCAGAGGCTCAAAGGGGAATCCTATAACCCCTTCAAAACTATAGACAAATCCCATTGGGGAATTGGGTGGGTAACAGGCGGTCTGGATGCACCCCTAAAAAACCTTATAACCAGCGGGTTTATGGAAAACTGCTTACCCAAGCAGGCTGACAAGGCTGCAACTTGAACCTTCAAAGTGGAAGGACTAAGGCCTTTGTCCAAGCCGTCCTGAAGGAATTCCAGGATCTCTGGAATGGAGGTATCAGAACTCTCAAAGCCTTTGCTTGATGCCCAGGAGAAGAAGATGGTATGAATCCGGGCATAGTTATCATTCGTAGACTCTGCTCTAGTGAGAGAGAGAGTACTTAGGATGGCTCCCGAGAGTCCCTTAGATCGTAATAGGGACTGGTCAACCTCCAGGCTGTCAGATTGTAGGATTTCAGATCCTGGCAGGGACTGGACCCCTGAGACACCAGGTTCTGAATCGGGGGAAACCTCAAATATATACCATGACTCATCTTTTTGAGAAGGGAAGACTAAGACCTCCTTGGTCAGAATGGAATGATGGAGATTACAGAGACTTGGTCCTATCTGATCCTCATCAATACCCTTGGTATCATGGAGGTTTGGTGGGAATATGTATGCCAGCCTGAACCTCCAAGGGATGGACAGGGCATCCACAGCCAAGGGATTGTCCATCTTGTATAGAGCAGAACTTCTCTACTTTGGCATTGAGTCTGGTTGTCATCAGGTCTACCTCTGGATGACCCCATTTCAGGGTGATTGCTTGAAGGACCTCTGAGTGGAGAGACCATTCCCTTGGAACAGTGATGCCATAACTCAATTGATCAGCCACTATATTCAGTAACACTCGGATATGTACGGCAGAAAGATGGGTTTAGGTTCTTCTCTGCCCAACTCAAGATCTTCCCCACTTCGCTTAGAAGGGGTTGTGACTGAGTTCCTCTTTGCTTGTTCAAGTAAAGGACGGTTATCATATTGTCCGATCTCACTCGGACTGCCTTGTCTCTCAACTGGGTGACAAAGTGAAGTAGTGTCAAACGTACTGCTGGGAGTTCTCTCCAATTGGATGACACCATTTGCTTGAGGAAATTCCAGGACCCTTGGGCTGTGAGTGATGCATCCGTAGTCAACAGGGTCCAGCAAGTCTGGACTATGGACTTTCCGTCTCTTAGCAGAATCCTGCACCTGAGGGACGAGAAGGCTTCCTGACACAGGAAAAAACTTCTGTCTAGTCCGCTGGTTTTGTTATTCCAGACAATCAGGACTTCTCTCTGCAGGGGGTGAAGATGCCATAGCACCCAAGGAACTTCCTCTGCAGCAGACATCAGTCTGACATGAGCCAAGAAGCCAACGAACCAATTCTTAGGTATTTCCTGTGAGCAGGAAGAATAGGGATATGGAAGTACGCGTCCTTTAGGTTCAGAGTGGCCATGAAATCTCCTTGCTGGAGAATGGAGATCACAGACGTTTCCATACGGAATTTTTTTGTGATAGCTCTGCTGAGGTATCGTAGGTCTATTATCATCAACCAGTCTCCTGAAGGTTTTGGAACCAGGAACACTGAAGAATACATTCCAGACCCTTGACGTTGTAGTGGAACATCTTTCAAGACATGCTTTTTATATAGTCCAGTACTGAAGAATCTGGAGCCTTGTGATGGACAGCAGGGAGGCGAGAGGTCTGTATAACTCTGTCCTGGGGAGGCACAGAAAAATCTATGCCGTAACCGAACCCCCACAGGAACTTCGTGTCTTGGAGGAGGGAGAAGGTAATAGTCAGAAATCTGGCTTTCTGACTTTCCTGTCGTCACGAAAAAAAAGATGGTTGGAGTTCCCACTCAGGAACCAGGAACATCCACACGTGACCTCTTGCAGGTGGCGGTCTTTGAGGAGAGTGTCCTCTGCGACACTGTCTGCCCTGTCCATGAAAGGGCTGCGGAAGGGACTTTCCTTCCTTTCCCACTAGTTCTTCTATAATCTTATTGTGTTCTGCCCGAATAACTTACCTGGTTCGTATGGTAACACGCAGATATTAAATTTTTAGGCATAATCTGCCCTCCAAGGTTTTAACCATAGGGGTTGACGGGCAGCCTTAGTCAAGGCCCTAGACTTGGCAGATAACTTCACCTGGAGAAGAGAGGCTTCATTGAGGTAATCCGCCTCAAGGGCTATACCCTTCAAAGATCACAACAATTCATCCCAGGAGACCTCCAAATTGATATCTCTTTTTATTGAAGAGAGGCCGGAGCACAGCTTATTGGCTACCTCACTAGTGTAGACTTAAACCTAAAGGACTCAACACCACCAGACGCAGAGGATGACATCTTACCGCAAGTGTAAGAGTAAATAGCAAGAAAGCCAGAAAAAAACGCAACAACAGTACAAGTCTGTTGAACTAGAATGCCCAGCATGCACACTCTCTGCCAAACAAAGAGGCAGAGGAAAGGCAGACTTATATAGAAAAAATGAAGAGCAAAGACTCTCCCACTACACGTGACAGGTTACACAGAGATCAAAAGCCCTTTATTTCTCTTCACTTTTTTTTTTGGAAGAAAAAGGCTGCCCCGCACAGATTTTATGAAAGAAATGGCAGAAGTTAAGGAAAAAAAAGATTTCCTAGCAGTTCTACCCCTCCCTCTGCCAATACAGGCAGGGGGGAGGAAGGAGAGACCTGACTCTGAAGACCCCAAAGGAGGTTCAATGATGTCATCACGTGCACAAGCCAGCGTACTCTGGACTCCGGCGCCCCCACACATGGGAGCTGGAGAGAAGTAGCAGGAAACGCCGTGCATCGCAATAAAACAAGCAATGCAAGGCTTACATAGCCGCAAGGGTTCAGTGCGGAGACTAAAGGCAGAGCACTTGTCTGCCCTCCCATTATAAGCAACACCTGAAAAAAAGGTCTTTCCCTGCAGGTAAGCAGACTAAGCAGCAGAGGCAGGAAAGACAGACAAGGAGTTTTAACCTTTGTATTTTGTTCCAACAGGAACCAAAGGCAGAAAAAGAGTCCTCGCACAGGAGGATAGATGACAAAATAAACTCAAACAGTAGTTAGGAGGGGAAAGTCATCCAGAAAATTGAATAACCTCACTATAGGGAATGAATAACCTTTCCTCCAACTGTCCCACCAACACAGGACAAAAAAAAACACATTGGGGGGTTGGTACTTCCTTCCTTATATTGAAAAGGGGGAGGGGTTGAATTTTAACCATTTGTTTGTTCATTAAAAATTCCATTCTGTCCTACCAGCACACAGGGGCAGAAATACCCCAGTATTGTGCTGCTGGTGGGACAGAAGGGAAATGGCCTTAAACCACGTATGCCACAATGTCATCTCTCTATGCTGCAAAACTGTTGTAGAGGAATTGGTATATTTCCCTCAGTGTTTTTCCTGAAAAGATCACCAGATAAAAAGTCAGCATAAAACGTCACAAAACCTTGTCTTTTGCACACCATTTTTTTGTAATTTTAAGCTGCTCAGTCCTTGAAAAGTGGGCTTAGTTAGCCTGTTGAGTTAATGTATACTAGATCAAATCCTGCAAAGTTGCAAATATTATTAAAATATTACTCCAGCAGTTGACTGGAGGACAGAAGTGTTAGACTGAAAGATCAAACATTGTGCAACAGTTGATAAATTTTACAGCAACGTATAGTGAAGCAAACTGACTAGTGGTGAATCTCCCCCAAAGATAGCAAATGTTCACATGTGAGAAGTATTCAATATTGGTGCCATTAGTTTCAGCACAGTCCCCTTGCTCACTATATCATTTCTTTAGACCCTATTAATTTTTATCATGAGATTTCCTTATTCCCCAGTTATTGTCACTAGAGTGTTATTGGTCAGCATTTCAGCATAGTAAGACATTGATAACTGCTAGCTGCAGGCAGATACCAAAATGGCTGCAGCTAGAAGATGCATGAGAACTACCAGAGGGTCCTTATGCATTGCCTAGGTTCTGCACTACTTTAAACAGAGGAGCAGTACTGGAAAAAGAAAAAATAATAAACTACAAAGGTAAGCACTTTCGCTGTTTCAGTGCAACCAACATAACAGGACTCTATCACCAGGAAACTCAATATCAAACCAGACACAGTGCATTGTAGGGGGAATTATGCTGAACACCATCATACCTTTAGATGGTCTGATTGATGCACCATTTTCATTAAAAAACATTTTGAAAAATATGCAATGGGCATACAAGAGCCTCCAAGGGCTCTGTATTTGGGTTAGAAAGCTTAAGGCTCTGGTTCGACCCCTTTGCACTTGAGTCTCATTTGGATATTCATAAAAAAACAGCTTTTTCAAGAAAATGGTGCATCCATTGGACTATGTAAATGTATGATGGTACATGGCATAATGTCCCATACAATGTATTGTGGCTGGTTTGAAATTGTGTTTCCTGACAGATTCCTTTTAAATGAGTAGCGCAAAGAGATTGGTGCATGACACAAAATTCACTCATTGGTGCTCTTTATATCCATGTATCATACACATACTTCTTAGGGCATGCACTAGGTATAACTCAGTGTATCACTTATAAGGAGGAGATACTAGGGGGAAATCATGAAGAATAGTGTCCTAGTGTCCGGACTGCGCAATTAGTTTTTCTACCTTGAAGCAAGTGTTAAAGTATAATATAGCAGCTGAACATGTTTAAAGTGGGTGTTTGTTCATTTTAACAAGGCTGGACAGATTTGTATGGGTTTATTCAACAAAAAGATTTGGTTGTATGAGGAACATCCTCTGTCACAGGGACAAGAGTCACATTGAGGCTAAGACCCCACGTATTGAGCTGCAGCCAAAAAACGCTGTGGAAAAGACTGTGGTGGAAATGCATTACGTTTTTTTCCGCAGCGTTTTTCACAGAAAGTCCTCTGCGGACTTTCTGCTCCTATTATACATATATACTAAAAACGCAAGTGTTTCCGTAGGTAGAATTGACATGCTGCGATTTTCAATGATACTAGCATTTTTGAAATCGCACCATTTTCTGCAATGTGTGAATGGAATTAGCCAGAATCCCATCCACTTTGCAAGTAATGGGGCATGGGCCTGGAATGGAAGTCCAATCAGTTAATTGGTTGCTGTTATGGTGGGTGCAATATGACTGACTTTCATTTAAAGGGGTTTTCCGGGCAAAAAATGTTTTTTTTTAAAAAAAAAGGTCTGTTATTAATGCTATTAATGGGTTAATAAATGCACCCAAATACAGTGTTTAGAGTGATTTCTGTTTTTCTCTGGGAGCTCCTCTTCTGCATTTGTTTACATGGTGTATCTTCCTGCTGTGTACCTTCCTGTGTAACTTCCACACTAGCTCCCTCTCACCTCAATCCCCCCATCCTCTCTCCCTCCTTCCGTTACACCCCCTCCCTGTCTCTCTAGCTATCCCGCCCACTACTAGCCCTTCCCAACTAACTCAGCCCACCCCCCAACCCTCCCACGCCTGTGCAGTAGAGGCAGATTGTCGGCTACAGAACAGAAATAATAATAATAATAATAATAATAATAATACATTTTATTTATATAGCGCCAACATATTCCGCAGCACTGTACAACTTTTAGGGTTCAAGTACTGACAAAAAAGATACATTACAAAGAAATAGTCAATTCACACACTGGGACTGAGGGCCCTGCTCACAAGAGCTTACAATCTATGAGGTAGAGGGGGCGACACAAGAGGTAGCAGGGGCGGCAACAGACGTAGCATTGCTTATACAATGGTCAGACAATTTTGTAATAGAGGTTACTGTCATTACACATATATAAAGCTGTATGAGCCGTCACCAGTCATGTCCTTTAACGTGCAGATGGTGCCTGGACATATAAAGCTAGTCTGATATGGCATCATATCCTGTGAGATAATGTTGAAGCATAAACAGAGGAGGGTACGTTTTAGGGATTCTAACTAAGGAAGGGTTTACATTAGGAGTTGTGATAGGCCTGTCTGAAAAGATATGTCTTTAGTTTACGCTTGAAGCTGTGGAAATTGGGGGTTAATCTGATAGTCTGGAATAGAGCATTCCAGAGAAGTGGTGCAACTCGGGAGAAGTCTTGTATACGAGCGTGGGAGGTTCTGATAATAGAGAATGCTAGTCTTAGGTCATTGAGTGAACGGAGAGTACGGGTTGGGCGATAGACAGAGATGAGGGAGGAAATGTAGGGAGGTGCAGCATTATGGAGAGCCTTGTGAATGAGGGTGATAAGTTTATATTGTATTCTGTATTGAATAGTTAGCCAACGTAGTGACCGGCACAGACCGGAGGCATCGCTGTAGCGTCTAGACTGATAGATGAGCCTGGCCGCCGCATTCAGAATAGATTGTAGAGGGGAGAGTTTAGTAAGGGGAAGACCGATTAGTAAGGAGTTACAGTAGTCAAGGCGAGAGTGAATCAGGGCAACAATAAGTGTCTTTAGTGTATCTGTGGTAAGGAAAGGGCGGATTCTGGAGATGTTTTTGAGGTGGAGATGACAAGAGCGTGCGAGTGATTGGATATGGGGGGTGAAGGAAAGGTCTGAGTCAAACAAAACCCCGAGGCAGCGGGCATACTGCCTAGTAGTTATGGTAAGGCCGGAGACTGCAATGGAGTTATCAGGGACAGATCTATTAGATGGTGGAAACAGCAGTAATTCAGTCTTTGAGAGATTCAGTTTCAGATAGAGCGAAGACATGATATTAGAGACGGCAGAGAGACAGTCACTGGTGTTCTGTATTAGTGCAGGGGTGATGTCACGGGATGACGTGTATAATTGGGTGTCATCAGCATAAAGATGGTACCGGAAGCCAAATCTAGTGATGGTTTGTCCAATGGGTGCTGTGTAGAGGGAGAAGAGCAGGGGACCTAGGACCGAGCCCTGAGGAACCCCAACGGCAAGTGGAAGAGGGGAAGAAACAGAGCCCGCAAATGATACACAGAAAGTGCGGTCAGAGAGATAAGAGGAGAACCAGGAGAGAGCAGTGTCTGTGATGCCGACAGAGCGGAGCATAGTGAGAAGGAGTTGATGGTCAACAGTGTCAAATGCTGCTGAGAGATCTAGAAGAATAAGAAGAGAGAAGTCACCTTTGGATTTAGCCGTCAGGAGATCATTGGAGACTTTTGTGAGGGCCGTTTCAGTAGAGTGCAGAGTGCGGAAGCCAGATTGTAAGGGGTCAAGAAGAGAGTTCGCAGAAAGATAGCGGATTAAACGAGAATAGACCAAGCGTTCCAAGATCCAGAAAGCAGCGCTGGGACTATTGCACGCACCGGCAGTCAGAAAAGAGGGAGGAGCCCTCCTGCAGGAGGAAGTCTGTAAGAAAGAGAGGCAAGTATCATGGAGTGGAGGGGGGGGGGGGGGGGTAGTAGTAGTGACGTTCCGTCTCCAGAAACGGAACATCACTGGTAAGCAGAAAATATGAGTAAATATACATTTTTGATAAATTATGCGATTTCGAAAGTAGGCGGGGGGAGGGTGTTTAGATTAGTGTAGGAATTAGCTTTTATCCCAGAGAACCCCTTTAAGGGTCAACATCTTTAGAATTATTGCATGACACACTGACTACATCATCAAATGGGCACATCGTGATCTAGAATGTGGCTCTCAGTCTAGAAAAGCATTTGCACACCTGATTTAATTTCTCTAATTCAAATTTACTGTATTTATTACAGTCCACTGTAACCCAGAACTGAATTCACAGTGCTCCTGGCTACTGAGCTGATATCTCTTATTTTTGTTGTTCATTGTTTGTATAGAGCTTGTCCTGGTGATTTGTTTTCTAGGAAGAATACCATGCAATGTACATTGATTTAATCTAGGAATTCAGATAATTCCCTCATACTCCATCAGATAAGTCAGCAAGGTGTTGTCCTGCAAGCTGCTGTGATGACAAATAGCCGAAATCAGTAGTTTTTGTTGAGGCTCATGTGCAAGAATCACTGCAGGTCTCCTGCCCATTCAAAATTTGTATTGCAATAATAGTAATTGACATACTGAGGGTTTAAAATCTGCAGCATAGATCACTTTGCAGCAGTGTTGAACTGGGATTTCTAGGGCCCACCTGTGGAATTGTTTCTAGGGGCCCACCGCCAGGACCCCTGCAGATCAGCTATTACTTTGTAGCCACCTACACAGTGTGTCTACAGGTAATAACAATGCCATGCTGCTCACCCGTCATACAATGTTCACCACTGCACTAACTAAACCCACCTCTACACTATGTATGGCAGCGTGGCTCCTGGAATTGTTAACATTAACATGGCCCTTACAACTATAGTACCCACAACTGCAGTTATCAAGAATATGGTGAGTGAGCAGCCCAGCGCCCAACATGGAAACAATACTGAGATCTGTGTGTTCTGGTAAACATCTGATCTACAGGGTCCTAACAATCTAAGAGATCTACGAGAGGTGCCCCTGCTGATCAACTGTTTGAAGGGACTGTGGTGCTTTTGCATGTGCCTCTCCCCTTTACTATATACATTGCACAGATCTGTTTTATAGTGACCGTGCAATGTCATTATAGCCTGTGATAATCTCATATATCTTCTATAAAATAGGTGGGGTGTGATGTAAATAATGAAGGGGACCCACACAGTGTAATATGCTCCACAGTGGCCCCTACACAGTATAATATGTTCCACAGTGGCCCCCACATAGTATAATATGCTCTACAGTGCCCCCCCCCCCACAGTATAATATGCTGCACAGTGGGCCCCACAGAGTATAGTATATTCCACAGTGGCCACACACAACAAATTCAAGGAGTATTCCTGAGGTTCAGCACTCGAGGCCCAGGGGAGGTGACGGAAAATAACAAACACTTATACTCACCTTGCCTTACCTCTCCTGGGCATTCTCACTCTATCTGGCTGTCTTCAGCATCCTCTTTGGTCCTCTTCCTGCCTGCGACTGAGGTCACGCGCCCCAGACGTCACTGCTGGGACCTGTGATTGGGCCTCAGTGGTCATGTTTGGCGCACTGACGTATTTACGCTTGTGCGCCACAAGTGACTGCTGAGGCCCAATCACAGGCCCCAGCAGTGATGTCTGGGGTGCGTGACCTCAGTCACAGGCTGAAATAGCCCTGAAGAAGATGCTGGGAGCCATCAGAGTCCCAGGAGAAGTGAGTATAAGCATTTTTTATATTTAGTCACCTGCCCTGGGCAAGCTACCATTGCAAAGGGGCCTGGCATGTACAGACATCACATAATACCAGGTCCCTTTCCATTAACAATATGTATAGCGGTCGGGGAACCAGGCCATCTCCAAGCGGGCCGTGTACCACTCCGGATGCACTGCCTGCGACTACAGTCGTTACGCTGCCTGTTACCAGACCTCCACTGCCTATTGAAGAAAGCAGTGGGGGTCCGGTAGGGCCCACTAAAGGCACAGGGCCCATCAGGGGATTCACCGGTACCCAAGTGGTCCAGTCTGAGCCTGCTTTGCAGTGTGGATTTTAGTCACAGTATGTGGTTGACATTTATATAGATCTCATCCACTATGCAGTTCCAGTAGACTGCAGTGGGTTAGCTGCAGCAGAATTTGCAACTACTTACCATCTGTGATGCTTCCCCATGTGTCCCCAGCCTATTGTACAATAAAAGTGGCAGACAGCACTACATTATAAGTGCTTCTGTCAACCTGACAAATAGTGAATACAGCTTTGGCTGCAACTCACAATAAGATATTGAAACTAATGGATTACATATAAACTATACAATAGCTAGCTTTGTGAGATCAGTATTTTTCTAATATGTTTTTCATATAAAGTCTCCAAAAACAAATTGTATATTTTATAAATGTATAATAATAGTGTTTCTTGTCTGAGCAATCACAAGGATACAATCTAGTTAAATATCTGTCAATGCTAATCACATCTAGAATATTTTTGATGATTTTAAATAAAAATCCATCTTGGGTATAAAATCAAGTTTAGGTAAAAGTGCAAAATAAAATGTCTTTTTATGGAAAATTGTTTCATGAAAACTGGAAACTAAAAGGAAACAGTATTACTTTTATTATGTGCTTGTTTTATACCTCTGAAGTTCTAAAAGACTGAGTCACAAGATGATATAACTTATGACTTCAGTGCTGGTTTGTTTACCAAAGGATGTGTCTGGATGGTAAAGTGATCGGTGGTAAATAAAAATAGCGAGTAATGTCTACAAAGATTTCAGCTGCTCTAAAAAAAGAGTTTACTTGAAAAACAAATTCTAAAGATGAATACAAATAATAAGATTATAGGTCCAATCTGCTTTAAAAAGAAATTTTACGTAGAAATAGCTGAAAAGTTTTCAAAAATTAAATGTTGTAAAATTAAAATCTCCACTTCCTGTTGCTAAATTTTGTCAGTGGTCACATGACGGCAACAGGCTGGTAATCACAGCTTGACCACTCCCTTGCAGTAATGTGAGCTGTGATGACCTGACACCAACAGGAGGCTCAAACACTGACCGCAGTCAAGTGATTAGGGGGTCATGTTGTTAATGTTATCATAACTGAATGAAGGATATTACTTCCTGCAAAAACAGCCAGAAAGCAACAAAGTCAATTATTTTGCACTTCATATTGAATACATTAAGATTGTTTTGTTTCTATTTTATATTAGTTGCATATCTGTAACATGTCTATTGATTCTGTGATTTCCATAATTCCAAGACTTTTCCTTCTGGTGTAATTTCCACTGCAATCACAGTTCTAACTGGTTACAGCGGTCCCATGGAAGCTATATGGTCTTTACAATCTCCATTTCACTTTACAAACTTGATTCCTGCCACAAGCATATAGGTTTGCGGCAGCCTTACATCTAACATTTTGTGTGCCATTGGTTTATAGAAATTGAGGTAAACACGCAGAATTCTTTTGTAAATTGCACCAAAATTTACTAACTGTTTTAGACACTTTTCCAACTTGTGTAGAAAGGGGGCGTTGTCTCACTGGAAAGGATTATCAAACAGACACTTTGATAAATCTGGTGCAGTTTAAGGCAGGGTTCACACTACCATTGATGTCCGTTCTGATAGTGTCCGTTAAAAAAAGAAAAAAAAACAAAAAAACGGACACCTATCATAACAGACATTAACGGACACTAACTGATGTTAATGTGTCCGTTTTTTAACTGATCCAATTAATGGATTAGTTAAAAAAAACGACACATTAGCATCAGTTAGTGTCCGTTTTTTAACACTGTCCGTTTTTTTTTTGTTTTTTTTTTCTGCTTTCTGAGCATGCGCAGGAAAAAAACGGACATAAAATAACGGACAATAACTGATGGCTATCAGTTACTGTCCGTTATAAGTCCGTTACCCATAGATTTCAATGTTAAAAAAATAACGGACACTTGCTGTCCGTCAAGAATCCGTTATTTCAAACGGACAAAAAAGTCCTGCATGTAGGATTTTTTGTCCGCGAAAAAAAAACAGACTTCTGACGGATTGGGTGCAAAACGGACACAAACGGACACAATATAAAACCCCATTGAAATGAATGGAAATTTTAACGGATTTCTGGCGGTTCAGCTAGTGTCCGATGCTAAAATCTTGTAACGGACAATAGCAACGGACACTACTGACAGTCACCAACGGTAGTTTGAACGCCCCCTAAGACTGTCTAGTCCAGCTGCACTTTCCAAAATTTATACACTATTAGTAACTCTGCCCCATAGTGTACAAATGATACACAGAATTCTCCCCTTACACAACCTTTATTATGTCACTAACCAGGTTAACCTGGTATGCTGCATTATTCATAGTGCCCTTGCTGTAATGTAGTCAAGTAGGAACTAGAAATGGTTTCCTTAATGAAGAATATAAATGTGGCACATTTGAACAACAGTTTATTTGTTCACTGTTGTAAGGCAATGACAAGAAACAAATACTCAGTGTATAAGCTAAGTGCACATAATGCAATGTGGATCAAACTGCATGACAGAAACACACACTTAAGCATCTGTGAACAGGCCAGTAGATGATGAAGAAACCGGACATTACTGCTTAGGTTCCCTTATGGTGACCTTTTGCACAGTAATAAAGAGAGAGCAATGTTTTCCTATTTAGAGAGCCATTTCTAGTCCCAGTGTATATATATTTACTGCATGTCAATAATGAGTTGGACATATTGCATCGACAGGCTATGTTAATTCTTTACACATACCATTACTGGATTTCTCATCAATCGATGCTCTTATTCCACCACCGTTCATGATGCAGAGGGAAACATGGTTCCATCTCACTTCATCAGGATTCCGAATATTGTTATATATCTTAAATAAAGAAAACAGAAACCTAATCCTTATTATGTTCAATGAAGCCAGTCAAACAAAAAAAATCAGGTGAGAAGGTTATACAATGGTTTTAGAGAGTGAAGTTTTTAGGTGTTAAAATGTGGCTGTCAATTTAGGTGACTCTTTAGGATAACCTCCTATGTGCCATTTCACAAATAAGGGACTCAAAGTAGGGGTTTGTGGAATAGGGAAGTCAATGGCTGCCATCTAGGCACTTATCCCCAATACATTCCCATTAGGGTAAAACTCATAAGTCAATATACCCTCAATATATTTTTGGAATGTGAGACAAAACCAGAGTAACTAGAGGAAACCCACACATATGGAAAACATATGCAGGAGATAACCTGTGAATTGTATTGTCTCTCTGCTTCTCTGTAACTTGGCTCCACCTCCCCCCTCTCTATTAACTTCTATGGCAGCATGTAATGTGATTTCTCTTTCAACTTGTCCTTGTCCACGACAGATTTAGCAGGGAATTCCAAGTGAACAGTTGAGGGTGAGAAGCTTAGTGTGCTTCCACTTATAGTGGTTGAAGTACAGTTAAAAATGCATGCGTTTTTACTGCGTTTTTCAATACAGTTGCGGTTTTTGCAGATAACATACATATCTCCCAACTTCCAATGAGCAGAAAAAGGGACAGACTGTGTGCTCATTTAACACCACCTAATTCCAGCTTGACTCTACCCATTCCCATCCATTTCTCTTTGTGCCTCCATACAGTATAATGCCCTAACAGTCACACAAATATGCCCCCACATTATAATGTCCCCTCCAATTGATCCCACAGAATAAAGTCCCTCTTCTGGTACACCCACAGTTTAATGTCCCCCTCCAGCTGCTCCAACAGTTTAATGTCCCCCTCCAGTTTCCCCCAGTTAAATGTCCCCCTCTAGCTACCCCCATAGTATAAAGTCCCCTTCCAGCTACCCCCACATTATAAAGTCTAATAATATGTGTCCTTTGGACGCAGATGAGTTGAAACCAGGACATACCTCCTGCTGACCGGGACAGACCTAGAATCCGCGACTGTCCACCTGAACCCATGGCGATTGGGAAGTATGAAAATAAGTTAAATTAATGTGTTTTAGGCTACATGCACATGACTGTTTTTCATGGCTAGCACACTGACTCATTGATTTCCATGGCCGCATACACACGCCCATGTTTTATCACAGGCCTGTATATGTGGAACTAAGCCCAGGGCAAAACTCAGGACAGGTTGTATATCTGTCTGTTTTGTGGCCCGGGTTCATTGACAGTAGTGAATAGGACCATAGAGGCAAAGGAAACACACGGATGTCACCCATGTGCCGTCCATGCTGTTCGAAACTGCCTGGCTACATGGATATGGTGATGTGCATGTAACTTTACACTAGGTTCACACTAGCATTCGTCTCTCTGTCGTTTGGGTCCGAATACGGACCCAAAAGACGGAGAGCCCATTCGCTAAAAAAGTTTCCGTTGGTTTTATACTGAAACCGGTGAAGAGAAAAGTCCTCTGTGCAGAACTTTTCTCTCTGCCCATTTCAGACGGAATTTGTGGTGGAGTCTCCTACGGAAACTCCAACGCAGATGTGAATGTAGCCTTACTTGTAGAAATGGCAACAACATAAAAATGGCAACAAAAGTGAATTTTTTTTTCTTTCCTGATGCTTTCCTGGTTTTGTTATGGTTTTTAACTGGACCTCATTCTCTATGTGTGAGTACACCCTAATAAAGAAATAAATATCTGTCACCACATTCTAACCACTTACCATAGCATCACATATCAGATTTCCCAAGTTACACTCTCGAAATCGACACTCCAGAGAAGAACCATTTAAAAACACTATAGTTTTTCCAATTACTTGAGCAGAGTAATTATTTAATTGTTCCTTCCATTTGTTAATTTCCACTAAAAGTGCTGGATCTAGAAAAGAGATATATATAGATGTGTTACTATATACAGACATATTATAATATGATTTCCTACAGTATGACCACTTTATCACAATGTAGTTATACAGACAATGTCGCTCTATTTGACATTCACTCTAAAATCTGTAAAATTTTAATATTTGTTCAGTCGGGTACTTGAATGGACAGTGATAACTGTGCAATATGTGCGATAGGGATGTCTTTTCTACAGGGTCATGATATATGGTTTCATTATATCGCATGGAACTATACTATATACAGTAAGTGTTTTATTTCAGCTGCTGTTATTTAAGAACTTTTATTGTATGGCACTTTTATTTTGGACACTAAGTGCAACTGATATCTGGGCAGTGTTTGGAAACAGGGGCGCACCGCTAATGAGGCGAATTGAGGCGGCCGCCTCAGGCGGCACTGTCCGGGGGGCGGCATTTTTATTATTTAATGTAAACCAGCCCAGGACAGGCCGCTTTAAAAAAAAAAAAAAAACAGAGCTCAGCGGGGCCTGTCCTGGGTTGGTTTACAAGACGTCGCATCTCAGCGCAGGCGGCGATACAATGACGTCATCACGCCGCCTACTCTGAGACACAAACGTCGCGGACAAGAAGAGGAGGCGGCGGCGGCTGCATCAAAGCATCGTAGGTGAGTATAACTTTTTTTTTTATATATATAAATAGGCCGTAACCTGTTGGAGTATCCCCGGCAGGTCAGGGCCTATTTATTTACCTACCCCGTGTCTGCTCGTGGCCGCCCCTGCTTCCCCTTCTGCTATGGGCTGCAGAAAGGGAAGTGGATGCCGCTGTGAGCGGCCGTGGGCATCGGTAAGTTAGGCCACGGACCGCAAATACTACTATTATTATACTCCGGGGTCTATTCAGACCCTGGAGTATAATAATCAGAGGCCTAGGATTGGTGAGGGAACATAAAAACCAATGTTACTCACCTCCTGCGATCCGATGTAACTCCGAACAGGCTTGAGGCCTCTGGTGACGTCATCAGGTCACGTCGCCGGCCTGATCACGTGACGTGTGTGCGCAATTAAACAGGGCCGAAAGCTGCAAGGAGTGCACCGGTGTCCAGGATAGGTAAGTAACTCTGGTTTTTATGTTTGTATTCTCCCCTGGGTCTCCAATCATTATACTCTGGGGTCTGAAAAGACCCCAGAGTATAATAATAGTTCATGGGTGGTCCACTATGGGGCATAATACCCTGTGCAGGGACCACTGTAGAGCATAATACTCTGTGCAGGGGCCACTCTGGAGCATAATACAAGTGCAGGGGCCACTATAGAGCATAATACCGAGTGCAGGGGCCACTATAGAGCATAATACCGGGTGCAGGGGTCACTATGGAGCATAATACAAGTGCAGGGGCCACTATGGAGCATAATACCAGTGCAAGGGCCACTATGGAGGATAATACCAGTGCAGGGGCCACTATGGAGCATAATACCGTGTGCTGGGGCCACTGTGGAGCATAATACCGTGTGCAGGGGCCAATATGGGGCATAAAACTGTGTGCAGGAGTTGCTGTGGAACATAATACCGTGTGCAGTGGCCAATGCGGGGCATAATACCGTGAGCAGGGGCCACTATGGAGCATAATACCGTGTGCAGGGGCCGCTGCGAGGCATAATACAGTGTGCAGGGGCCGCTGTGGGCCGTAATACTGTGTGCAGGGGCTGCTGTGGAACATTATAGTGTGTGTAAATGGGGTGCTATAAACATGGGCTATGGCACCTGTTTATATTATACGCTGTTTATAGTGACCGTGTGATGTAATTGTAGCCTTGTCACATACTGTAGACATGTACAGGACGAGGCTGTAGTTACATTACATGGCCGCTATGAGATGAATTACACTATGTAAACCGAGAAGCGGTCACGGCGCTTACACAGGTACCATTCAAACAGCTGACCAGTAGGGGTCCTGGGTTTTTGAACCCCACTGATTAGTTTATTAATGACCTGGAAAACCTTTTAATTAGTTAACACCTGGGGTATTATTAATAAGGGGCACTATTTATACAGGGTACACATGGACATTATTAATATAAAGATGCACTTGGGGGTATTATTCATTATGGGGGGTTATATCATATTTTATAATTGGGGTAGCAGCAGGATGGGTGTGCAGGTGAGGACAATGTGGGTTGGATGCCTGGAAAAGTGAGGAGCCAAAGATGTCTGTGTTGCAAACTTTACAGAGACAAGTCACAGCTGGAAGAAGTGGTCATGGCGGTCCAAAGGGAAGAGAAGGAAAATGTGAAGGATTAGTCAGAGATGTCACCTGTAAGTCACAAAATGTTACTGCCCTGTATTCACCTAAATGATAGAGGATAAATACCTGAGTGATGGGGGTCTGTCTGCTGAGACCCCCACTGAGCCTGAGAATTGGGTTTTTTCCCCCCACTAGGTGGGAATCCAGCCTGGCTGCAGCCATATATAGGTGTGTCACTTGGTGGATGGACGAACCCGCGTGACTCTCATTCACTTTAATGGGAGTGCCAAAGTTACCCGAAGTCCAGTACTCAGCTATCTGCGGGGCTCCTATTATAGAGAATGGGGGCCACGTGGGCTCGTCCATCCACCAAGCAGAAGATGTGTGAAGTTACTTTCATTGTTAATGCCGTGTTGTTGATCTGATACTGAAGTAATACAGGAAGAAGAATTCTTAAAAACTGTTTTATAACTTTGTGTATTGTGTATATTGTGCGATGATAACAGTGTGTTAAACTAGTAGCATGGAAACTCAGTTTTTTTTTTTTTTTTTTTTTTTGGGGGGGGGGGGGCGTCTTTCTATAGTCCGCCTCAGGCAGCAAAGAGGCTAGGTTCACCACTGTTTGGAAATATAATATAGGTTCTATTTAGCAAAAATATATTTATATACATGCATATGGGCTTTTGCAGTTGTGTGATTTTAATTTATTTATAGATATAGCTAAGATGTCAGAGGCAGACACCCTAAAAAAGAGCATTGTACTCTGCAAAACAAGAAATACACAGGAATCAGTACTGACATATTTGGTTTACACTCTGATAAATCCAGGATCAGTGACAAATGTTAGAATATGTAGTTTAAGAAATCACCCTGGAAGGTGTTAAAGGGGTTGTCCCATTACACAGGGCTGCTAGGTACCCCAGGTCGACTTCTAGGTCCCCCAATGATCAGAAGAATGGGGAACTAAAAGTTTGTAGATTGCACTCCCGACAGCCCCATAGCTGTGAATGGAGCGCCAGTTATGCAAACGCACTGGTGTTTCATTCAGGGGAAGGATGCAATTTCAGTCCCCTATCTCCTGATTTCTGGGGAACCTAGTGATGTGACACTTCTCCCGTATCCTGTGTATCAGGGATAGGTGTCTGTAATGGGACAACCCCTTTAACCCCTTCCCGCTTGTAGCGCTGAGCATGTAGTTACCACTTAGTCATACAGTGAACGCCATAAAATATATACCGCAATGCGCAAAATAACAAATTTTGGTCACCTCGTATTGAACAAAAAGTCCTACATACCAAATATTGGTACCAATAAAATGTACAACTTACCCTGCAAATAAAGAGCCCTGACATATCTCCATCAATTAAACAGTAAAAAAGTTATAGGCACCAGAATACGGTGACCCCAGGAAAATCGTTCATTTTCAGAAAGTGACATTTTATTTGTAAAAGCAGTAACAGATAATATAATACTGTATATATATATATATATATATATATATATATATATATATATAATATGGTATTGCTGTAATCCTAATAACACACTGGACAAAGCTGCCATGTAATTTTTAATGCAGAGTGAACACCATAAAATCAAAATGCCAAAATTATGATATGTAATAAACGTACAACTCGTCACGCAAAGAATAAGCCCTCACATAGCTATGTCGACAAAAAAAATTTAAAAATTATAAATTTTGGAAGGCGGGGAAGGAAAATATGAAAAAAGTATCAAGTTATGCTGCCCTCTATGAGTATGCAGTAGTTAAGGGATTCTGATAGAAGCCTATGGACATGTTTGTAAAAAAAATACATTGTATTTTGGCTACATTAACTATGTATTTAGTTGGCATATTCATGAGCTGTGGGCTTATTTACATCTACTAAGTATGAAAATACTAAAGAATTTTAAAAAGCTCTGCCATTGGACTAAAATAATGATGAATGACACTCCATTATTGTTTGTTTGGCAAGCAAATCAGAGTCTGGCAAATTCTAGGAGAATGTTTCCTGTCTGGCTAAGAAATGGGCACTGTGGAGATTGGAGAAAGAAGACAAATGGTTTGTATTTTTTCATGGTTTCAGTTTGGTTCCTTAGTTACAGTAACATAATATACATTGTCATTGAGAAGTATTATATGCTTACGACTTTGTGGCAACAGTTCAGCATGACAATATTCCCATAAGCAAGTGAGATCCTTGAAAGCGGTTTGCCAACATTAGTGAACTTGACTGACCTGCACCAGAGACCTGATCTCTACATCAACATCCTTTGGCATGAAATGAAATGCTGACTGCAAGCCAAACCTCTTTAGCCTGTCAGGACCCAACCTCATTAACATTACTGAATAGATGTCAAACTCCTAAGCCATATTCAAAATCTTTTGGAAATCCCTCCTAGGAGAGTGCAGTCTTTTATAGCAGCAAGGAAGGGACTAACTCAATATTGAAGGGAACCTATCATCTAGATTTTCTGTTTTAGATCCCAAACTGGCTAAAGTGCTCTTAATCCGCTTTCTAGTCATGTTACTGGATAACCAAGAGGAGTTGGTAGGAGAAGGCTGCTGGAAGAGGCTGACATGCTGCTGGTGCTATACATTGCTACACTTTGAGAGTGAGAAAGCTCTTTTGCCACTACTATACTTACTCTGTAAAATGGTAGGGAGTTAATTTACTGAAACAATGATCATTTACTAGCTGGCAGCAACTTTCTCCTCCACCTCCCCTCTCCATAGATCTCTCTGTTTGAGTAGAGATGATGAAATCTATAAGGGCCGGTTCACATCTGTGTTCGGTTTCCATTCGGGGAGTCCGCTAGGGGGACCCCCCGAACGGAAACCTATACGCATAGAAAAGTGGTTTAGCTAAGGAAACCTGCGGACCCCATAGACTATAATGGGGTCCGTGTGGTTTCCGCTCGGCTTCCGCACGCAGCATGCGGAGAGAAAAGTGCTGCAAACCACTTTCCTCTCCGCATGTTTCCGCATGTTTT
Organism: Leptodactylus fallax; assembly: GCA_947044405.1. Taxonomy (NCBI): domain Eukaryota; kingdom Metazoa; phylum Chordata; class Amphibia; order Anura; family Leptodactylidae; genus Leptodactylus; species Leptodactylus fallax. The sequence continues at coordinate 3,671,989 of CAMRHE010000128.1, read as the reverse complement.
GTGCAGAAACTGAGCGGAAACCACACAGACCCCATGATTCTGTGCATAGCCCCGGAGCAAGAAGAACTAATGAGATCATGTTGGTTCTTATGGGGGTAAAGGAATAAATCACTAGCACAATGCTGCCTGCAGATCAAACTACATATTCAATATGACAGACTCCCTTTCATGGCAATGTTCTTGAACAAGATGTCCCACAAGACCATGAAAATAAATCCATATACTTTTAGCCATCTAGTTTGTCCTCCATAGGGAAACCTTGAAATAAGTACAAGATAACAAGGCTTTATCTGTGTATATCTGTGTCAGTATTGACTTCATATATCTCTTGTCTCTTATCTCTCTTCTTATATAAAAATGAGTTTCTGTCTGTTCTTTATGTGCGACCAAATGACTGGACCGATCCTCACCAAATCTGGCACACAGGTACATCAGGTATCCAGGAAGGTTTTATACTGGGTCTCAGCTCTCTAGGATGTACCGTTCCTGAGATACAGTATTCTCAAAAAATGACCTGCATTAGCCAATACAAGCCTATAAGTCTTTCACTCATATTCCAACTGCCATACACACGGTCACATGTCCCTTATCAGCCAATAGAAGCTCGCAGGCGCTTAGTCTCCACATGCACTCATATGGAAACTCCAGGTTTCCATAACAAACCCACCATTTTCTACACTACACCCTTGGCAGAGCGGTGTGTATGTAGAGATGTCGCAGAACTGTGTGTGCTATGTGTATGTAGAGATGTAGCAGAGTGGTGTGTGTATGTAGAGATGTAGCAGAGCGATGTGTGTATGTAGAGATGTAGCAGAGCTGTGTGTGTATGTAGAAATGTAGGCGAGCTATGTATGTAGAGATGTTGCAGGGTTGTGTGTGTGTGTGTAGAGATGTAGCAGAGCTGTGTGTGTGCAGAGATGTAGCAGAGCGGTGCGTGCTGTGTGTGTATATGTAGAGATGTATTAGAGCGGTGCGTGCTGTGTGTATATGTAGAGATGTAGCAGAGCTGTCTGTGCTGTATGTATGTAGCGATGTAACAGCTGTGTATGTAGAGATGTAGCAGAGCTGTGTGTATGTACAGATGTTGTGGAGCTGTTTATGCTGTGTGTATGTAGAGATGTAGCAAAGCTGTGTGTGCAGTGTCCATTATTGCACTGACAATCTCTCTCCTTTGGTTTTCAGGATACAGCAGAATATGTCGCTTATGTTGCTTAGGTTTCCATAACAACCCCGCCATTTTTCTTCACTGCTGTAAGTCAGATTTAAAGAGGCAGGGCGCTGTGGGTGACACTGTTACACAAGGTCACAGGGTGCTGTGGATGACACTATTATGGAAACTTGCAGGTTTTTCGCTGATATCCAAACTGAGATACACATGATCACATGACGTTTATGGACCAATGGAAACTCGCAGGTTCCTCAGTCTTGACATACATACAGCTTTACACCAGATTTCCATAGCAACCAACCTATGCTTATGGGGACACTACACAAACAAAAAATGAAATATACCCGTGCGAAACTGGGTCCTTCTGCTAGTATTTTATACATTCTACAGTATTTTTATGATATTGTAGTCTTTAATTGTTGGTTTAACCCCAAATAGCTTATTTTCGAAAAAAGGTGTTTTATTTAGTAAAAGCAGTAAAATATAATAAAATCAATATAAATATGGTATCTCTGTAATCGTAATGATCCGCCGCACATTTTTTAATGCAGAGTGAACACTGTAAAAACAATATGCATAAAATAATGATATATGTGTAGTTTTTTTTTTACATGGATCTCTCAAAAATGTTAATGAAAAGCTAATCAAAAATTTTATGTACCCTATAATGGTGCCAGCCGACAGTAAAACTTGTAATGCAAAGAATGAGCCAGCACAAGAAAAATAAAAAAGTTATGAATTTAGGAAGGCGATGGAAAATATGAAAAAAGTCTCCGAGCATTAACATGCAAAGTACCCTGCATCATTAAACGCTTTTTCAATAGGAGTAGTATTTCAGTGTAAAATATTCCTGTACAAATAAACACATTTACATATAAGTGTAGGTAGTCATCTCATTTCTTGGTGTGTACTGGACCAGGAGGACAAAGATAATCACTGATCTGCTGACTAGGAACTTCTGAACATATGGTTCTACATGCATTCTCACTTTATAGATGAGTTATAAAAGTAATATTTTGCTAACCTTCAGGAATGCTGCTGTCCAGTAAAATTGGATTTCCAGAAGAATGTAAAACATTTCCTTGTGCATCAAAAGTAACATTTAAGTAGCCAAGATATTTTCCAAAGGCATATGCTTGAACAACTGGCACAGATCGACCTTCATCAGAATTTACTATAAAGGGATACTTCCCGACAGGTACATCGTTGGATGGTGGGTCCCCTGCAATCATACTGACATTTACCAATGTAAAATAGAGTCTGACAAAACTTTTACTAATAAAGAGGACTTTTTCCCACCTCCACCAACTCCGGCAATTTACATCCTTTCATAGGTGCTGCCCATAGAATTTTCAATGCAGTTAGTTTCAACACTGCCAACTAATGGCACTGATTGCTTGAGAACAGAGGGAACTAGAGGATACATTGCAACTTTGCCAGAACCAGTGAAGCGGCACCTATTAAAGGATGCAAAGAGGTGGAAGTGGTGAAGGATCCTCTTTAAAGAGTGAGTATTATGTACATCAACAGACTAAGCACCCGATATGGTCCTTAAACATGTACTTGCACATATGTATATGCATACATATATACAGTACATATACACATACACAGTCTGTAGCTAGAAAGAGGTAAATAACACTGGATACAAAGCTTACTGCACTACATCCATACAGTGGGGAAAAAAAAGTATTCAGTCAGCCAACAAAAGATGAGAGAGGCCTGTAATTGACATCATAGGTAGACCTCCACTATGAGAGACAAAATGAGAAAACATATCTAGAAAATCACATTGTCTGATTTTTTAAGAATTTATTTGCAAATTATGGTGTAAAATAAGTATTTGGTCACCTACAAACAAGCAAGATTTCTGGGTAAGACATACAAGACCACTGATAATCTCCCTCGATCAGGGGCTCCACACAAGATCTCACCCCGTGGGGTCAAAATGATCACAAGAACGGTGAGCAAAAATCCCAGAACCACACGAGGGGACCTAGTGAATGACCTGCAGAAAGCTGGGACTAACGTCACAAAGGCTACCGTCAGTAACACACTACACCGCCAGGGACCAGGGCGACTGATCCGTGTACATGAAAGAATGAATGGAGCCATTGTGAGATTTTGAGTGAAAACCTCCTTCCATCAGCAAGGGTATTGAAGATGAAACGTGGCTGGGTCTTTCAGCATGACAATGATCCCAAGCACACCGCCAGGACAACGAAGGAGTGGGTTCGTAAGAAGCATTTCAAGGTCCTGGAGTGGCCTATCTAGTCTCCAGATATCAACCCCATAGAAAACCTCTGGAGGGAGTTGAAAGTCCGTGTTGCCCAGCAACAGCCCCAAAACATCACTGCTCTAGAGGAGATCTGCATGGAGGAATAGGCCAACATACCAGCAAAAGTGTGTGCCAACCTTGTGAAGACTTACAAAAAAACGTTTGACCTCTGTCTTTGCCAACAAAGGATATATAACAAAGTATTGAGATGAACTTTTGTTATTGACCAAATCGTTGATTGTAATGTCAATCTGTATTCCCTTAGTCCAGACAGCAGCACAATATGGGGTATCTCTGCCCCTGTGTGTTGTTTAGGACAGGTGGAACCTTTAATTAGCACCAAAAAGGTGCCTCCTACTAGCCCTATAAGAGGGCACAAGAGACCTCCCTCCACTGTGTAAATTATAAAGTAACAGGAAACAAGCTTCTAGGGAGGGGAAGCCTTGTGCTGCTGTCTGGACTAAGGGAATACAGATTGACATTACAATCAACGATTCCCCTTACGTCCGACAGCAGCACAATATGGGGAGATAGCAAGTAATTCCCCTAGGGAGGGTTTCCTCGCCTTACAACATCAAGGACTGACCAAAGGCAGTTGTCTGGAAACTGCGGATGTCCAATGATAATGTTTAACAAAAGGTCAACTGAGATGACTATGATGCAGCCGCACAAATCTGGTCCAATGGTAAGGACCGATACTCAGCCAAAGAAGTCGACCACCCAGGTCGAGTGGCCGTAGAAAGACTGCAGGGAATAACTCCTGAATAAGAAAGGAAGACTTAATTGTCTCCTTGATCCATGTGCATAGAGTAGGCTTGGAAGCCTTGAGGCCTCTGTTTTTACACTGCATATCAATTAGTAGGCTTTCGGCCTTCTTAAGCGGTTGAGTGTGGAATAGGTAAATCCACAGACACCTTACCACATTTAAGGTGTTGAGCTTTTCTTCCTCCTCAGAGGTTGGAGAGGGGAAAAACACAGGTAACGAAATTAGCTGATTGCTATTATAGTATGAGGGGACCTTAGGGATAAACCCAGGCAAACCTAAGGTGCACCCTATCTGCAAAAACAAAATGTACGGTTCTCTATAAGAGAGGGTCTGGAGTACCCCTACTCTTTGGCAGATATAATAGCCAACAAGAAAGTGGTTTGTAGGCTAAATATTTTATCCCCGTAGTCTCCAAGGGTCCAAATGGAGGACCGCACAGGCCTGTAATGACTACCGCAAGGTCCCACTGGGTATGATACTGAGGGCTTTAGCCTCATTGCCCCTTTAAGGGACCTTGCAACCAGAGGATCCTGAGACAGACGTCTGTTCAAATGAGCGGAGAGGGCCGCAATCTGCACTTTCAAAGTGGCAGGGGCAAGGCCCTTATCCAAACCGTCCTGAAGAAAATATCAGCCGTTGAAGGTTCTAGATTATTAATACCCTTCTTGGAGCACCACTCCATGAAAATCTTGGCTGTCCTCTGGTAGTTCTTATTGGTAGATTCTGCTCTTGCAGAATAAAGGGTCTTCAGGACGGCCTCTGACAGTCCTCTATCCTGCTGTAGGGACTGCTCAACCTCCAGGCTGTCAGGTTGAATCTCCAGAGATCCTGGCACTTCAGAGATCCTTGGGAAACCAGGTTCTGGATGGGGGGAAGCCTCCAATATATCCCTCGACTCATCTCCATGAGTTGGGAAAAAACCAAGCTCTTTTTGGCCAGAATGGAATGATGGCTATCACAGAGACTTGGTCCTGTCTGATTTTTATTAATACCTCTGGTATTATTAGAATTGGAGGGAAGATGTATGCCAGCCTGGACCTCCAAGGGATGGACAGGGCATCCACTGCCAAGGGATTGTCCTCCTGGTAAAGGGAACAGAACTTCTCCACCTTGGCGTTGAGTCGGGTTGCCATGAGGTCTATTTCTGGAAGACCCCTGTTCAGGGTAATCTGATGAAAGACTTCTGGATTGAGTGACCATTCTCCTGATACGGCATAACCCCGACTCAACCGATCCGCTACTATGTTCAGGGAGCCCTTGATGTGAACTGCGGATAAATGGGTTAGATTTTTCTCTGCCCTTGTAAATATCAGATCTGCCTCCCTAAGGAGGGTTGGTGATCTGGTGCCTCCCTGTCTGTTCACGTACAGCACTGTGGTCATGTTGTCTGACCGGATTTTGACTGCTCTTCCTGGGAAGAGGCAAGCAATAGAGTAAGGCACAATATACGGCTCTGAGCTCCTTCCAGTTGGACGAGGTCCTTTTTTCAGGAGCGCTCCAGACTCCCTTTATGGAGTTTTCGTCCAATGGGCTCCCCATCCCGAGAGGGATGCATCTGTAGTCAACAGGGTCCAAGAAGGTTGGACCGTGGACCTTCCGTCTTTCAGGTGCAACCTCCACTTGAGGGAACAAGACGGGTCCTGGGGGAGAGTCGAATTTTCTTGCTGAATGTAAGAAGGAAGCGATCCCAAGCCTCTAGTAACTCCTTCTGGAGGGGATGTAAGTGCCACAAGGCCCATGGGACTGCCTCCACTGAGGAAGACATCAAGCCCAGGATCTTCATCAATGTTCTGATGGAGGCTATCGGCTTTTTGAAGAGGTGCCGGACTGCCGCAACCAGCTTCTCCTTCCTTGCTGGTGTCAAGGAGATTTGCAGGCGGACTCAATCTAGGAAGTAGTTTTCTCAGAGGAACTTCCTTCGAGTTGAAGGGATCGTTTTTGACTTCTCCCAATTTATAAGCCATCACTGGAACATAGAGGAGCATAAGCCTAAGCCAGAGGCTCAAAATACAAGCAGCAAAAATCAATTCTATATTTTGCCTTTAAATTTTAAATTTCCAAACTTACCGCACTTTTTCCGAGAAAACCGGAAGTAGGGCGCGGTGGTGCGCAAAGGCTTCCTTCCCCTGGGAACACGGAACCGGAGAAAAGTTCCGACCGAGGAGGTTCCCCGCTTACTTCCGGGATCGCGCTGCCTGCAGACGGATGCCGGATAATACTGCGCTGCGGTGCGAAGGCCCAAAGGACCGGAGGTTTTTTCTTTGGGACCGAGGTATCCCAAAAAGGTAAGCCAGGAGTAACTAAAACCCCTAGCAACGGGAGGTCACAAGAGACCTCCGTCCACCTGTTCCACACAGGACAGAAAAAAACACAGTGGAGGGAGGTCTCTTGTGCCCTCTTATAGGGCTAGTAGGAGGCACCTTTTTGGTGCTAATTAAAGGTTCCACCTGTCCTAAACAACACACAGGGGCAGAGATACCCCATATTGTGCTGCTGTCGGACGTAAGGGGAATACTTATTTTCCACCATAAAAATCAAACAATGTGATTTTCTGGATTTGTTTTCTCACTTTGTCTCTCATGGTTGAGGTCTACCTATGATGTCAATTGCAGGCCTCTCTCATCTTTTTAAGTGGGAGAACTTGCACAATTGGTGGCTGACTAAATACTTTTTTTCCCCACTGTAGATACGGCTCTTGTACAATGAGCTCGAACAAACTGGGGGGGGGGGGTCTAACCCCTGTAAAGTGTTGTTTTTGTTATCTGAATAAAATATTTATATTTATGCCAATTGTTTTTGTTTATTTTTGTTCAGCATATCCATATAGGTTACCTGTAAAGTGAAAGCCAATTTTATGGCTTCATTAATCCAGTGTGCCAAGGAGGCTTTAGAGGCCTTGAGCCCTTTATTCTTCCCAGCAAATGGTACAAAAAATTCTCTGACCGTCTAAAAGGCCGAGATCTCTGAATATAAATTCCAAAGCATCTGGCCACATCCAGGGAGTGAAGTTTAACTTCTTCCAGAGATGACGGGCTAGGATAGAAAACTGGTAATGAGATAATCTGGTTTAGGTTAGAATATGAGGGTACCTTAGGGGGGAACCCTGGCATAAACCTTAGTTGTATTCTATCTGGATAAAAGGATATGTAAGGTTCTACTGAAGATAAGACCTGGAGTTCACCAACTCTCTGAGCTGAGTGTGAAAGATCCTCAGCGTGTCAACACCGCATTGGCCCACACCTGAGTCTTCTTTCATATAAAACCCCACTCACCGCCAGTGAGTGCTGGGTTCACAAGATAAATACAAGACAAGCTTTCTAAATTTTATATATTTATTAACCCCTAAATGGGTCGGTATTAACATCTAACACATGCAGTTCAGAACAGATATGTAGATATATACAAGCATTAACAGTTACTAGTTACAAGATACAGTGCAATAAAATAAAAGGGAGTAAAAGTGAAATAATTACTTTACCACGCATCTCCTTGATGTGGCTCTATAGTCCAACACTCACACATGGCATGTGTGAGTAACCAGTGGAGGCTTCTTAGCATGTGGCATCAATACAACAATCCAGCCTGCATGCTCTTCACAGTGGTCTGTCTGTAATCTCCTGTAGTCTGTCTGTAAAAACTCTCTCACTGGCCTCTTACCTCATCTTTTATACCCTTGATGACACCACCCAGAATGAGGTCACCGGCGACGGCAAGTCTGATTGAGTAATGCACTCAAGTCCAGATTCTTTGTACAGAGCTGAGACCAAGTGAAATGATACAATGTTATCAACCATGTCTGATCTACCAGCTCAGGCTGACCAATGCATGTTTGTTTGATCACTCAGGGCTGTGTAGGAATACAATGGAGCCCTGCTGGGATGGATACAAAGCCCTATTGTTCCAGTCTGGCCACTATTGGCAATATACCTATGAGTAGGCTGTGCACATTATGAATGAATGGAAGAAAGCGGTAGATACGATACCCAGAGATCAAAATACATCTCTGAGTTATAGCCATATTTAAGTGGAATCATCACACTGAGGTTATGGCCAAAAGGAACACTGTCTTTAGTGTGAGAAATTTAATCTCAACCTCTTCTAGAGGCTCCAAGGGGGAAATCACATAACCTCTTTGGAACAGTAGATAAATCCCATTGAGGGATTGGGTCGGTAACAGGCGGTCTAAGCCTGAATGCACCCTTAAAAAATCTTTTAACCAGCGGGTCTGCGGATAGCTACTTATCTAAGCAGGCTGACAGGCCAGCAACCTGAGCTTTCAAAGTGAAAGGGCTAAGGCCCTTATTCAAGCCATCCTGAAGGAATTCCAGGATGTCTGGAATGGAAGGATTCAAGCTCTCAATTCCTCTACCTGTTGCCCAGGAGAGGAAGATGTTTTGGATCCTGGCTTAGTTTTTATTTGTAGACTCTGCTCTAGTGAGAGAGGGAGTGTACTTAAGACGGCTCCTGAGAGTCCCTTAGATCGTAATAGGGACTGGTCAACCTCCAGGCTGTCAGATTGAAGGATTTCAGATCCTGAGACACCAGTTTCTGAATTGGGGGAATCCTCCAATATATCCCGTGACTCATTTGAACGAGTTGGAAAAACCAAGCTCTCTTTGGCCAGAATGGAACGATGGCGATTACAGGTCTGATTCTCATCAATACCCTTGGTATCATGGAGATTGGAGGGAATATGAAAGCAAGCCTGAACCTCCAAGGGATGGACAGGACATCCACAGCCAAAGGATTGTCCTCCTTGTATAGAGAGCAGAACTTCTCTACCTTGGCACTGAGTCTGGTTGCCAACAGGTCTATCTCTGAATGACCCCATTTCAGGGTGATTGTTTGAAAGACTTCTAGATGAAGAGACCATTCCCCTGGAACTCAATTGATCCGCCACTACATTCAGTGACCCTCGGATATGAACGGCAGAAAGATGGGTTAAGTTCTTCTCTGCTCAACTCAAGATCTTCCCCACTTCGCTTAGAAGAGGTTGTGAAAGAGTTCCTCTCTGCTTGTTTAAATAAAGGACAGTTGTCCGATCTTACACGGACTGCCTTGTCCTTCAACTGGTCAGCAAAGTGAAGCAGTGCTAGTCGTACTGCTTGAAGTTCTCTCCAATTGTACGACATCATCTTCTCTAGGGAATTCCAATGCCCTTGGGGCGGAATGTCATTCAGATGGGCTCCCCAACCTGTGAGTGATGCATCTGTAGTCAACAGGGTCCAGTAAGGATTGACCGTGGACTTTCCGTTTTTTAGCTGAATCCACCACTTGAGGGACGAGCGGGCTTCCTGAGAAAGGAAAAAACTTCTGTCTAGACCGCTGGTTTTGTGATTCCAGGCCGACAGTACTTCTCTCTGCAGTGGGCGAAGATACCATAACGCCCAAGGGACTGCTTCTGCAGCTGATGACATCAATCCCAATACTTTCATGCCTGTCCTGATGGTGATTGGCCAAGGAACCAGCAGGAATTTTGCGGCCTTGAGGATTCTTTCCCTTCTGGAGGGAGGAAGGGATATTTTCATTAGGCCTGAATCGAGTATGAACCCTAGAAATGTTTTCTGGGTTGCTGGTAATATTTGGGACTTTCCCCAATTTATAATCCACCCCAATTGTTGGAGGAAATTTAGCATGATGGATAGATGCTGAAGTAGGCCTTCTCTTGAGAGAATTTTAATAGCCAGTCTTCCAGATAAGGAACAATCGTGATCCCCTGGATTCTCAGTGACTCAGCTACCGCAGATACCACCTTTGTGAATACGTAGGGTGCTAACGTTATCCTGAATGGAAGTGCGGTAAATTGGAGTTGTCTCAGCCGATCCTCTACAACCACTGCAATTCTTAGGTATTTCCTGTGAGCAGGAAGAATAGGGACGTGGAGGTGCACGTCCTTTAGGTTCAGAGTGGCCATGAAATCTCCTTGCTGGAGAATGGATATCATACACGTTTCCATACGGAATGTTTGTTTTTTTTTTGTTTGATAGCTCTGCTGAGGCATCGTAGGTTTATTATCATCAACCAGTCTCCTGAAGGTTTTGGAACTAGGAACACTGGAGAATAAATTCCAGACCCTTGACGTTGTGATGGACAGCAGGGAGGCGAGAGGTCTGTATAAATCTGTCCTGGGAAGGCACAGAAAAAACTATGCCTGAACCGGACTGGATTATCTCCAAGACCCATGAATCTATTACCCCCACAGGAACTTCGTGTCTTGGAGGAGGGAGAAGGTAATAGTCATAAATCTGGCTTTCTGATTTTCCTGTCATCATGGAAAAAAAGACGGTTGGAGTTCCCACTCAGGAACCTGGAGACTGTCCTCTGCGACGCTGTCTTCCCTGTCCACGGAAGGACTGCGGAAGGACTTTCCTTCCTATCCCACTAGTCCTTCTATAATTTTATCGTATTTTGCCCGCAAATATAAAATTTTGAGGCATAATTCGCCCTCCAAGATTTTAACTATAGGGGTGACAGGCAGCCGAAGTCAAGGCCCTAGACTTGGCAGATAACTTCACCTGGAGAAGAGGTTTCATTGAGGTAATCCGCCTCAAGGGCTATACCCTTCAGAGAGGACAACAATTTGTCCCGGGAGACCCCCAAATCGATATCTCTTTTTAATGAAGAGAGGCCAGAGCAAAGCTTCTTAGCTACCTCACTAGTAGCGATACCAATCAAACACTGTGCAGAGAAAGCCACATACGCTTTCCTTAGGGAGCACTCTGCCTGGTGGTCTATGGGATCCTGAAGGCTAAACCTGTCCTCAGAGGGTACAAGTGTTCGCCTGGATAATTTGGCGACCGCCATGACAAGCTTAGGTGGTGGACCCAAGTCCCAACTGGTCCTCAGCTATTGGGAAGAGTGTCTTGAACCTCTTGGATAACATGCAGGAGTTCTCTGGGTGTTTTCACTCGGTGGACATAGTTCTTTTAAGCATGTCGTCCACTTTGAAGGCCCTAGGCCCCCTAGAGATAGCACTAAAGGCTTCCCCACGTTAACATCATGGTCCCTTGACCTGATGGATTTCAATAATATCTGAATTTTCTCCAGAGGAAAAAGAAGTTTTGCTATATCCGTATCTTTATACTCAGATGAAGAATTAGCTTCCTCTAAAATCCTGAATACCTCATCAGATCGTATGACAGAAGTGGATGCCTCACTGTGTCTGGGACTCTCAGACAAGTGAGTTAAGAACTCTTTCAAGTCCTTCATGGTGTCCTGAATACTCCTTGACCCAAATAACCACATCTCTAATTGTGGATTCCACAGAGGGTTTTTTTTTTTTTGAGTGGCATTGATGGCATGTATTGAATTTGTAACCGTCAGGCAAGGGAATTTCATGGGAGCGACAGGTTAGATGTTTGCGCCAAGACGCAGACTTACCTGGAGGACTCATCACCACCAGACGCAGAGGATGACATCTTACCACAAGTGTAAGAGTAAATAGCAAGAATGCCAGAAAAAAAACGCAACAACAGTACAAGTCTGTTGAACTAGGATGCCCAGCATGCACACTCTCTGCCAAACAACAAAGAGGCAGAGGAAAAAAAGCAGCAGACTGCTGTGACAGGTTACACAGAGAATAAAAGCCCTTTATTTCTCTTCACTTTTTTTTTTTTTTTTTTTGGAAGACAAAGGCTGCCCCACACAGATTTTATGAAAAAAATGGCCAAAGTTAAGGAAAAAAAAGATTTCCTAGCAGTTCAACCCCTCCCACTGCCAATACAGGCAGGGGAAGAAGGAGAGACCTGACTCTGGAGACCCCGAAGGAGGTTCAATGATTTCATCACGTACGCAAGTCAGCGTACTCTGGACTCCGGCGCCCCCACACACGGAAGCTGGAGAGAAGTAGCAGGAAACACCATGCATCGCAATAAAACAGAGTTCAGTGTGAACACTTAAAGGCAGCAGACCTGTCTGGCCGCCCATTATAAAAAAAGGCCTTTCCCTGCAGCTAAGCAGACTAAGCAAAGGCAGGAAAGACAGACAAGGAGTTTTAACTTTTGAATTTTGTTCCAACAGGAACCAAAGGCAGAAAAAGAGTCCTCACGCAGGAGGATAAACAAAACAAACTCAAACAGGAGAGAGGAGGGGAAAGTCATCCAGAAATCTGAATAACCTCACTATAGGGAAGGAATAACCTTCCTCTATCTGTCCCATCAACAAAGGACAGAAAAAAACATGCTCGGGGGTTGGTACTTCCTTCTTTATATTGAGGTGTGGGATGGGTTACAGTTAACCATTTATTGTTCATTAAAAATTCTATTCTGTCCTGACAGCACACAGGGGCAGAAATACCCCAGTATTGTGCTGCTGGTGGGACGAAAGGGAATGGTGCTGTTTCCAGAAGGATACATACATGCCAAAGCAAAGTGTACAAAAAATGTCCTTCTCTAATCTGGAAGATATTAGAGGTACTTATAGTGACATGAAAAGATCTAAGGCTGGATAAACATTGGATGGAAACACTGCTGAATTTCCATCAGAGAAATGCTTCGTTCACACCTGCTCTTGCTGTCCGTCCGTTGCCAATCCAGTGAAAATCTCGGCGAACTGGATTGGCATCGGATACAGACCGGTCAGCGGCGCATTGGTTAAAAACCCATTCATTTGAATGGGTTTTTAAAGCAATGCGCGGGTGTGCGCTTACACCCTCTGCGCTGCCAATCCTTTTTTTTCGTCGGAAACAAAGTCGGACACGCAGGACTTCGTGTCCGACGAAAAAAAAAGGATTGGCAGCGCAGAGGGTGTAAGCACACACCCGCGCATTGCTTTAAAAACCCATTCAAATGAATGGGTTTTTAACCAATGCGCCGCTGACCGGTCTGTATCCGATGCCAATCCAGTTCGCCGAGATTTTCACTGGATTGGCAACGGACGGACAGCAAGCGCAGGTGTGAACCCACCCAAACTCAGCAGCATGTTTCCGTGAAAGCTTCAGTGGCAAAAATCTTCCACAATTGGATGGTTTTGCTGCATCATACCTGCAGAGATTGCATGGGTCATTGCAAAGACTGAAAGTCCTTGGTAAAACCCACAGCAATAATTCACATGGTGTGTATTTGCATCAACTATGCCACTACTGTACATAGCAATGGTTAAAGGGGTATTCCAATGAACATAATTATATCTATATTTGTAGATAATTAAAAGTTAAACATTTTTGCAAATTTAAGTAGTTAAAAATTCTGCAGTGTTTTAAAGATTTTCTCTAACCATCTTAGTGGTGACAGTCTGTGGTCTTGATCGGTTGCCAATGGATATGACCACAAATGCAGAAACTTTCTATGGTCTGGGACTTGTCAGGAACCCAGCAATGATTTTCTTATTGTAGCCAGGTTATTAGGCAGGGACACTACATGTATCAGAAGATATCATGGCCACTATAAGGACATCATAGCTGATTTTCTGACCTTAGAAAGGTCCTGCATTCATGGTCGTATCCATTGGCAACCTATCAAGACAACAACTTGTGACCATAAGATATTTAGGGAAAATCTTTGACTCTGCAAAATGTTTAATTACTTATATTTGCAAAAATGTTTAACTTTTAACTATCTACAAATTTAAAAATGCTTATGTTCATGGGAATACCCCTTTAAGCCACCTTGAAGTCCACCCTATATGTCCTAAATCTTAGTATTCTAAGACCTTGATATCTCAGCTTCGCAAGCCATAGTTAAGAAATACAATTGGAATAGAAGATTGGTCTGAGTATATAACAAAAGCTGTTAAAAATAACATTTTGTGAACGTATAGTACTAACCTGTATAAAGAAATGTATTTGTGTGCCCACCTACTACTATGTCAACTCCTCTCACTTTTTGAGCAATGAGCTTATCAGTTTCAAAGCCTGAGTGTCCCAGTGCTATAACTTTGTTTACACCAAGAGATAACACTTTAGAAACCTCAAGTTGTAACACAGAAATTTCATCTTCAAATGTGAGATGCGGACCTGAAACACAAAGTATAGAAATAAGTAAGCAAAACAGAAAAAAATGCAATATCCTTGATGTTTTTTTATCATATTATTTGGGCAAAGGTCATATCAGGACTTGCAGCTCACAGCTACTGAAGAGTCAGACTTATATATGCTTGCATGCTCAAAGTGCACAATAAAGGTATGCAAAACTTAGTTATGTACCTGTAAGTCTGTAATATGTCACACAGACATGTAGTGGTGACAAATGTGGCTCACTAGACCCCTGTTCTCTGTATAGATCAGTAAACCATACAGAAGGGACATATCCTTAAAGGGGTTTCTCATTAATAACATTTATCCAACATTCACAGCATAGAGGATGAATGATCAATGGGAGTCTGACCATTGAGACCACCTGTGAATTAGGGATAAGTGGAAACATTACAAAATATTTGTACATTTGTGTTTGATTATAAATAACTGTATTTCCATTGTCACCTGCATAACATATGGATGTTCTTTTAAACGGACCAAACCACTGGAGAATGGATGCTGAGTTGATGGTATGACCCTGATTGAGGGAGTTCTGGGAAGGGGAGGAGACAGCTGAACTTTAATATTTCCCTTATCCATGCACCAGAATAAAAATCTATACCAGTTAAAGTGAAATTTGTGATTTTTATACACCAGTGTGGAATTTAGGCCTTCATGTTAGAAGCCCATAGTAGAGCCATTCTGGAAGGTTTGACCTTCATATTACTACTGCTATTTACTCTTTGAAATTACTACTTAATACACACGTGGACAAAATTGTTGGTACCCCTCGTTTACTGAAAGAAAAACCCACAATGGTCACAGAAATAACTTGAATCTGACAAAAGTAATACTATATAAAAATTCTATGAAAATGAACAAATGAAAGTCAGACATTGCTTTTCAACCATGCTTCAACTGAATTTTAAAAAAAAGAAAACTCATGAAACAGGCCTGGACAGAAATGATGGTACCCTTAACTTAATATTTTGTTGCACAACCTTTTGAGGCAATCACTGCAATCAAACGATTCTTGTAACTGTCAATGAGACTTCTGCACCTCTCAACAGGTATTTTGGCCCACTCCTCATCAGCAAATTGCTCCAGTTGTCTCGGGTTTGAAGGGTGCCTTTTCCAGACGGCATGTTTCAGCTCCTTCCAAAGATGCTCAATAGGATTTAGGTCAGGGCTCAAAGAAGGCCACTTCAGAATAGCCCAATGTTTTCCTCTTAGCCATTCTTGGGTGTTTTTAGCTGTGTGTTTTGGGTCATTATCCTGTTGCAAGACCCATGACCTGCGACTGACACCAAGCTTTCTGACACTGGGCAGCACATTTCTCTCTAGAATCCCTAGTCTTGAGATTTCATTGTACCCTGCACAGATTCAAGACACCCTATGCCAGTTGCAGCAAAGCAGCCCCAGAACATAACAGAGCCTCCTCTATGTTTCACAGTAGGGACAGTGTTCTTTTCAAGATATGCTTCATTTTTCCATCTGTGAACATAGAGCTGGAAATTTTCAATTTTTGTCTCATCTGTCCATAGGACATTCTCCCAGAAGCTTTGTGGCTTGTCAACATGTAGTTTATATATTATTACTTTTGTCAGATTCAAGTTATTTCTGTGACCATTGTGGGTTTTTCTTTCATTAAACAAGGTGTACCAACAATTTTGTCCATGTGTGTATATGGCAATAGAAACATGTTAAGATATTTCTGTGTAAGCTGTTTCCTTATTTTCAAAGAAAGTACAAGAATTAGTCCATTTACCTGGATTAGATAAGACTGCAGTCTCTTTGGAAGTGTATCCAACTATTGCAATTTTTTCACCACCAACATCCAAAATCTTATATGGTTGAAAATATCCAGTAATGTTAGATGCAATGTGGTTGTCCGATTTAATGTTGGCACTCAGAACAGTAAAATTTACGTTCAAAAGGAATGGGCTCAGAAGTCCTGCTACTCCGTTGTCAAATTCATGATTTCCCAAAGCCTAAACACAAAAGAAGATTGATACTGCTGTAATATAAGGAATATGAAAAGACAGATCAACAATTCAGCACGTTATTAAAAGTCCATCATTTTATTAGTAAACCATTAAAATCCATGCATAGAAACAGATTAGCACAAATACATACAATCCATGCAGGGCAACCTTGGGGAATGCTGGTTAATGCCTTTCAGACCTACTGATCTTTAGTCATAACCATTGTTTTATTACCAGGGCAGAAAGGAGCTACACCAAGGCAAATATAAACCGCACCTCTTGGACCTGGGAGTACCAGTGCAATGTGCAACGTTTTAAATAAATACTGTGTATATTAAAAATTTATAGCACAATTAAAAACATAAAGACAAGAAACAAAACCTCACTTATAATTCATAATGCAAGATAAGGTCAGTAGGGCAATTCAGGCCCTGTGAGGGGGTGGTATCCAGCAGGAATATCCAAAATGAGAAATCCAAAAATCCAAATTGAGGAAAGCATGCCTCCAGTCTCTTCCCTTCAATGGCTGATTAATCCTCTCAAAGGCACTGAAAGTAAACCCAGTAAGATTTTGTGTGCTTGGACTCAATTTATTAAAACTGGTGTATTGTATGCAAGTCTTAAAAAGGTCCTGACTGGCGTAGGGAGTGAGGTTTATGTATCATAAGTCAGTCGGAAGTCCCTATATCCCAGAATGGAAAACTACGCCAGTTAGAAAAGTGCAGATTTCCATTATAACTCACACCAGAAAACTGAGAAGCAAGGTGCAGAATGTAGGTTCTGGCACACGATTAGCACGAGAAAGGGCCTTGCACAAAATGTGCACCACAATATCATCCCTCTATGCCAGTGTATTAGCCTAGAGGAATTGATGAATTCCACCCATTGGATGGATTACTGGTCTCTGGATTATTCAAGTCTCTAATGTGTTCCTGCATTCTAGTTTTAAGCTTTCTGGTTGTACAACCAATATAATAACAACTGACATATGCATATCTCCCAACTTTCAAACGATAGAAAGAGGGACAGAATGTGCGCATAGCAAATTTAGATCCACCCACTTATAGGCTGACTCGCCCATTCCCATCCATTTCTTTTTGTGCCTCCACACAGTATAATGCTCCTACAGTTACCCTATCATTATATGCCCCCACATTATAATGTTCCCTGCCAATTGACCCCACAGTATAAAGTTCCTTTCCTGGTGCTACAGTTTAAGCTAGGGGAAACTAGAGGGGGACATTAATGTCCTACAGCTTCCCCCATTTTAATGTCCTCCTCCAGCTTCCCCCATTTTAATGTCCCAGTCCAGCGACCACCACAGTTTAATGTCCCCCCTCCAGTTGCCCAAGCTTAATGTCCTTCTCCAGCTGCTCCCAGTTTAATGTCCCCCTCCAGCTGCTCACAGTTTAATGTCCTCCTCCATCTGCTCCCAAAATTTAATGTACCTCTTCATCTGCCTCCCCCAGTTTAATGTCCCCCCACAATCTGCCCCCAAATTTTAATGCCCCCCTCCATTTTCCCCCAAAGTTTAATATAAAAAAAAACCTCTCCTCGCTCCCCTGCTGCTCTTTAGAAGTCTCTGGTCCAGGAGACTTCAGAGAGCTGCAGGCACGATGTGATTAACATCATGACATCGTGCCTACAGCTCCCTTGGGCTGAAACACAGTATGCAGATGAATTGAAGCCGGGACATACCTATCACTGACATGGACAGCCCTACGTGACCACTGAATCACAGGGCTCATAACAGAACGCATTATGTAAGCCACAGACCTGAAGAGGAAGCCAGCAGTGACAGAATAGCAGTGCGAATATGCCCAGAAGAGGTGAGAAAAAGTGAGTATAAGAGTTTGTTATTTTCCCTCACTTCCCCTGAGCCTCCGATTATTATACTCGGGGGTCTGAAGAGACCCCAGAGTATAATAATAGCACTGAAATGAACAGGACAACCTCATGAATATTCAGGACTTGTAGGGGCTCGAGGCTCTGGGGAGTATATTATACTGTGTGGGGCCACTGTAGAGAATTATACTGGGGGACCTCTGGGTAGCATATTATATTGTGTGGACCATTGTGGAGCATTATACTGGGGAGCCTCTGGGGAGCATATTATATTGTGTGGGGCCTCTGTGGAGCATTACTGGGGGGCCGGAGGTTGGGGGGCCTTGAGAGCATATTATACTCTGTGGGGCCACTGTGGAGCATTATACTGGGGGGCACTGTGGTGAGCATATAATACTGTGTGGGGGCTACTGTGGAGTATTATACTGAGGAAGCCCCTCTGGGGAGTTTATTATACTGTGTGGAGGCCATTGTGGAGCATATTATACTGTGTGGGGCCACTGTGAAGTGTATTATATTGTGTGGGGCTTCTTGGGAGCATATTATACTCTGGGGCCACTGTGGAGCATTATACTGGGGGGGCACTGTGGGAAGCACATTACACTGTGTGGGGGCTACTGTGGAAGATTATACAGGGGGGCGCTGTGGGGCATGGAGCACATATGTGTGGTGCTCCATGGTCATGTTATTCCCCATACATTACTGTGCATGAACATGGAGCTATTGGGGTCTGCACAGTAATATAGAGGTTGACTATACTGGGAACATACTAAGTAACGCCGGATAGTCAGCACATATGTAAGATTTCAGTGAAGGAGCATTGGTGTAGGCTATTAACAGGAAGCTGTTGGGTTGGTCCCCAAAACAGGTTCCTCTGGTGGGCCCTAGGCCTTTCAGTCTGATACTGTATAAGGGGGCTATTACATATAAGTGTGTTCTTATTTATAAGAGAAGAACTATTACATAAAAATGTGGGCTACTATATACAAGGGGGGAGCTGTTAAATATAAGAAGTGTTATTATAAGGGGGAACTATTATATATAAGGGGCTATTATAAAGGGAAATTTTATAAATGGGGGCTATTACTAGGGTGAACTATTAATTACGGGCTATTATTTATAAGGGAGGAACTATTTATAAGAAACCTATAAAAAGGGGAAACTATTATATATAAGGCATCTATTATAAGGGGGGAGCTATTATTTATAAGGGGGTATAATTGTTAAGTGGGCTTATTTATAAAGGGGGCTATTAGAGATAATGGGGACTATTATTTATAAGGGTAACTATTATTAATAAGTGGGAACTATTTATAAGGGAGCAGTATTATTTTTAAGGGGTGACTGCTACTGATAAGGGGAAACTATTACAGGTAAGGGGGACTATTACTGATACAGGGCACTATTTATAAGCAGTAACTATCATTTATAAGGGCGCTATTACTGATAAGGGTGTAATATTATTTATAAGCAGGGACTATCATTTATAATGATGCGCTATAATAACTGATGATGGGGAGCAAAAAACTATTAGGTGGTACAAAGGTGGTCATTTGAATTGTGTGTGGGAAAATGGGGGTTGTTATTACTGTTCTGGGTGCAGAAAGGTAGCATTATTAAAGGGATTGCCACTGAAAGACGATGATGTTGTTTGTATATCAGCATTTGAGGCCCTGCTTTCAATTTTGTCCAGGGCCACACTTTGTCTAAAACAGGCTGCCACAAATAATAACGCTCTTAATATTATATGTTTTCCAATTCCTGGCATTACAAATAGCTTTAGTCTTCTTGGAATATATGGAGCCTGTCCATCTATGAATGCCAAACCTGTAAAAGCCCTTCACAAACAGAAAGCAAACCATCAAAAAATGCAAAGGAAAGAGCAGTGAAAAAGAAGTAAATGTGGTTAACCTTTCCTCCTTTACCATCACTGTGGCACATATTTCTATATTAGTAAGAGGTTTAAATGTTGATCCAATATATCACTTTGATGTGTTCAAAACCATATTGGATGCTAATACATTTGTAAGGGCCAAGAGCGTAACTAGCAAAGACTGGGCCCCATAGAAAACTTTTGACTTAGGCCCCCCCACCCACACATGGCATAGCACCCCCTTTCCTGGCCCCCAAATGGTATAACGCCCAATCTGCACACACTATATAATGTCCCAAAGTGGTCTCCAGACAGTTTAATATCACATAGCGGCCCCTCCACACAGTATAATGTCCCATAGTGCCCCTCTACACAGTATAATGTCCCATATCAGTCCCTCCACACAGTATAATGTCCCATAGCAGCCTCTCCACACAGTATAATGTCCTATTAGAGGCCCTTCCACACAGTATAATGTCCCATAGTTACCCCTTGCACACAGTATAATGTCCCACAGCGGCCCCTGCACATAGTATAATGTCCCATAGCGGCCCCTGCACACACTATAATGACCTAAGGCAGTCCCTTCACACAGTTTAATAACCCATAGCGGCACCTCCACACAGTATAATGTCCCATATCGGCCCCCTCCACACAGTATAATGTCCCATAGCAGCCCCTGCACACAGTATAATGTTCCATAGAGGCCTCTCCGCTCAGTATAATGTCACATAGTGGCACATCCACACAGTATAATGTCACATAGCGGCCCCTCCATACAGTATAATATCCCATAGTGGCCCGTTCGCACAGTATAATGTTACATAGTGGCCCCTCCACACAATATAATGTCACATAGTGGCCCTTCCACACAGTATAATGTTCCACAGCAGCCCCTCCACACAGAATAATGTCCCATATCTGCCTCCATATAGTATAATGTCCCACTGTGGTCCCTCCACACAGTATACTGTCACATAGAAGCCTCCATACAGGTTTCTTGCTGTTTCACCCCATAAAAAGCTGAATAAAAAGCGATCAAAGCAACACACATTCCCCAAAACAGTATGACTAAAAAGTACATCTGGCCCCGATAAAAAAATGGCTTATGCATCCCCATAAATGAAAATATAAAAAAGTGTCAGAATATGCCAACTCTAAGAAAATATTTTTTGCAAAGTTTTAGTTTTTTTAAATTGGTTAAAATATAAATAAAATTATAAAACTTGGTATTCCTGTAATCATACCAATCCATAGACTACAGGTGACATGTAATTTTGGCTGCACAGTGAATGCCATAAAAACATTACCCAAAAGAAAGTCACACAAAAACAGTTTTTCTCCAATTCCACCCCATTCTGATTTTTTTCCAGCTTCCCAGTGCATTATACAGAATATTAAATTATGAAGTACAATTTGTCGCGCAAACATTAAGCCCTCATATGGCTCTGTGAAGGGAAAACTAAAAAAGTTATGGGTTTTGGAAATCAAGGAGTTAAAAAATGAAAATCAAAAAATTTTACAGCCGGGAAGGGGATAATGTCTAACTAATAAAATGATGGACTTTTAACAAAGTGCTGGATTGCTTCTGTGTTTGGACAGTGCATTAGAGGCTCGATCAAGTGGTACTCTTTCAGGTGCGCTGATCACTGCTTTGCTTTTATGAAAAGACAAATGTATAAATTGTGAGCCCTATATGAGACAGTGACTGTGAATGTCTGTAAAGCACTGCGGAATATGATGGCGCTATATAAGTGAGCAAAATAAATAAATAAATAAATAAATAAATAAAGGGCTTCCTTTAACATTATGCAATATATATTTCATGTGAACTTCTGTAATATAAACGTATTAAAATTAACCACTGCTTTACTACTAGTTTTCCAAATTCCATAATAAAGGTGTATGTCACTGCAGCTTATATTAAGCTCACAGCGAAAATAGAAATACCAAAAGGCCACTAGATGGGTCCTCAAAAAATGCTAAAATATCTATATCTATATCTAATATATATAATATCTATATCTATAGATAAAAATTGTGTTCAAACACAGTATGTAAATACATAAATTATAGACATCAGTAACAAAGATAGAGAGGTAGGCACAAAACTGGCTCAAAAAAATAAAGTGGAACGGGCCAGTATGTCCAAGGACAATTATCATCAAGCTGTCCCTCACAATGAACTGACCTTGTCTTTTCCTTTGTAATCTCTAAATCTTTTGTTCACCCTTACATACGCTTGCACAGTTTATACATTTCTCTTCCTGCCACAGACAATTTTGTCCAAAAGATGTAGCGATTTTTATTTTGTTTGTTGTTGTCACATTGTTGTTTTTGTTATCATTTTTTTTATTTTTCTGGTGAATTCTGGCATTGGGTTTTAACATTTACATTTTTTTCCATTTACCATACAGCATAAGTAATATTTTACCTTTATTCTATTGGTTGGTGCAGTTATGACAATACCTACCGTAGTTTATATGGTTGTTTTGGTTTTATTGTACAGTTACGGTCACACTGATACCAAATATATATTGTTTTTACATATTTATTATATTTTACAAATTTATTTCTATTTTTTACATCATAGATTATTTTATATGAGAAAAGGAACATTCTGGAGGGGTTATTTATTCAATTATTTTTTCAAAAACTTTCATTTTTTTATATATACAGTACAGACCAAAAGTTTGGACACACCTTCTCATTCCAAGAGTTTTCTGTATTTTCATGACTATAAAAATTGTAGATACACACTGAAGGCATCAAAACTATGAATTAACACATGTGGAATTATATACTTAACAAAAAAGTGTGAAACAACTGAAAATATGTCTTATATTCTAGGTTCTTCAAAGTAGCTACCTTTTGCTTTGATTACTGCTTTGCACACTCTTGGCATTCTCTTGATGAGCTTCAAGAGGTAGTCACCTGAAATGGTTTTCACTTCACAGGTGTGCCCTGTCAGGTTTAATAAGTGGGATTTCTTGCCTTATAAATGGGGCTGGGACCATCAGTTGTGTTGTTCAGAAGTCAGGTGGATACACAGCTGATAGTCCTACTGAATGGAGTGTTAGAATTTGTATTATGGCAAGAAAAAAGCAGCTAAGTAAAGAAAAACGAGTGGCCATCATTACTTTAAGAAATGAAGGTCAGTCAGTCTGAAAAATTGGGAAAACTTTGAAAGTGTCCCCAAGTGAAAATGACAAAAATATTCTATCAGCAAAAGAAGAAACAAAAGTCACCCAGAGACAAGTAGGAGCAACAAGAAATAGTGTTGCAAGGAAGAAAAGAAGAGTAGTGGTTATGGGCGACTCACTGCTAAGAGGCATAGAGGCAGCTGTTTGCAGGCCAGATTTAACAGCACGAGAAGTATGCTGCCTCCCGGGAGCAAAAATTAAGGACGTGGCCGATAGGATTCCATGCCTCTTTAGCTCCAAGGACAACTACCCATTTCTACTGATACATGTGGGTACAAACGACACGGCAAAAAATGATTTACCAACTATCCGCAAAGACTTTGAAAGTTTGGGGAAGAAAGTAAAGGAACTGGATGCGCAGGTAGTATTCTCATCAATCCTTCCAGTTGATGGTCATGGCATCAGGAGATGGAATAGAATACTAGAGGTGAACAATTGGCTTCGGCAGTGGTGCAGAGAGCAAGGATTTGGATTTTTGGACCATGGCATTAATTACCTCTACGATGGACTCCTTGCTAGAGATGGGATACATCTCACAAAACCTGGGAAACACATATTTGCCAGAAGACTTGCCACACTCATCAGGAGGGCTTTAAACTAGCAGAGGAGGGGATGGGACGAAAAAAGGAAGACAAAAACATGCAGTTAAAGGACATATTAAACAAGTCTATTAGATGTGGTAAAGAGGACCCAAGACAGGATACTCAGAAGAAAAGTAAAAAAAAGGAAGCAACAGAGCACAATCTGAAATGTTTTTACACAAATGCACAAAGCATGGGAAACAAACAGGGAGAATTAGAGCTGATAATACAGAAGGAAAAATATGATGTCATTGGTATTACAGAAACCTGGTGGAATGACATGCATGATTGGAATATACAGATGGAAGGATACAACTTATTCAAAAAGAATAGAACTAATAAAAGAGGGGGAGGAGTTGCATTGTATGTTAGAAAAGATCACATTTCCACGGAAATCACAGTTTTACAGAATGATAATTTATTAGAAAATATTTGGGTAGTAATTCAAGGGAAAAACAATGATAAGGACATCATAATAGGTGTTTATTACAGACCTCCAGGACAGACGGAAGTCATGGATGAGATCTTTTCACAGCAAATGACCACGCTCTCAAATAAACATGAAATAGTTATCATGGGAGACTTCAATTACCCAGACATTCATTGGGAAACCCACACAGCTACGAGTAAAGGCTCTATCAAATTTTTATCCTCTCTAGCAGACAACTTCATTGTCCAGCTAGTAGAAGAAAACACGAGAGGAACATCCATTTTGGACCTAGTTTTAACCAACAAGGAGGATATGGTTAAGGAACTAAGGGTAGCAGGGACATTAGGATTTAGTGATCATGCTATACTCGAGTTTGGGGTTGTAAGAAAAAGAAGACCTGAGAAGACACAGACTTCAAGGCTTGATTTTAGTAGGGCAGATTTTAGGGGCCTAAAGGTAAGGGTTAGTAGAATTCCATGGCGAAAAATTCTTAAGCACAAAAATGCACATGAAGGGTGGGAAATTTTCCGTAGGGAAATTATTAATGCACAGGAACTAACAATACCTAGAAGGAAGAAAAATGGGAATCACCCAAAAACACCAAGATGGATGACCAAAAAATTACATAACCTGCTAAAAAAGAAAAAGGAAACATACAACAAGTGGAAGATGGGAGCTATATCTAAGGGAGAGTATACAGCAGTTTGCAGACTCTGCAAGATAAGCATTAAAAAAGCTAAGGCTGAATACGAAGTGAAGCTTGCAAAAGAGGTTAAGAGCAAGGCAAAAGGTTTTTGGGGATATGTTAAGAGCAAAAGAAAAGTGAAGGAAACCATTGGAGTCCTGAAGAACGATAAGGGTGAAAAAGTTAACAAGGTGGATCAGCAGGTGGAGTTACTAAATTCATATTTTGTATCCGTCTTCTCCCAAGAAATGGATGGAAATATCAACATTAATGGTGTTAGTGATGAGGGGAATGAGGACTCCAAGCTGATTATAAGTGAAGGTTTGGTAAGAGAGCACTTAGCTAAGATTAAGGAAACCAAGTCCCCAGGACCGGATGATTTACACCCTAGAGTTTTAAAAGAATTAGCAGAAGAAATAACAGAACCCCTTGCAATAATCTTTAATAAGTCATGGGAAACAGGAGTGGTCCCTCTAGATTGGAAAAGGGCAAATGTGGTCCCCATATACAAAAAGGGGAACAGGGACGACCCAGGAAATTATAGGCCGGTAAGTCTGACCTCGATAGTAGGAAAAATCTTTGAGCAAATTGTTAAAGAACATTTAATTAGGTTCCTGGATGGGAAGGCTTTAATTAATCAGAGCCAGCACGGCTTTATGCCCAATAAATCTTGTCAGACTAACCTGATTTCCTTCTATAATAAAATCACTGAATGGTTGGACCAGGGGAATGCAGTGGACATAGTATATCTTGACTTTAGTAAGGCCTTTGATAAAGTATAACATAACATTCTTATTGAAAAAATGATTAAGTATGGCTTTGATAAAAAATCAGTGAGGTGGGTTCACAATTGGCTTAAAGATCGGGCACAACGAGTAATACTAAATGGCTACACATCAAACTGGAAGAAAGTAAAAAGCGGGGTGCCGCAGGGCTCTGTCCTGGGCCCAGTACTTTTTAATATTTTTATAAATGATCTGGACGATGGGATTATTGGGGAACTAATAAAATTTGCAGATGATACAAAGATAGGAGGAATAGCCAACACTAGAGAGGAGAGAGAGTGTTTTCAAAAGGACTTAGACACACTGGAACAATGGGCTGAGACCAACAGAATGGTATTTAACATGGACAAATGCAAAGTCCTACATCTGGGTAACAGAAATGCAAGAAGCATATATAGTATGGGAGGAATAGAACTAAGTGAGAGTACAGGGGAAAAGGATTTGGGCATAATAATAGATCACAAATTCAACATGAGTCAACAGTGCGGTGCGGTGGCTAAAAAGGCTAACAAAATTCTAGGATGTATCAAGACGAGCATTGAAGCTAGATCAAGAGAGGTAATTATTCCGCTGTACTCTGCCCTGGTCAGACCCCACCTGGAATACTGTGTACAGTTCTGGGCGCCCCAATTTAAGAAAGACATCGATTTATTGGAGCAGGTCCAGAGAAGAGCAACCAAAATGGTGGAAGGTCTACAAACCATGTCCTATAAGGAATGGCTAAAAGAATTGGGATTGTTTAGTTTGCAGAAGAGAAGGCTAAGGGGAGACTTAATAGCAGTTTTTAAATATTTGAAAGGTTGTCACAGTGCAGAGGGATTTAACCTTTTCTCATTAGCAGAAGGAAGTACGAGAAGTAATAGGATGAAACTAAGGGGAAGGAGATTCAGATTAGATATTAGGAAAAACTTTTTAACAGTAAGGGTAGTGAGGGAGTGGAATAGGCTGCCACGGGAGGTGGTGAGTTCTTCATCAATTGAAATTTTCAAGTGGAAACTGGATAGATTATATAGCTGGGATGATTTAGGGAATCCTGCTTTTGCAGGGGGTTGGACTTGATGGCCCTTGAGGTCCCTTCCAACTCCAAATACATTTAAAAAAAAATAAATTAAATTAAATTATCTAGAAATTAAAAGTGCAGTGGCCAAAACCATCAAGCGCTACAAAGAAACTGGCTCACATGAGGACCGCCCCAGGAAAGGAAGACCAAGAGTCACCTCTGCTGTGGAGGATAAGTTCATCCGAGTCACCAGCCTCAGAAATCGCAGGTTAACAGCAGCTCAGATTAGAGACCAGGTCAATGCCACACAGAGTTCTAGCAGCAGACACATCTCTACAACAACTGTTAAGAGGAGACTGCGTGCATCAGGCCTTCATGGTAAAATAGCTGCTAGGAAACCACTGCTAAGGACAGGCAACAAGCAGAAGAGACTTGTTTGGGCTAAAGAACACAAGGAATGGACATTAGACCTGTGGAAATCTGTGCTTTGGTCTGATGAGTCCAAATTTGAGATCTTTGGTTCCAACCACCGTGTCTTTGTGCGACGCAGAAAAGGTGAACGAATGGACTCTACATGCCTGGTTCCCACCGTGACGCATGGAGGAGGAGGTGTGATGGTGTGGGGGTGCTTTGCTGGTGACACTGTTGGGGATTTATTCAAAATTGAAGGAATACTGAACCAGCATGGTTACCACAGCATCTTGCAGCGGCATGCTATTCCATCCGGTTTGCGTTTAGTTGGACCATCATTTATTTTTCAACAGGACAATGACCCCAAACACACCTCCAGACTGTGTAAGGGCTATTTGACCAAGAAGGAGAGTGATGGGGTGCTACGCCAGATGACCTGGCCTCCACAGTCACCAGACCTGAACCCAATCGAGATGGTTTGGGGTGAGCTGGACCGCAGAGTGAAGGCAAAAGGGCCAACAAGTGCTAAGCATCTCTGGGAACTCCTTCAAGACTGTTGGAAGACCATTTCAGGTGACTACCTCTTGAAGCTCATCAAGAGAATGCCAAGAGTGTGCAAAGCAGCAATCAAAGCAAAAGGTGGCTACTTTGAAGAACCTAGAATATAAGACATATTTTCAGTTGTTTCACACTTTTTTGTTAAGTATATAATTCCACATGTGTTAATTCATAGTTTTGATGCCTTCAGTGTGAATCTACAATTTTTATAGTCATGAAAATACAGAAAACTCTTGGAATGAGAAGGTGTGTCCAAACTTTTGGTCTGTACTGTATATTTTTGGTTTTTCCAACGAGGAGACTTGAACAAGAAATCTTCTGATCGCTGCTTCAATGTAATACAAAGCAATAGACATGTATTGCAATGTATACAGGCTGTCAACCTATGCAGACACAGGCTTAGAGCCTATTTAATTTATCCTGCCAATGGGGCGAGATATGGCGGGTCTGGGGTCACTGATAAGACCACTGGCTGCCATGGAAATGCATCATCAGGCACCAAACATAGTGTGGAGGGGGCAGCCATACAGAAAACCCCTTAGATGCTGCAGTCATGATAGACCACAGCATGTAAGGGGTTAGCTCTCAAGAGCAGAGCTCATTTCTTCCCTTGGGGTTACAGGGAGATGTCAGCTATATTTTACAGCTGACACCCACTCTCCATGGTGCCTGCTCAGCTCCTGTGTACATGGCATAAAAGTATATCACACGCATTGTCAAACATGATGTACCTCATGTGTCAAGGGGGAATTAAAAGCCTTTATGAAGTAAAATGTTTAATATCTATATATAATAATAATCAATAATAATCCTTTAAGAGTCCCACCATGGGGAAATTCAGAGAATATGCGGTAGATGTAGGTCTATTGGCAGGGCCGGCGTTAGGGGGGGGGGGAAAACTGGGCATTTGCCCAGGGCCCTGTCCCAAAAGGGGCTCCCGGGATCCGGAACCTGATGACTCCAGATCCCGGAGTCAGGCCCGGGCAAAACAATAACAGAAAGGGACCGCAGGGCCCCTTTCCGAGGTAAGTAAAAATAACAAACATTTTTACTCACCTGTCCTTGGCGTCCGACGTCATCTTCTAGCGTTCCGGACATCACCGCTGAGGCCAGGCCTCAGCCGTAGCGATCACGTGGGGCGTGCTGAGAGCCTGACGGTGACGTCCACAACGCGTGACGTCAGCCGCAGAGAAGAGGAAGCGGTCGCCGACGGGGATAGCGGAAAAGCGCGAGGAGGCCCAGCAGAGGTAAGAACAAGGTGAGTATAACTGTTTGTTATTTTCCCTCACCTTCCCCGGGCCTTCGATTATTATACTCTGGGGTCTGAAGAGACCCCAGAATATAATAATAGCACTGTAGGGCCCCTGTGGAGCATTATACTGGGGGGCCCCTCTAGATAGCATATTATACTGTTTGTGGCCAATGTGGAGCATTATACTGGGGAAGGGGCCCTATGGATTGCATATTATATTCTGTGGGGCCTCTATGGAAAATTATAATGTGGGGGGGGGGGCTCTGGAGATAATGTTATATTATGTGGGGCCACTTTGGAGCATTATGCTCTCCAAAGGGGCCCCCCAGTATAATGCTCCAAAGGGGCCCCACAGAATATAACATGCTCTCCAGAGCCCCCCCACTTTATAATACTCCATAGAGGCCCCACAGAATATAACATGTTCTCCAGTTGGCCCCCTCCCCAGTATAATGCTCCACAGTGGCCCCACACAGTATAATATGCTCTCCAGAGCCCCCCCCAGTATAATGCTCCACGGTTTCCCCACACAGTATAATATGCTCTCCAGAGGGGCCCCCAGTATATTATACTGTGCGGGGCCACTGTGGAGAATTATACTGGGGGGGGGGGGGGCTCTGGAGAGCATGTTATACTGTTTTGGGCCACTGTGG
The DNA here is from genome assembly GCA_947044405.1 of Leptodactylus fallax. Lineage (NCBI taxonomy): Eukaryota > Metazoa > Chordata > Amphibia > Anura > Leptodactylidae > Leptodactylus > Leptodactylus fallax. Next base: position 3,642,564 of record CAMRHE010000128.1, on the reverse strand, counting down.
AGCATTATACTGGGGGGGCCTCTGGAGAGCATATTATACTGTTTTGGGCCGCTGTGGAGTATTATACTGGGGAAACCTCTCTGGGCAGTATATTATACTGTGTGGAGGCCATTTCTAGAGCATGTTATACTGAGTGGGGTCACTGTGGAGCATTATTCTGGGGGGGCCATCAGCAGAGCATATTATATTGTGTGGCGCCACTGTGGGGCATTATTCGGGGGAGACTAATGAGCATTATACTAGGGGGCCCACTGGGGAGCATATTATACTGCGTGGGGCCTACTGTGGAACATTATACTGGGGGGACGCTCTGGGGAGCATAATATATTGCGTGGGGCCACTGTGGAGCAAAATACTGGAGGGGGCACTGTGGAGCATTATACTAGCCAGGGCCCTCTGGGGAGCATATTATACTATGGGCCACTGTGGAGCTTTATACTGTTTGGGGCCACTGTGGCGTGTATTATATTGTGTGGGGCTTTTCGAGAGCATATGATACTCTGTGGAGCCATTGTAGAGCATTATACTGGGGGGGGACTGTGGGGAACATATTATACTGTGGGGGACCACTGTGGAGCATTATACTGGGGGAACCCCTCTGGGGAGTATATTATACTGTGTGGAGGTCATTATGGAGCATGTTATACTGTGTTAGGCCACTGGAGCATTATACTGGGGGGGGCATTGTGGGGTGCATATTATACTGTATGGAGCATATTATATTGTGTGGGGCTGCTGCGGCATATTGCACTGTCTGGGGCCACTAAGGGGTAGTATACTGTGTGGGCCACTGTGGAGTATTATACTGTGTGGATCCTTACACACCATGTGGGGCCACTATGGGGGGCTCAGGAGAGCATTTTATACTGTGTGGGTTCACTGTGGAGCATTATATACCATGTGGGGAAACTGGAGGGCTCAGGAGAGCATTTTATACTGTGGAGCATTATATACCATGTGGAGCATTATACTGTGGGGGGGGGGGCTCACAATTCCTGCTTGCAGCCCTGTGTGCTATGTCTGCATCACAGCTCCCTCACTATAATCTTTCACATACGTGTAGTGCCCCATGGCCATGTCATTCCCCATACAGTACTGTGCATGAGCTGGCCATGGAGTTATTGGGGCCTGCACAGTACTATAGGGGCTGACTATACTGGGAACATACTCAGTAACACCAGGTAGTCAGCACATATGTAAGACTTCAGTGAAGGAGCCGTGGTGTAGGCTATTAGCAGGAAGCTTCTGGGTGGGGCCCCAAAACAAGATCCTCTTGTGGGCCTAAGGCCCTTCAGTCTGACACTGTATAACGGAGAACTATTATATATAATGGTGGGTTACTATATATAATTGGGAAACTTAAGTATGAGGGGGCTATTATAAGGAGGAACTATTATTTATAAGATGGGCTATTATTTATAAGGGGGGAACTATTATATATAAGGCATCCATTATAAGGGGGGAGCTATTATTTATAAGAGGGGAACTATTTATAAGGGGGGTATAATTGTTAAGTGGGCTTATTTATAAAGGGGGCTATTACTGATAATGGGGACTATTATTTATAAGGGAAACTTATTTATGAGGGGGCTATTATTAATAAGGGAGCAGTATTATTTTTACAGGGTGTCTGTTACTGATAAGGGGGAATATTACTGATACAGGGCACTATCATTTATCATTTATAAGGGAGCTATTACTGATAAAGCTGTAATATTATTTATAAGCAGAGACTATTATTTATAAGGAGGCGCGATAATAACTGATGACTGGGTGCAAAAATCTATTAGGCGGTACAAAGGTGCTAATTTGAATTGTGTGTGGTAAAATGGGGCTTGTTATTACTTTTTTGTTGGCAGAAAGGAGGCGTTATTATAGGGGTTGTCACTGGAAGACGATGGTGTTGTTTGCATATCAGCATTTGGGGCCCCGCTTTTAATTTTGCCCAGGGCCCCACTTTGTGTAAAACCGGCCCTGTCTATTGGGAAGCTCACAATACATACAGGTGATATAGCCTTTATTGCAGTACTAAAAACCAATACAGCAATATGACCAGCAGATTTACTCTTGTAATGTTTCATCTCTTAGTTGTTAGTTTCATGGCTTTACATATCACTTTGTTTTTAATTATTATATTTGCATTTCAAATTTTTATAACAATATGTATATGTATATGGTACGTTCTCTCAGCATCAAGCAGGGGAACTTAACAAAGATCAGTAAGAAACTAGATAGCACTACATCAATTCTACTGTGCTGCAGACTGTGGATGAGTGGATATGTCATAGATATCATAGTAAAGCATCAAAGGGATAGGAATCAGACAAGGTGTGCCAGGTTTATAAATAAAAGACTGGGAAAAGATTGAAAATAAGTATTCACAATTGCAAACTAAATGAGAAGGTCAAATACATTTCAAGTTGTTGACATTGTGGCAGGAACAATAAACAAATGAGAGCTATACACAAATAATCCACTACTTAGGCTAGGTTCACACATGCTCCTGTATACCGTTCGGGGTTTTTTGTCCGCTGTCATCAGATGCGTTCACACTATACCACCAATGTTGCATAGTGTTGGATTCCATATCTGAAGACAGTAGTATAATGTTTTACTGTGTTAGCCATAGAAAGTAGTGGAAGAGTGAAGAAATCAGGCGATACCTTTTAGAGGCTGAGTATTGGGGTAGATGATGCCATCATCCATCTTCTGCACAGGGCTCTGTCTCACCTGGAGAAACCAGGGAACACAGTGAGAATAATGTTCTTTGACTTCTCCAGTGCTTTTAACACCATACAGCCCAGGTTATTGAGGGACAAGCTGGGCCTTGCTGGAGTGGACCACCACCTCTCCAACTGGATCCTAGACTACCTCACAAATCGACCTCAATACGTGAGAGTCCAAGACTGTGTGTCAGGTACCGTGATCTGTAATACGGGGGCACCTCAGGGTACGGTTCTCGCCCCTTTCCTCTTCACACTGTACACTGCAGATTTTAGGTGCAACTCATCCAGCTGCTACCTACAGAAGTATTCTGACGACTCTGCAATAGTGGGTCTCATTACAGATGACAGGGAGTACAGAGAACTGAACCAGGATTTTGTGGACTGGTGCCACCGGAACCACCTGAAGATTAACGCGGGGAAGGCCAAGGAGAAGGTGGTGGACTTCCGCAAAGGCAGAAGCCCTCCTAAACCAGTGGACATCCTGGGGACGGGCATCGAGATTGTGAACACCTATAAGTACCTGGGTTTGCTCCTTAATAATAAGCTGGACTGGGCAGATCATATGGAGGCCCTGTACAGGAAGGGCCACAGCAGGCTCTACCTGCTTAGGAAACTGAGAGCCTTTGGAATCCGGGGGGCACTTCTTAGAACTTTCTTCAACTCGGTAGTGGCATCAGCCATCTTCTTTGGAGTGGCCTGCTGGGGGAGCAGTATATCAACCAGGGACAGAAATAAACTTGACAAGCTGATTAGAAAGGCCAGCTCTGTCCTGGGGAGCCCACTGGACCCAGTGCAGGTGGTGGGTGACAGAAGGATACTGTCCGTGGTGAGCTCCATGCAGAAGAAGAAGTCCCATCCCATGCATGAGACTGTGATCGCGCTGAGCAGTACTGTCAGTGACCGACTGCTCCACCCTAGGTGTGAGAAGGAGCGCTATCGGAAGTCTTTCCTCCCCACCGTGGTTAGGCTGTACAACCAACACCGACCTAAGCGGAGATCATTACACACAGAGAACTGAAATATCTCTCTGCCTGTTAAATCCCCCCCCCCTCCTCTGCTACGTCCTATCTGTCTGTCTGCTATTAATGTAATGCCTCTCACCTTGGAACATTCCTGTACATGTTGTATTTGTATTTGTATCTGCTTATCTTTGCTGCTGTAACACACTGAATTTCCCCATTGTGGGACTATTAAAGGACTATTATATTATATTATGACTATTATATTTGATAGTAAGCTTTCGAGAGTGCTAGCTCTCTTCTTCAGACATGGTGTAATACAAGAAACTGAAAATTCACAGACTTTTTATACACACACAAGACATGGATCTTCAAAGGATCCTGGAATAACAAAATGCAATATAAGTAGAGAAGTTATTTACAATAGGTCAGGAAATAAAGAGTCTGGAAAACTTGTGGGGCGTGACGGAGGGATCAGTAATTCTTGCTGTTATCTGTTTGCAATCAGGTGGTGATTTGTGACCCTCACAGTTTATGCATAGTGTGACATGAAACTGGCATGAATATTAAGTCCAAATTGCAGAGTGTGAAATTTTTGCATTAACTTATATTCCCATTCCTTTCTCTCCCTCTGTGTCTTAAAATGTCCCATTAAAACCACAACCCGCAAATCTATAATAGAGTGGTCTTCTCTGCAGAAATGTGTGACCACTGGGAGATCTGTTCTGCTGTTATTAATGTTGAATCTGTGGGAGTTCATGTGCTGACTAAGTCTCTGCCCTGTTTCCCCCACATAGAGGCCTGTGGTGGGACATTGCACACACATTATGAGATATACCACATTGGAAGACCTGCAGGAAAATGTCCCCCTAATTCTGTTCACCTGATGTGACTGTGGGACAGGTACAATGTCAGTGGTGTGGATGTGCTTGCAGGTCTTGCACCTGTTTTGCAGGCAAAGTGAGGTGCCATTTTCAGTTGGGGCCTTCAGGGCACTCCAGACAATAATACGCCTCAGGTTTGGTGGTTGTCGAAAGGAAAGGAGAGGGGGGACTGGAAATATGTCTTTAAGTCTGTTGTCCCTATGTAGCACAGGTTGACGCTCCTTGGCAATCCTTCGTAGGATCTCCAGCTGTGGGTTGTAGGTGACAACTAGGGGCACTCGGACTTCTTTACGGGTCTCTTTATATGTGAGCAGACTGTCTCTGTTAATGGCTGCCGCTTTGTTTAATTGATTGTCCGTCACTTTTGGTTTGTATCCCAATCTGAGAAATTGCGTCCTCAGATCCTGGAGGTGCTTGTCCAGGTCTGCTTTGTCTGAGCAAATACGATTGTATTGTATAGCCTGGCTGTAAATAATAGATTGTCTTGTGTGCTTGGGATGGAAGCTGTCGTTTCTCAGGTAGGCCGTTCTGTCTGTGGGTTTGTGGTATATTGATGTGAGTAATCGGTGGTCTTTAATGTATATTGTGGTATCCAGAGAGTGGATTTCACTCTCTGAATAACTAAGTTTAAGGTTGATGGTAGGGTGAAAGTCATTGAAGTCATTATGGAATTGAAGTAGGGCCTCCTCACCTGCAGTCCAGATGACAAGGATATCATCGATATACTGAAGGTAAATCATAGGTTTGGTGGTGCATGTTGATAAATATGCTCCTTCCAGTTCTGCCATAAAGAGATTTACATACTGGGGTGCACATCTGGTCCCCATTGAAGTTCCCATTTGCTGTAGATATAGATCCTCTCCAAAAGTAAAATAGTTGTGGCTAAAGATGAATTGTATGAGCTGCGTTACTGGTTCTGTTGGGAGGTTTTGTCATTCCAGGTGTACCCCGACAAGCTGCAACTCCATCCTTCTGGGGAATGTTGGTATACAGGGATTCCACATCCATGGTGGCTAGTTAAAATGGTACCCTCAGGTAGTTGGCCCAGGGAATTCAGTTTGTTAAGAAGGTCAGTGGTGTCCTGGATATAGCTTGGAGCAGGGTTCGGCAACCTCCGGCACGCGTGCCAAGAGTGGCACGAGAGGCATATTTCCCTGGCACGGTGACCCAAGTCCTCACCCAGCAATTTTGATCGGACCAAACACGGCCGAAACGAAACTGGTGTCATTATACTCGGGGGTCTCTTCAGACCCCCAAGTATAATAAGCGGAGGCTCAGGAGAAGTGATGAAACATAAAAAAAAACAATGTAAGTCACCTTTCCTGCACTCCGCAGCCGCTGTGTTCTCTTTGGGCACTTCTACCTGACTGACGTAAGAGACAGCTGACAGGGCCTCTGGGGTCACGTCCGACGTCATTATGCATAATGACACGACATGACCCCTGAGAACCAATCAGCGGTCGCTGACTACAGGCAGAAGCGTCTGAAGAGAACACAGCGGCTGCGCAGCATGGAATAGTGAGTACATTGTTTTTTTATGTTTGTCACCTCTCTTGGCCCTCCGCTTATTATATTCTGGGGTCTGAAGAGACCCCAGAGTATAATTATAGCTAGTGAGTGGCGAAAATGATAAAAGTTAGACTGTTATACTGTGTGCAGGGGCTGGTATGAGACATAATATCGTGTGCAGGGGCCACTATGGGACATAATACAGTGTGCAGGGGCCGCTATGGGACATAATACAGTGTGCAGGGTCCGCTATGGGACATAATACGGTGTGCAGGGGCCGCTATGGGACATAATACGGTGTGCAGGGGCCGCTATGGGACATTATACTGTGTGCAGAGGCCGCTATGGGACATAATACGGTGTGCAGGGGCCGCACCATGTGAACGCAGATTTACATCAAGCTAAAAGTTCCAGTGGCCTAAGAATATAGCTGCATCCAGATACATAGTGTTTTTTCACCATAAGAATGCTGTCATACGGTGCTCCTGGACACATACATTTACCACTAATTGGCGGCTGTACATGTACTTTCATTGCTTTTAATCGGAAAGTACAGGAGCATCCCAGGAAATAGCAGTAAACGAATGTGTCCTAAAGCATCTGGTGGCACCACTTCAGTATTATGGTTTGTGGTATATGACTTTAGTTTAGGGGTCGTCAGACTTACAATTATTGACCGGCACTCCGAGTACCTCATTTTTGATTTTTTAATTAAAATCGGCACGCCGAACAAAAAAGGTTGCCTACCCCTGGCTTGGAGTATCTCTGACAAGGGGTTTTAGGAGATTTTCCACCCATCCTGAGATGTTTTCCGTCAGTGTCCCAATGCCAGAAATGATGAGCGTCTCAGGGTTGCCATCTTTGTGTATCTTTGGGAGCATATAGAAGCAGCCCGGCCTGGGATCCTCTGGGATAAGCCCTTTTACCTGCTACTGGACCTGGATTGGAAACTTCTTGATCATATTCTTTAGTTGTTTCATATAGGCCTCTGTGGGATCACCTCCAAGTTTGGAGTAATGGATGGGATTTGACAGTTGCCTGTTTGCTTCCTGGATATAGTCTGAGGTGTTCATTATGACTATTGTCCTCCTTTGTCAGCCGGTTTTATTATTATATCATGATTTTCTTTCAGTGAAGTAATAGCCTTCTGTTCCTGAAGGGTTAGGTTATGTACCTGTTTCTTTTGTTTCTCCAGGATTTCTGATTTTACTTTGCTTCTGAAACAGTCAATATATTTATGCAGTGCTGCATTAGTTCCAGGGTGTGGGGTCCAGGTAGATTTTTTGGTAGGATTCCTTATGGGCTGTTCTATCTCAGAGTCGCTGCTGTATGGAAGGTTTTTGTCATAAAAATATTCCCTCAATTTTATTTTTCTGAAAAACTCCTCCATATCATTGCAGAGTTTGATATGGTCAGTGTGTGCTGAGGGGCAGAAGGAGAGACCTTTGGAGAGAACTGACATTTCGTGTTTGTTTAGCTCATAGGAGGAAAGATTCACAACACAGTTCTGGTGAGCTGGACTGGTATTTGCGGTTGTAGTAATGAGGCCTTTTTGTCTCAGTCTATGGAGCTTTTTCTTTTTGTTGTTAATAAGCATGTCTGGAAGTTTCCGGTAGTATTTGGAGTTTGGCATTCATTTCCTCTGTGTTATCCAGTGATGATTTTAGGGCCTGTATCTCCTCCTGTGTTCTTCTTTTGTTGTTATAGGAAATCTTTATCATATTGTTCCACAGCCTTACTGAAGACATTAACAGCAGTTTTCACTGCTATTACTTATCGGACACCTGATGACTTGCTACATAGGAAGCATGTAGGGTCTTTAGACAGCTATTAGGAGTGTCACCCTTCCCTTTGATAAATGGCTCAGAGCTATTTGGAAACCATAGATGATGTTGGTGTGGCAGTAGGCCAGTAACCTCACCACCTGGGTCCCCCTTGGCGTTTTTATCTAGCCTGGAATCGACCTTCATCTATTTTACTGGGTTTTGGTGATTCTCTTCTGTGATTAGGGAGGTCAGTTCATTGTGATAATTAGAAAAATAGAAAAAAAAATTGTAAAAACAATACATATTTGGTATCAGTACGACCTTAACCTGTACAATAAAACCAAAACAACCAAATAAACTAGGTACTGTCATAACTGCACCAAGCAATAGAATTAAGGTAAAATATTACTTATGCTGTGTAGTAAACAGAAAAAAATTTAAATGTTAAAAACCAATGCCAGAATTGATGTTTTTTTTATTCCCCTACAAAAAGTTAATAAAATTTAATCAATAAGTTATAAGTACCTCTCATCCCCCAAAAAACAAGCCCTCTTATAGCTAAATTACCAGAAAAATAAAAAAAAATGATAACAACAAAAATGTGACAACTAAAAAAATAAAAATTGCTACATCTTTAGGAAAAAATTGGCTGTAGCAGGAAGAGAAATGTATAAGGGTGGGTTCACACTTACGCCGGAGTCCGTCTGCCGCGAATCCGACTGAAAATCTCATAAAACTGTAAAGGGATTGGATAGGGAAAAGTTTGCGACACATTGCTTAAAAACCCATTCATTTGAATGGGTTTTTAAAGCAATGCGCGGGTGTGCACTTACACCCTCCGTGCCGCGAATCCAGTTTTTTTCTTCAGAAACAAAGTCCTGCATGTCCGACTTTGTTTCCACCGAAAAAACGAAGGTCAGTTCATTGTGAGGGACAGCTTGATGATAATTTCTGACCTTGGACAAACTGGCCCGTTCCACTTTATTTTTATGAGCCAGTTTTGTGCCTACCTCTCTATCTTTGTTACTGATGTCTATAATTTATATATTTACACACTGAGTTTGAACACTATTTTTATCTATTGATATATTAAAAGTTATATTTTATCATATTTTGTGGACCCATCTAGTGGCCTATTGGTATCTATATTTTCTCTGTGAGCTGTGTTAGCACAATAGGCAAATATTCATAGCCTTCTGTGAGCCAGCAGATTATCTTAATTACAGGTCCATGGCCACACACCGTATTGCGTGCCTGCATTATCAAAGGCGGAGGATGTTGCTTTGAAGCACTGGAGTTCTAGGTTGGAATCAATCTGGCCAAAGACAATATCTGCATGGAGTTTGTATGTTCTCACCAAATTTGCATGGATTTCCTTCAGGTAATACAGTTTCCTCCCACATGCCAAAGACATACTAATAGGGAATTTAGATTATGAGCCCTACTTTGGTCAGTGTCAATATTATCTGTAAAGCGCTGTGGAATATGTTGTCGCTATATAAGTAAGCAAAATAAATAAATAATATCTGTAAGACACTGCCAGGATCAGAGAAAACATCAGTCTTGCAGTAAACTACAGTGGGTACAGAAAGTATTCAGACCCCTTTAAATTTTTCACACTTTGTTTCATTGCAGCCATTTGCTAAAAGCAAAAAAGTTCATTTTATTTCTCATTAATGTACACTCAGCACCCATCTTGACAGAAAAAAAAACAGAAATGTAGATATATTTGCAAATTTATTAAAAAAGAAAAACTGAAATATCACATGGTCATAAGTATTCAGACCCTTTGCTGTGACACTCATATTTAACTCACCTGCTGTCCATTTCCTTCTGATCTTCCTTGAGATGGTTCTACTCCTTCATTGGAGTCCAGCTGTGTTTACTTAAACTGATTGGACTTGATTAGGAAAGGCACACACCTGTCTATATAAGACCTCACAGCTCACAGTGCATGTCAGAGCAAATGAGAATTATGAGGTCAAAGGAACTGCCCAAGGAGCTCAGAGACAGAATTGTGGCAAGGCACAGATCTGGCCAAGGTTACAAAAAAATTTCTGCAGCACTCAAGGTTCCTAAGAGCACAGTGGCTTCCATAATCCTTATATGGAAGAAGTTTGGTATGACCAGAACTCTTCCTAGACCTGGCCGTCCGGCCAAACTGAGCAATCATGGGAGAAGAGCCTTGGTGAGAGAGGTAAATAAGAACCCAAAGATCACTGTGGCTGAGCTCCAGAGATGCAGTAGGGAGATGGGAGAAAGCTCCACAAAGTCAACTATCACTGCAGCCCTCCACCAGTCAGGGCTTTATGGCAGAGTGGCCCGAAGGAAGCCTCTCCTCAGTGCAAGACATATGAAAGCCCGCATAGAGTTTGCCAAAAAACACCTGAAGGAATCCCAGACTATGAGAAATAAGATTCTCTGGTCTGATGAGACGAAGATTGAACTTTTTGGCGTAATTCTAAGCGGTATGTGTGGAGAAAACCAGGCACTGCTCATCACCTGCCCAATACAATCCCAAAACAGTGAAACATGGTGGTGTCAGCATCATGCTATGGGGGGTGTTTTTCAGCTGCAGGGACAGGAAAACTGGTTCCAATTGAAGGAAAGATTAATGCGGCCAAGTATAGAGATATCCTGTAAGAAAACCTCTTCCAGAGTACTCTGGACCTCAGACTGGGCCGAAGGTTCATCTTCCAACAAGACAATGACCCTAAGCACACAGCTAAAATAACAAAGGAGTGTCTTCGGAACAACTCTATAACCATTCTTGACTGGCCCAGCCAGAGCCCTGATCTCAACCCAATTCAGCATCTCTGGAGAGACCTGAAAATAGCTGTCCACTAACGTTCACCATCCAACCTGACAGAACTGGAGAGAATCTGCAAGGAAGAATGGCAGAGGATCCCCAAATCCAGATGTGAAAAACTTGTTGCATCATTCCCAAGAAGACTCATGGCTGTACTAGCTCAAAAGGGTGCTTCTACTCCATACTGAGCAAAGGGTCAGAATAATTATGACCATGTGATATTTCAGTTTTTCTTTTTTAATAAATTAGCAAAAATATCTACATTTCTGTTTTTTCTGTCAAGATGGGGTGCTGAGTGTACAATAGTGAGAAATAAAATGAACTTTTTTGCTTTTAGCAAATGGCTGCAATGAAACAAAGAGTGAAAAATTTAAAGGGGTCTGAATACTTTCCGTACCCACTGTATGTTAGTGCCAAGACCTAGTGTGATCATGGCAGGGGTGGACTAAGAGTACCAAGGACCTTGGGATGTATGAAGATTGTGTCCCCCTACAAGGCTAAAATTACCAGGGTCTCTTAAATGGGCTGATTATCAGCATTAAATATCGTGTTAATGTTATTTTGTAGACTGTAAGGGTATATTCACATGACAGAAAATAGAGAGGAAATTCCTCTTCATTTTCTGCCGCCGTATATTTGCCCGTGGTCTAGCTGCAATGGGATGCTGATGCAGGGCATCGACATTCTGTCGTGGCTTTCCGCTGCTGATTAGGCCTAGATGAAAACAATGGGAGGCAGATTCTGTGCAGTATCTGCAAATTCCACAGTGTGAACATACCCTAATGGTTATGGCGACAGCAAATATTTCTGTTACTTGCTATATTTTGTAAATGTTATTTAATGAAGTGTATTATTAAAATGTTTTTCTTGTAATTTAGTTTTTGTTACCATAATGTTTTAATCATTTCTAAAAAAAAATATAATCTCATTTTTAAAAATAAAATGAATTAATTAAAAAAGCAAAACAAAACATATTTTAAGCTTTATTCAACTTACTCATTAGGTGTGTTCCGTAGTTTGAACCCTGGATCACACCCAATAATGCCCAGTAATGAAAATATTCTGTAAAGTGCAGAGATCACTAATGCTGGCAGCCAGGTGACCAGGTGAGGGGCCTGAAAATTGAGAGACTCCCGGGAAAGCCAGGTAAGTTGACATGTCTGTCACCATGGAGACTTGTGTTATGCATTAACGTGTACATTTTAATGCCAAAGCACAATACTGCATACTAGTATACATACTGTTCAAACTATGACACTATATTACTATTCAAAAGTCTGCATGCAAAAAAATAATCCAATTTTGCAATTTTGAAACAAAAATAAAGACAATAATAAATACAGAGTTTCAGTGTTATTCTGAAGTCCAAGAATGGCCTCATTCTTAAGGGCTAATGTGTTCTTATTATTTTCTATTTAGCAGTTTCAGGCTTATTATATCTGGATAACAGAAGCAGGGAGGTTTTAACACATAGGTGGGCCCAGTGCAAAGGTCTTATAATTGAACCCCCACCATCACCACCTCACAGCATAATGTCCCCCTCCAGCTGCTGCCACAGTTTAATGTACCCCTTAACCTGCCCCCACAGTTTAATATCCTACTCCAGCTGCCCCACAGTCTAATGTCCCCCTCCAACTCACCCCAGTTTAATGCCCCCCTCCATCTACTCCCACATTTTAATTTCCCCCTCCAGTTGCTCTCAGTTTAATGTCCCCCTCCAGCTGCCTCCAGCTGAATGTCTCCCCTCCAGCTGCCCCACAGTTTAATGTCCCCCTCCAGCTACCCCCACAGTATAATGTCCCCCTCCAGCTATCCCCATAGTTTAATGTCCTTCTCCAGCTATCCTCACAGTTTAATGTTCCCCTGCAGATACCCCCTCAGTTTAATGTCCCCGTCCCAGTGCATCCACAGTATAATGTCCCCCTCCAACTGCCCTAACAGTTTAATGTCCCGCCCCAGCTGCCCCCATATTTAATGTCCCCCTACAGCTGCCCAGACAGTTTAAAGTCTCCTTGTAGTTGCCCCCACATTATGTCCCTATCCTAACAAACAAACATAAAAAACACTAATATTCACCTCTCCTTGCTCCCCTGCTGTTCTGGTCCGAAGTCTTCAGGGAGTTGCTGGCACGATGAAAGTGACGTCATCACATCGCGCTTACAGCTCCGGGGGCAGAGACAGGAAAAATGGTGAAGCAGGCAGCAGATGGCTCCTTGCTTCACCATTGTATTCAACTCTTCAGCGTCCTGAAGAGTTGAAGTTGGGAAGCCCAACAGCGGGACAGCAACGGCAGGACTGTCCCGCTGTCCCAAGGGGGCCCCACTACCATAGGTTCCAAATCAAATGCACCATTGGGCCTATGGTTAAAGTGGTCCTGAACAGATGGGTTTCATATGTGAGCATGTTGTTATAAGACAGTGTTCCCTGGTCAACAAAAGAATCTAACAAAAGGAGTCACTATAGAGGCACAATAGTTAGAGGTAGGGTAATAGGTTAAAAGTCTAATACAATAACTTACACTGAGTCTAGTTTTTTTCCCTAGATCTATCCCTGATATAACACTGACACCAAACACCATTGACCCTCACGTTCCCTAAAGATATTACTAAATCACTAAGGCTAGGTCCACAGTTGCATCGGGCTCTCCATCATTCAGGTCCACCGGAGAGCCCGTCTGCTAAAGCAGCAGTTACCCGTGCACCCCATAGACTATAATGGTCTTCTGTGCAGGACTTTTATCTCTGAAGATTTTCTGCGGAATCTGCAGCAGAGTTTCCTACAGAGACTCCAACGCAGATGTCAATCTAGCCTAACTGAACCTAGCATAAACAACAGGAGAGCGCTAAGACCTACACCAGCATCTAGATAAGGAACAGATTTGTACAGGGAAACTAGAAACAAACAAACAGAGCACAATAGGCTAGAACTGGAAATGGAACAAACCACTAGAATTGAAAAGATCTGGACTAGAAATAATTATAGGGCATTACTGGATCAAACACATATAGCATACACTATCAGCAGCAAAAAATGAAGTTTTAAAGAAGAGCTAACCAATTAAGTACATTTTAGGAAATTAGATCCCCCTCTGGCAATTGTGACTTCACTGATATTTCAGCTATGAGGCAGCTGCGCAGCAACTACCCTGACAACAAACTAATAGGTAGGAGATTTCATAACTGAAAAAGAAGCTGTTAGATTGACATAAAATGATTTCTTGGCCACCAGCTATCTGTCTCCAACTCCCACACTAATGTACTTGTTTATCCTGTGATGTTTTTCCAGCAGTGTGAGATAATTGGTTGCCAGACATATCTGACATCACTTATCTTGGGAAGAACAAAGGATTAGGCAGGTTAAAACCCAAGTTGTCAAATAACTTTCACCTAAATGGAGATACCACATCTCTGAGAATGTGATCATTGACTTAATATGTATCCTAGTTCCACACATAGATACATTAGATTTTATCTGCACACAAAAGCAATAAATTGCATAATTGCCATTTAAAACATAATGATAATAAAAAGAACATAGTTCACAGATATAGAGAATGCAACATAGCGATAATATGTCTGAAAACCAGAGTAATCAGTAACTTAAATGGGTTGCTACTGATTCTCCCAGGATTACTGTATATTGTAACTGGCTCCAATAAACTATCTACAGTGTGTAGACCTAAAGAAAAGCAGATCTACTGTACTAAGGACTGGAGGGGAGGGTTCACTTCAAATAGCTGTATCTCTAGTTTTGTACCACTTAGAAAAGTGGTTCTAGTGTCTAGTGTGACTTTTATATGCAACATGAAATTACCTTCCCCCACTTTGCCTGGCAAATAAATAAATAAATCAAAGAGTAACAAAAGGCATTACATTCTCATTAAGAAAAAAACAGAACACTATAAATGCGCATACCGATTATGACAAGACAGAACAACGTAATAGCACCCTGTCTCTATTCTGTCTTGTATCCAGATGTATACCTTATTTTTATGGTAAAAGTTAATGTATAGGTATACATTGGCAAACTATTATACTATTATAAGTTTTTTTTACAGTGAGTAGTAAAAGACATACAGTATTCCCAGAGGTGTAGATAGGGGTTCAGCACAGGGGAGACAATTACACCCAAGTGAGCCTCCCAACTCAGGTATCCTGATGTTATCACTATACAGTGACCATATAGTAGCAGATACAAGCTCTACACAGGTTAATACAGTAGAGGAAATATTTACTGCACTGTGACGTCTCTGACTATAATCGTTCACATTTTCCTTCCAGACCCCCATGACCACTTCTTCCAGCTGTGACTTGTTTCTGTAAAGTTTGTGACACAGACAACTTTGGATTCTCACTTTTTTAGGCACCCGACCCCCATTTTTCTCACCTACATAAAGTTCCCATTCTGCTGCTGCCCACAATTATAAAATATATATTATAAAAATCCCCTGAAAAAATTAACAATATCCTTGTGTGCATCTTTAAATTAATAATGTCCCTGTGTGCCTCCTTAAATTAGCAAAACCTCATGTGCCCTTTTAAACAGAGCCCCCTCTGTGTCCCCTCTCATTAAAGGAGTTGTCAAGTGCACATATTTATCTTCCCTTACAAAAGTAAACAAACATGAGGGAAGATAGCATCCATCATGTTGTTTACATTAGTGTCAATGGGAATGGAAACAGAATCAGTCTTCTTTTTGACAGCTAAGGGTGGGTTCACACTTGCGCTGGCACTTTGTCTGTCGTGAATCCGACCTAAATGTCGGAAAAAAAGGATTGGCACAGGATAGGGAAAGGTTTAAGACGGTTTGCTTAAAAACCCATTCAATTGAATGGGTTTTTAAAGCAATGCGCGGGTGTGCGCTTACACACTCTGCACTGCGAAACTGGTTTTTTTCATCGGAAACAAAGTCCTGCATGTCAGATTTTGTGACATGTGACTTTCTCATTTTCACAAAAGATTATAGGAGAAAAAGCACCCCACAGTTTGTTACACAATTTCTCCTGAACACAGCAATACCCCATATCAGGTCAAAAACTGCTGTATGGGTACATGGCGGAGCTTGGAACGCAAAGAGCGTTATTTAGCTTTTAGAGGGAAAATTTCTCAGGAATTGTTTTTGGGTGTCATGTCTCATTTGCAGACCCCTAAAATACCAGGGGAAAGCCCCAACAAATGACCCCATTTTGGAAACTACACCCCTCAAGGAATGTATCAAGAGCTATACTGAGCATTTTGTGCCACAGCTGTTTCATAGATTTTATTAATATTGGGCAGAGAAAATGAAAAAATATATTTTTTGCAATAAAATGTTGCTTTAGCCACATATTTTTCATTTTTGCAAGGGGTTAAAAGAGAAAATATATTCCATAATTTGTTACACAATTTCTCCTGACTACAGAAATACCCCACATGTGGATGAAAACTACTGTTGTAGCTCACGGCAGAGAAGGCAGGGAGCACCATTAGGCTGCTGGAGGGCAGAATCATTTTCAGGAGCCATGACACATTTGCCCCTAAGGTGCCAATGCAGTGGAGAGTACCAAGAAGAGATTTCATTTTGGAAAATGCACCCCTCACAGGATATAGTGATCATTTTGACCCCAAAGATGCTTTCCAAAAAGAAATGCACAGCAGATGGTGCAAAATGAAAATTGACATTTTCCATTTCAGTGCTCAATATGTCATGCCCATCCCATAAGCTCTCCAGTTATCCTCTGTTTCCTGATTTTGGAAACACCCTACATGCAGTCCTAATCTATTGCCTAAACATACAGCAGGGTCAGAAATGAATAAGCACCATGCACATTTGAGGCCTAATTTGGAATTTAACACTGCATTGGTGAGCAATTGCAGAAGGTCTGAGGCAAAATAAAAAAATGGACCCATTTTTAGAAACAGACTCTCCTCAAGCAATATGTTGTGCCCAGCTTGTGTCAGCAGAGACACACACTCCAAAAACTGTTAAGCGGGTTATTCTTGGTACAACAGCCTCTGTAGTATTCTTCTCTGAAACTGGCCGGGCACAACATATTGCGCACTGAAATTACGCAATTCTGGAAAAATTGTCATTTTCACTTTAACACCCACGATCGGAGCTCAGACACTTTCCTCTAACAACGACTGCTGACACCTGTAAGGCATGGTGCACTTCGTTGTAATAGAACGGCGGTATGCTGGAAATTTTCCCAGCAGTGCCGTACTACTACAGAGGATGTCAGGAAGCGGTTAATAAAACCCAATTATCACCATAATTACTACTGCCCAATTGCCCTCTGACATAAATACTGCCCCCCATTATATTAATAGTGCCCCCTTAAATAAATGATGCCCCTTATATTAATAAGACCCCCTTATATAAATGATGCCTCTTTATATCATTTAATAATATAAAATGCCACATATAATATAATATGCAACTTATAGTATAATATACCACTTATAATCTAATGTGACACTTATAAAACGCCACTTATAATATACAGTGGGTATGGAAAGTATTCAGACCCCTTTAAATTTTTCACTCTTTGTTTCATTACAGCCATTTGCTAAAAGCAAAAAAGTTCATTTTATGTCTCATTAACACTCAGCACCCCATCTTGACAGAAAAAAAAACACAAATGTAGATATTTTTGCAAATTTATTAAAAAAGAAAAACTGAAATATCACATGGTCAAAAGTATTCAGACCCTTTTCTGTGACACTCATATTTAACTCACATGCTGTCCAAGATGGGGTGCTGAGTGTACATTAATGAGAAATAAAATGAACTTTTTTGCTTTTAGCAAATGGCAGCAATGAAACAAAGAGTGAAAAATTTAAAGGGGTCTGAATACTTTCCGTACCCACTGTAATATGGTGTTTATAATGTTCAATAATGTGTGCAACAAAAAATTCTAAAAGTTATAGTCTCCTGCCACTGATCCTTAGATGCATAGAACCACCACTGCCATGTCTTCTTACTTTTTGCTTTGACTTGTAAGCTGTGAGTCACTTCAGGTCTGCAGCTTACAAGATGCCCAGACAAGACTTCTGCTACCCAGCGCAAGAAGCACAATGCAGTAACATAATTGTACCTGTCTGCACCTGGAAGCAAACATCTTGCTTGTGGTCACAGCACCTTGTACGCCAATTGCTTCCTGTTCTGCCATGATTTTCAATTGTATAAGTGTCCTGTAGTGAGGTCAGCCAGAGGCAGGAAGAAGACACCAGGGGACTGATGGACACCAAAAGGATGCCCAGGAGAGGTGAGTATAACTGTTTGTTACTTTTACTTACCTCCCCCAATTACAACTGTAAATAGCATCTTTAGTTGTTCAATTTCTTTTCTCACTGTCCTTTTTAGCAAGCAGCTAGAATATGTCTGAACTGAAGGCTGAGAACCACAGGGTTATATGTCAACTTGTGTTTTTTCAGTGTTTTTGAACGTTTTTTTCTATAACATATATTCTGTATGTGTATATGTTGAATGTTTAGCATGCTGCATTTCTAAGTATGATTTGGTCTATTAACTCCATTAACCCCTACTGAATTATATGAGGTTGAATGGAAAAATCTGTGATAGAACACTGTTCATGTGCAATTCATTTACTATGCATAAACAGGAAATAAATTCCCCAGAAACATGAAACCTGAGGTGGAATTATCATGGATACATGATAAGAAAGAGACTTACAATTGTGATGGACAATCTAAGATACTGATTTTCTATTTGCCAGAATCATATTAGTAAGCAAAACATAAAATTAAACTGTACAAAAACAATTGGTTTTAAAGGGAATCTATCAGGTCCAAAATCCCTCAACCTGCAAGTGCAATGAGGGTGGACTCAATTTGCCAGAATTAACTACAGATAGCCACAAGATCTTTGGATTGCCTCTGGAATCACCATCCAATCTTCCCTGTTTAACTTTGAATTTAATTTTTAGCCTCTGCGATTGTCACAGCAATTGGGGTCCATTCACATGGTGCAGTTGGATGCAGTTTATATTTTTACAGGTGAAACATAGTACATAAATTAAATAGAGAATCCTGGATTCACACCAGCGCTTGCTTTCCGTTCTCTTCACTTGAAAAATGCGGAGAGAAAAATCCTGCAAGCAGGAAACCATGCAGGTCCCATTATAGTCTATCTTTTTTAGCGGATTGGGTTTCCATTTTTCGGGTCCCCAAGCAGATATGATGAACAAAAACCCAAGCGCAGGTGTCAACCTAGCGTAAGCTTCACATGTAAAATAAAAAAAAAAAAACTGCAACAAAACCAGCATCAAAACTGCATGCATTTTTTTCAGGCAGTTTGAGTAGCACCTAACTGCACCAAGGGTGTGTAGGATGTACTTAGAAGAGGTTGGGCAATCTGCCATTTTTAACAGTATGGATGTGACCAATAGGCTGTTAGACTGCATGGTAGACTACGTTTTATCATATGACTGGATTGGATTACAACGATAGATTAACAAACTTGGGGTTATTCAGTTTAGAGAAAAGACGGGGAGATCTAATAACAATGTACAAATACATGAAGAGACAGCACAAAGAACTTTCTAATAATCTTTTTACCCCTAGGCCAGTGGCAGTGACAAGGGGACATCCTCTACGGCTGGAGGAGAGAAAGTTTCACCAGCAACATAGAAGAGGATTCTTTACAGTAAGAACAACAAGGCTATAGAACTCTCTGCCCCAGGAAGTGGTGATGGTGGATTCATTGAACAAGTTCAAAGAGGGCCTGGATGCCTTTCTCGAACAGAACAATATTACAGGGTATGGGTTCTAGATTTTAAGGGCACGTTGATCCAGGGTTTTATACTGATTGCCAGATTGGAGTCGGGAAGGAATTTTTTCCCATGAAATGGGGCAATTGGCATAAGCCTCATGGGGTTTTTTTGCCTTCCTCTGGATCAACTCTGTAGGGGACTGTAGGGTTATAGGTTGGACTTGATGGACTGATGTCTTCATCCAACCTCATCTACTATGTAACTGTAACTTTATAGATAGCACTCTTACCTATGTACAGGTACAATACTCAGCTTTCACCCCCCTCATGGATGATAAACACAGGAGTGACTGGTCATCAGTATTTTGCACCTGTGTGATCTCCTTCATATAACATTTGGCCTTTCTGCATCTCGTAGCAGGGGCAGACAAAGACAGCTGAGGGCCACTTGTGGGCACCTTGTCTTCCAATACCTCAGCATAGTTTACCCCCGTATGACTCTCTAGGTGTGCAGGAGGTGTGCTCAGTTTGATTCCTTGTTTAAGATTCTTGTTGCTCAGTCTGAACACTGTCCTAGACTATGTAATTGATTTTCTGCCACACCCGTCTTCTTCACCTGGGTTTTCCTCTGCTCCACTAATAGTTAATTTTAGTCTTACCTGTGTGATTGACAGCCTATCGTCCTATCAAGTCTGGGGCGGGTTTTTCCTTCTTATTTATTCTTTGCTCACAGTCACACTAGTGCTTGCTATTGCTTCTGCGTACCTGCCTTTACTCCGTGCTGTTTTGTTACCTGTATTCCTATTTCTGATCTCTGGCTTTGTCTGTGACTATTCTTTTGGATTGTGATTTTGTACTGCATTGCTCGATTGTTAACGACCCCTTGGCTAGCTGACCTCTGTTTGTTGTTGTTCGTCCTGTCTGCGTTCTGTGTTTTCACTTATTATAAGCAGGGACTGTCGACTTGTTGCTGGCTGTCGCCTAGGACAGATCAGGCAAGTAGGCAGGGACAGTTGGGGGGGATTCAACTTAGGGTCCACTGTCTTGTTGTGCCCCTCCCCCCAGGGATCTGCAGCAGCACTGGGAAATTGCTCAATTGGCAATTCCCTTACAAAGAGACTCCTCAGTATGTCCTGTCAGTGTTAGAAACTGAGTTTGTGTGTGCAGGTTGAGACATGTCCTCCTAACAAAGCCTATGTGGCTAATGTGCGTTGAGGTGTGTACTGTGACTCATGGGTAATTTTGTGACAGCCATGTCTTTAGGTAATACCTTTGTGTTACTATGAGGCTGATGTTGTAGCATGTTATTTTTGCTTTAATATATGAATTGACTCTATTTACTGAGGTCTGTGACATGGTAATTAGACATTGCTTACACACTTATACTTGGCTTTAGTAGCCTTTGTGATTATAGCCCCCCTTCTGTGGTCACTGCTTAATTATTATCTTTTTGGCACTTATGCATTAAATTTATGAATGTTTTGTTATTGCATATGGACATATAGTTGAACAGGAAATATATTTAATATTTATGTACTTGATTAAATTATTGTTATTTATTGTCGTATTGTCATTTAACCTATACATGTATATTCATCTTTACATACTCCATACATATTTTTGTGATATTTGTATAAATAACCACAAGTCACTATGTTTTATGCCTTTGTTTTTAATTATCCCTGCTTTTAAAATTAATTTATAAATAAATATGAAATATTTTATTAGTATTAGTGTTATTGCTCCATGATTATAGTCCCTCCTTATTGTAGGTGTTTATGTAATACACACAGTAGCAGTTCAGTCTGATAAAAGCACTGGAAGTGACAGGGTTGCAAGTGCATTACAGCGCGGGGCTACAAAGAAATTGAGGGATTTAGATCATTGTTCTGTGATTACAAAGGAAGAAAAGAACCCTAAAGAAAACCATGAAAACATGGCTGCTGTATATGATGATGATGCGCCTTCCTACAATCAAGTAAAGTTTTGGGCTAAGCAGTTTACATGGTTTAGGGAATCAATTAAAGATGTCTCCCATTGCAGGCGCTTTGTCGAAGCATCTTGATAGGAAATGTAGCACAAAGTGAAGGCCATGATTATGAAATATTGTTGGGTGCTATAGCTTATGAATTAGACATTTCTCTTGGCATGGCTTCCAGTATCATTTATGTTGTTTTGATGATGTTAAAGGCCACAAATGTTGACCCCTGAGAAAAAAAAAAAACATGTCGCCAGAAATTTAGCCAAGAGAATTTAGACACCCTTAGAGAAAATCCAGGAGACTTCTATATATATGGCTTGTTGTGGGTGATGAAACATGGGTCCTGAGACCAAACAAGAGTCCATGCAATGGGAGCACAAGGGGTGACCGACTCCAAAGAAATTTTGTGTGCCGCAGTCAGCTGGAAAGGTCATGACATTAGTTTTTTTGGGACACAGAAGGTATTTTATTACTTGAATTCATGCCACACAAGACAACAATTACTGGAGACAATTATGCTTCAACCATCAAGACATTACGCGAGGCAATCAAAGAGACACGCTGAGGAAAGTTGTCAGCAGGTGAGTTCCTGCTTCACGACAATGCGCCAGCTCACATGTCACACAAATCACAAGGTGCTATCAGGGAATGAGGCTTCATGGAGTTTAACCATCCACACTACAGTCTAGACCTGGCTCCCAGAGATTGCTTTCTCTTTCAAAATTTCTGTGTGGGCAACGATTTCCTGATGATAAAGCAGTCAATGAGATGGTAACAGGTTCCTGCAGCAACAAGAAGTATGCTATTCTAAGGACATCCAATCACTGGAGGCAAAGTGGAATAAGTGTGTTGAAGTCTAGGGGGATTACATAGAAAAGTGGAAACAATGGGAAACAAAATACCCTGCTGTTTGCAGCTTCTTCAGCATAAAGGCAATGAATCTGGATAAATGATATGTAAGCGGTCTGGTGTATAATACCATCTGAAGAATGATATGACTGCTGCTCGCAAATGGGTACTACCAGTAATGTTAACATGCTGGGAACCAGGCTACTATACCCAATATAATATAATGGCTCCCATCACTGCCTCTGTACAGAATAATGGCTCTTGCCATAGCCCCCATACAATATAATGGCCCCCATTAGTGTCAGCCATACAGTGACCCCCATCAGGGGCGCCCATACAATATAGTGTCCCCCATCATTACCATCATCAATGGCCCCCATACAGTGCCCTACATCATTGCCACTTCAATAGTCCCCATACAATGTCCTCCATCACTGCCCCAATGAGTGGCCCACATACTGTATACTGTCCCCCAATGCTGCCCCCATCAGTGGTCCCGGGCCCAAATCACTGTTCCCCAGCACTGCTCCCACTGCAGGGTTGAGTAATAACGCAGTACCTACCTACCCACTCCCCAGCTCTCGGATAAGCAGAGAGGTGAGTGCTGCATTGACATTTACCTTCCAATCCCTGTACCTTGTAGATCACAGTCCTAATGCGGCCTGCAGCCTACAAGGCAGAAAGAGGCTTCCAGCCCTACCAGTGTCAGGACCAGGTCAAGACTCCTCTTTCCCAGTACTGCAATCCAGCAGTATTTTTAACAACCAGATAGGTAGAACCAGGGAGAACTGGCTGCATCTCACCTCTGCTGTATCCTTTCTTAAATGCAAATTAAAAGGCCAGACCCACATTAAGAAAAACACATGCACACAATTGTTTTGAACAGGTACAATCTTCTAAATGTTGTTGCACTAGATGTGCTGTTACTATATGCTACAACTTTACAGCTTGTATCTCCTGTTCTATTATCTTTTTCACGATGATGGGGTCTTTTGGACCTTTTTGGCCAGAGCAAAATTTGACCTATTGGAATGCTACATAGGGCAAACTTCTTTCAGGGTAATTTATCAGCATGTTTTCCTGAAAGTCACAAAAACACCCAAAATTGGGTTAGTGTTGTGGTGTCTCAACCACAGGAAATGCCGCTAGCTGACAGACCATTTTGTGTTTAGGGCTGCTATCACACTACTGAGTCTTGGACATCAAACTCAATCTCTGTTGAGCACCGTATTTCCTGGCCTGTACATTTCACCTGGAGAGGGACTTCTAGCATTATAGTTAGGCATGATGCTAGGTGCCTCTGCCTCCCAGCCACACACAGTCCTATACTTTAATCACTACAGAACAGTATGTCCCAGTGAAGCAGGGACTTTTCATTTAGAAGAATATAGGACACATATTAGGGGGAGACATATTATTTATAATTGCTCCTGACAACAGCGATCTGTAATGGCCCTGAATGTCTCCAAGCACCCTTTGCACAGGCAATGTCTATGACATTATGACTGATGTCACCGGATTTTCTAGCATCCAGCCATATGTGGAAGCAGAGCTGTGTTCAGAAGTTTTTAGTGACAGTGAAATAATTATTTGAGTCTCCTGTCACATAAATTAACTGCAAAAATAAATGGGCTGCAGGCACAAGGACCAATTTCATTAGTTTACTAACTTATACGGTATTGTCATGAAGGATTTAAGGACCCCATACACAGAAAAGTTGGCTGAACCTACACATTTCAGCGGATCTGGACAACTATCATAATTGTAAAGGGATATCCCAACTCTCCCCAGGCAAATGATGTCAGAGAAAAGAAGAACTGGATATGTGGAATTTTAATACCAGATCTTTTTGTTCTCGGGAAGATAAGAACAGCTGTAGCTTACTCCTTTCCTGGCTGAAAACACATGCACACTCAGTTGACTGTGCATGTGTAGGAGAAGTTGGGAGGAATAGCTGTCAGCCTTATTAGCCTTCGACTGTCAGGTATTGGGAAAATATGGACACCATTAGACGCTGTACTTTATTTAATTTAACTCTACTGAGACTCACTTCAGACCATTTGACCTACTGTAACACTCTAATACTATTTTCTGCACTTGAAGTTCAACTTTTCACAAAAAGTATACAACTATGTTATGCTATTGTAATGTCTCTGCCTATTCGGGTCTCTGTGCCACCCTCCGCTCGCACGCTGTGGCACAGGAGGCGTGTTCAATTTGATTCAATGCTTAAGGGTCTTGTTGCTCAGTCTGAACACTGTCCTAGTACTTTTTCTCTGTAATTGAATTTCAGCCACACCTGTCTCCTGCATCTTGTTTCTTTCTGCTCCTCAAACAGTTAATCTTAGCCTTGCCTGTGTGATTGACAGCCTGTCTACCAATCAAGTCTGGGGCAGGTCCTGGACTTCCTATATACAGGTCACAGGCCAAACAGGTTTGCTGGCTATTGTACTCTGTCCTGTGACTTTGTCCTCGCTAGCTTCCTACTTGCTCTTACTGTATTATTTCTGACCTCTGACCTTTGGTTTCCTTTGTGACTACTCCTCTGGATTACAATTTGGTACTGCTTTGTCTCTCTGGCTGTGACCCTTGGCTTGCTGACTTCGCTTCTGTGTTGTTTTGTCTTGTCTTGTTCTGTATGTCACTTATTCAGAGAAGGGATTGTCGCCAAGTTGTCGGCTGTCACCTAGGACAGTCAAGCAAGTAGGCAGGGACATGAGCTAGGTCAAGTTTAGGGCTCACTGTCTCTGTTATTCCCTTCTTCCCTTTTTTTCAGCAGCAGCACTGGGGAATTTCTCAACTGGCAATTCCCTTACAGCTATCATTTGCATGGCAAATGCAGTAATTTACAGTTCTTTGCCTAAGTATAGTATTTGTGTGTTAAAGAGAGTCTATCAGGTCCTAAACATCTCACAAACCAATAATAGCACTATGTAAGGATGTTTAATAAGAGCAGAAACATACCTTTGTGGCCACAAACCTATGAAACAATGCAAAGATTATAATCTTTTTATGGATACACAAATCAGCCTGCAAGTGCATTGGAGGCGGGGAATAATTTTACAGCTTTGCCCATAGACAGTTGTGAATCAGGCAGAAGCTGAAAAATGCCATTCACAGTTAGAGGAGAAGCTGGAGCACTTACAACTGTCTGTAGTTAAACCTGTCAAATTGAGGTTACCTCCAGTACACCTGAAAGCTGATTTGCATATCCGTAAAAAAGATGTTTATCTCTGCACTTTGTCATTGGTTTGTGGGCAGAAATGTATGCTTCTGCTCCTATTGATACCATATGTGGTACTATTAGTATGGAAGTAGAGATATAGAAAAGAGATATACACTGTAGCCTGTTTACCCAGAATTGTCTTCTACTGTTTCTGCTATGACAGTTGTTCTGCTAAATTCTATTTGCATGTTTATGTTCTCACTGCTGACACTGTGGCACTTAGCTTACCACAAAGTTCTATTTTATAGGTAAATAATATACAAGTAGAAGGCAAGCAGGGAAAACTCTATGAGTGGCACAGTGTAGCTTTGCAGCCCTGGAGTTTTAGGTTTGAATCCAGCCAAGGACAACATCTGCAAGGAGTTTTTATGTTCTCCTCATGCTTGTATAGGTTTCCCTCCACACTCCAAAAACGTACTGATAGGGAATTTAGATTGCCCTATATGGGGGAAATATTAGTT
Source organism: Leptodactylus fallax (assembly GCA_947044405.1). Classification (NCBI taxonomy): domain Eukaryota; kingdom Metazoa; phylum Chordata; class Amphibia; order Anura; family Leptodactylidae; genus Leptodactylus; species Leptodactylus fallax. Next base: position 3,616,682 of record CAMRHE010000128.1, on the reverse strand, counting down.
GTCAAGGTCGAACGTGCATATTGTCTCTGACTGCCTTATCGTAGTGAACCAATTTTCCCGACAGATGATTTCAGCTGAAAAAATATTAAATATGTTGAATATCAAAGAAAGTGAAGAGACCGCTGAATAAACCTCCCATTGAAAAAAAAATACACAAGTTCACTTGCACCCTAAGGCCTCCTGCACATGACCATGTGCAGTCTCTGGGTAAATGAAAACAGCAAGTGTGACACACGTATTGGTATCCCTGTGTCATCCGTGGTTTTCACTGACCCATACAATCCAAATGAAATGACAGAGCTGCACTTACGGTCAGGTATAGGATCTTCTCCTTAATTTGTGTTTCTTCAATTCGGCCTGGACACACAGCCGCAAAAACTACAGATGTTTGTCTGGGCCCTTTGAAAAGCATGTGTCCATACTTGTAGTACGTTCATGAAGCCTAAAAAGTTCATATAATTATTTATCATGTAAATTTTTATTGAATTATCATTAAGAAGATAGTACACATCAATTCGTTTATGTGATTTTTTTTCCTGACAAATTTTTTTGTGCCATGCTGGATGTTACATGAATTGCTTTGTGACTTGAATGTTGCTATGGAAGTCTCAGAGAATCACATATACATACTGTGACAACTTGGGGGGATTAGTCTCAAAATGGCGACAGACTCCTGGTCCAGACAGCAGTGGTTCGTGGTACTGGGCGCCGGATAGATAGCGCTCAGACGGTCCAAGTGTAAAAAATAAACTGGCTTTATTCAGCTTACATGCAACATAACAAAACAACAAAAATCTAGGCCACAGTTAGGGCACTAACTGACTCCTTGAGCCCCTAACTAGCCTGACTACTGCTCAGCTCCAGCAACAGTCCCCTGTGCACCCCAGCCCTTCTGGGACAGACCGTCTCTCTCTGTCCTTGGCTGTTCCACCATCTCCTGCTCCCTGCAGGATACTCCAGCCTTCTGGAGTTACGCGCCCCACCCAAAGGCGTGGCTGAGAGCCTTTTCTGGCCTGGGCCTGAGTCGCTCAATAGCGCCCTCTGGTTCACATACTCACAATACATTTTTAGATATTAACTGGATTATATAGCATAAATAAGTGGATGCAAGTGGAATTAGGAACTGAATGTAACTTGTCCCTTTTGCTAAACATAGATGATTTATTATTATCTCTGGCTTATGTAAAGACCTGTGTTTAGACATAATACAGGTTACAGATGATAATACAGCCTTTTCTAAATTACTTTTCTATTTAAGGAAATCTTTATATACAATGTATCCTAATATGTTCCATTTACAGTAAAAGACAGGAAACTAAATCAATTTGTTAATCAGAATTCTGATAACTGCCTATTTCATCATGGGACAGACAGTTGCAATCTTTTCAAAATACAGGAAGCCTCAGTGTCAATCCTTAATAAAGGTTTGACAACACCACTGCAAGTATTAATATTGGCAGCGGGTGGAAGATAGCTTCTATAAAACATTGCTGCTATGTGTATTTTTATTTGTAGAAAGTAGATTGTTCATTTGTGAGAAAGTCCATTTATTGAACTCTAGCAAATAACTGGTCATCCTGTGCCCTATAACACATTAGTTCCTCATATGTACAATTTTTGTGTCAATTTTTGTATAATCTTAGAGCTTGGGCTCATGACTATATTCCTACTTACAGAATCGTCATGTCTGTACAAATTTGATTTCAAATAGAGTTGTCATATTACAGAGCCATTCTACCCTTTGCTTCTAGGGTAGTATATCTATCTTATTTAGTGAAATACAAAGACAATATATGACAGTAGACAGAGTGTCTATGGCAGGGATCTCAAACACATGGCCTGTGGGCTGCATGTGGCCCCTGAGCAGGCCTAAGGAGGAGCCTGCTGGTTCTCCTTAATTATGTAATTTGTGATGCTGGATCACTAGTGGTAGGTGAACATGGAGATGAGCCGACAGTATATTATTACCAGGGGTTCAGAAGACTTTATATAAGGGTAGAGCCACTAAGTATGTGTATGGGGGCATCATAATTCTATGGTGGCAGCAGGCTGTATATAAGGGCAGATCCGCTATGTATTTCTAAGGGGGCACTGTAATTCTATGGGGGCAGAACTCTGTATATAAGGGCTGAGTCACTATATTTCTATGGGGACTTGCAAATTTCTGGTAAGTTTAAACTTAGCGGTATTATTATAGTAATGTACCATTGTTATAATAGCTCAAATAACAAATGAACAATAATTTTGGATAGTATCACATATGAAAGAAATGTGGCCTGTCAACTTCAAAATTTTTTTCTAAGTGCGGCCCACTTACTTGGCCAAGTTTGAGACCGCTGGTGATTATATACAGCTGCAAGGGCCTTTATGTGCCCCTATTCATAGACAATTTGTTTGTTTTACTTTAAAACAGGTAACCTAAACTGTGACATATGTCCAGTATAGAGTAAAAAGGGCAGTGCCAGAAAAGATGATCCACCATCTCCTCTTCTATTAATATGACTTTATTGACATGTTTTGCCGTGTCTTAAATATTACATTGTATTTGGCTAGATTGAGCTATACATCCCACCTATATACTGCACTGTGCTTTCAAAATATAGCAAAATGAAATAAAGCAAATGGAAATCCAAGGCATTCTTTACAATGCTACTAAGCTAAGCTGTAATAATAAAACACAGTGATACTGATATTATTACTGGATGTTTTTAAAGCAAAATCAGCCCAATGTAAATACTGTGTCACCCATCTGGCATTGTAACTGCTAAGATATTTCATTACTTCATATACAGTGCTGGCCAAAAGTATTGGCACCCCTGCAATTCTGTCAGATAATACTCAATTTCTTCCAGAAAATGATTGCAATCACAAATGCTTTGGTAATAATATCTTCATTTATTTTGCTTGCAATGAAAAAACACAAAAGAGAATGAAAAAAAAGTCAAATCATTGATCATTTTACACAAAACTCCAAAAATGGGCCGGACAAAAGTATTGGCACCCTCAGCCTAATACTTGGTAGCACAACCTTTAGACAAAATAACTGTGAACAACCGCTTCCGGTAACCATCAATGAGTTTCTTACAATGCTCTGCTGGAATTTTAGACCATTCTTCTTTGGCAAATTTCTCCAGGTCCCTGAGATTTGAAGGGTGCCTTCTCCAAACTGCCATTTTGAGATTTCTCCACAGGTGTTCTATGGGATTCAGGTCTGGACTCATTGCTGGCCACTTTAGAAGTCTCCAGTGCTTTCTCGCAAACCATTTTCTAGTGCTTTTTGAAGTGTGTTTTGGGTCATTGTCCTGCTGGAAGACCCATGACCTCTGAGGGAGACCCAGCAGTCCAGTGCCAGAGGCAGCAAAGTAACCCCAAAACATCAGGGAACCTCCGCCATGTTTGACTGTAGGGACCGTGTTCTTTTCTTTGAAGGCCTCTTTTTTTTCCTGTAAACTCTATGTTGATGCCTTTTCCCAAAAAGCTCTACTTTTGTCTCATCTGACCAGAGAACATTCTTCCAAAAAGTTTTTGGCTTTCTCAGGTAAGTTTTGGCAAACTCCAGCCTGGCTTTTTTATGTCTCTGGGTCAGAAGTGGGGTCTTCCTGGGTATCCTACCATAGAGTCCCTTTTCATTCAGACGCCGACAGATAGTACGGGTTGACACTGTTGTACCCTCGGACAGCAGGGCAGCTAGAACTTGTTTGGATGTTAGTCGAGGTTTTTTAGCTATCATCCGCACAATCTTTCGTTGAAATCTCTCGTCAATTTTTCTTTTCCGTCCACATCTAGGGAGGTTAGCCACAGTGCCATGGGCTTTAAACTTCTTGATGACACTGCGCACGGTAGACACAGGAACATTCAGGTCTTTGGAGATGGACTTGTAGCCTTGAGATTGCTTATGCTTCCTCACAATTTTGCTTCTCAAGTCCTCAGACAGTTCTTTGGTCTTCTTTCTTTTCTCCATGCTCAATGTGGTACACACAAGGACACAGGACAGAGGTTGAGTCAACTTTAATCCATTTCAACTGGCTGCAAGTGTGATTTAGTTATTGCCACCACCTGTTATGTGCCACAGGTAAGTAACAGGTGCTGTTAATTACACAAATTAGAGAAACATCACATGATTTTTCAAAGGGTGCCAATACTTTTGTCCACCCCCTTTTATGTTTGGTGTGGAATTATATCCAATTTGGCTTTTTGACAATTCTTTTTGTGGTTTTCCATTGAAGACAAATTAAATGAAGATATTATTACCAAAGCATTTGTGATTGCAATCATTTTCTGGAAGAAATTGAGTATTATCTGACAGAATTGCAGGGGTGCCAATACTTTTGGCCAGCACTGTAGCTGCAACACAAGTGCCATAAAGGTATCATGAAGTGTCATGAAGTGCCATAAAAGTGTGTCTGAATAAGTCTTACCCTGCTATTTCTAATCAAAATACAGACATAACACCATTATGCTCAATCTCATGCTATATAGCTACCGTGTTTCCCCGAAAATAAGACACCCCCCGAAAGTAAGACATAGGAGAGGTTTTGTAGAATTGCCCAATATAAGGCATCCCCCGAAAGTAAGACGTACCGTAGGAGACGTTTCGTTTCGCAGCATTCCCGAACAGAACATACCGGTACGGTATATGGTATACTGTAACACTGCTGTCGTCCCCTACCTTCACCATTCAGTATCCTGAGCCTGTTGCTTTCCTTGTTGTCCCCCTTTGTCCCGCTGCCGTTATCCTGTACAGTACGATGTCCCTGCTGCGTTGTACCGCATGAGTGTGCAGTGGTGAGCGTTCTCCTGGTGTCGGGAAGCGGAGCCTGTCCTTGCTGCGCGATTCTGCTGTAACGATTCTGCTGGGGACGTCACTTTGCGTCGTGACGCCGGCCCACATCACGTGACGCCGGCCTGGTCCAGCATTGAAGAAGGCCGAAGCAGCAGAGAGTGGACCGGATTGAGGAACAGGTAAGCAACGTTGTTTTTTTATGTTTCTATCCTCCCCTGGGTCTCCGATCATTATACTCTGGGGTCTGAAAAGACCCCAGAGTATAATAATTGTTCATGGGTGGTCCACAATGGGACATACCGGTATAATACTGTGTGCAGGGGCCACTATGGGAGATGATACTGTGTGCAGGGGCCACTATGGGAGATGATACTGTGTGCAGGGGCCGCTATGGGAGATGATACTGTGTGCAGGGGCCGCTATGGGAGATGATACTGTGTGCAGGGGCTGCTATGGGAGATGATACTGTGTGCAGGGGCCGCTATGGGAGATGATACTGTGTGCAGGGGCCGCTATGGGAGATGATACTGTGTGCAGGGAAATTAATGGTTTGGATTGTTATGATGATGTCCTAGAAGATGATGACATAACTGTCATTGAATAAATTTTACTTTCTATGCATACTGTAAATATTGGTAAATGTACCATACTGTTAATTGTTGTTCATGGAAATATTGGTACGGTAGTAAGAAATTCTTGATAGGATTCACAGTTTGTCTGGTTATGCTGGTTTGTGATGACAACTACTGTACAGTACCGTATATAATAAATGTTCATTTTTTGTTCAGCAATAAATGTGAATTCTTCTTCATTGAAAAAAAATAAGACATCCCCTGAAAATAAGACACAGCACATCTTTGGGAGCAAAAATTAATATAAGACGCTGTCTTATTTTCGGGGAAACAGGGTAGCATAGCTCCCTCAAGCTATTAGTTCAATATCTTACACCTCAAACCTATTCATCACCACAATATTCAGGTTTTGTCATGGATTGTGTCTAATTTTTTAGCAGCATCGTGAAGAGACTCCCTAATGAAAAATGCTGGGCATAGACATAACACATTAGAAATGGCAACCAAACTTACATAAATCAGCCTAAGTCAACCAACAATGTGATGCATCTGAACTGTTGATAAGAAATAGATTGCACATGTTAACATTTTCAGATGCGCACTCTCACTTAATTCAAAGTAGTGTATCTCATGTATGGCCGACAACGAATTATAAGAACAGCATTAATGAAATGTTCCTATAACTAAAATATGATAGGGGAAGAATTTTATCAGGGTTCCAAAACACAGAACTTGGGCAACCACTTTACTTAGGTCTACAGATTTCTGGGAGTATGCTACACCAGTGATTAATAACCAACTGAGACTAAGATTTTGAAGCATGTATATTTTCCTGTAATGTGTGGATGGGATTTCACAATGTGGGGCCCCGGCCTAAGATACATTTATTATGCCCCCGGCCCCGTGTCAGTTTAAAAAGTGGCAAATTTTTGCACAAACTTTTTTTTGCACAATTATTTGCAACTTTTACAGTTTTAAGTTTTCTTCTGAAAATTGTGTGAGCTTTGTGGGAGGGGACATACTAAGTTTACTATTACTCCATAAATTATAGCTCAAATCTACACCACCTCCTCGCCTGCAGAGATTTGCACATATGCCTCTTAATAATCGAGATGCATCAGAACAAAACTGGTGTATGACCTGTCAGTCTTGAAAAATCTAACCCACTTTTGTTAACATTCATGTCTGCCACTTGTCTTCCATGTTCTCATAAAACAGCATGCAAACCCAAGCAGCCCTCATTATGTGTCATTGTGACTGTAGTGATCATTCATCCCCCATTCACTTTGCATCAGCCTGTATAATAGGCTGATACTAATGGCACATA